>VZRE01010082.1:98510-155528 GCA_013396775.1 Cephalopterus ornatus
GCGGCGGCACAGGAAGCGCGTCCAGGTACCCGGGACACCCCCTCCTCTCCATCCCTCCACCGCCGCCGGGGCCCCGCGCCGCGCCTCCCGCTCCCCGTCCCCAGGGCGGCTTCCCCCGCGCCTCCGCGGCCTCCCCGTTTGCCAGACGGCGGCCGCGGGCGGCCCGCGGTGAGGGAGGGTGAGCGCCCCGGTCTCGGGGCACCGGGGGCGCCTCAGGCCGCGGGGAGAGCCCGGGCTGGCACGGGGCGAGCGGGTTTCCCCTCAGAATTTTCTGGCAAATCGGTACGGTGTGCAAATAGAGCGCGGGTCGGAGCGTGTGGAGGGGCTGAGGGGCGGCCGGCGGGGCCCCCCGGCACATCCGAGGCGCCTCCGCTTCATCCCCCTGGGGTCTGAGCCGTCAAAAGTTCTCCGTGTCTCGATGACCAAAGAGAGGGATTTCAGGCTGTTCGCTGTTTATAATCGCCGTGGTACACTCAGGATCGCACCCGTTGCCAGCGTGAACAATAGCTTAGTGCGGGTTACACCAAAACACCCGGGAGCTGCACCTTCACCCGGCGTGTCCGGCCCGGGGATCGTAGGCAAAAGACGTGGGACAGATGGTAAAAGCATCTTAAAAGCAAACGTGCCCCAGCCAGGAAATGATGCGGTAAGGAAAGGAAATTAGCGTCTGGAAAACATAAACAAACAGGCGCATCTAAAAATAGACCTAATCAGCTTTGAGATCGTGTTAAAATGTAGTGATAATTGTGCGGCGGCACAGAGAGGCAGAGTGAAGGCTGCTGTGGTGCTTTCACTTACCTGGAAGTCTGGTGTGTCAACAGGGAGTTTTACAGAGTTTTTAATGCATGTGTTGGGCACAGTTGCAGTGTCAGGGACTATAACGCTTATTACTGTTGTGCATTATCAACACTAAGCCTAAATAGTGTTTGTTTGGGATTTATTGCTCTGCTGTGAGAGCAGATAATATTGACAGAGATCACAGAGCCGTTCAGCGCTGTGCACTTCATATGTCACCCTTCTGCTTGGTTGCCCTCTCTCCCTTCTCATCTCTCCCCTTCCCAGCCCACTTTGCCTTCCCCCAAGAAGATGGGAGATCTGCTCATACTTGTAATGGTTCCTTTTTTCCTTTTAATTCAAATTATGGGGGCAGGGGGAGAAATGCAAGGGGTAATTAATCAAAATCTTGTTAAACAAGCCTTATCCATCACAGCATTCAATGAATTATTGTAAAACATTACAGAATTACTCTCTTTTCACGATTGTTATAGACTGTCCCTTTCCAAGGATTACAAGGCTCAATAAAGCATCCATCAAAGCCCATTTAAATGCCGTTTAATGTTTTGTGTAACACCCAGGGCTGTGGTCTTGCAGGCATTTAAGCACATACTTAATTTCCAGCCTGTTAGCAGTAAAAGTATTTCCCATATTGTCAGTAATTAAATCAGTGCCTGGGTGTTAACGCTTAAGGTCATGGCCTAAATTTGTGATATAATTATGGAGATAAATGGGAATTTTGGTAGGTTCCCAGTGTATGTCAGCAACAATGGGAAGACAAGACCCTGAACAAAGAATACTGGTGAATGCCCAAGAGGTGGTGTTCTTAATTGGTCCGTGAATAAAACAACACATATTTTTCTTGGTAGTTTGTTTGGGGCTTGGGGTTTTTTTAAGCTTTTTGAACTTTGTTGGCGTAGTTGTAGCATAATTATCATGTTTTCAGGCTAATGCTGGAAGTTTCTTCTTTTAAAATGAAGCATGGGATTTTTATTTGTAGGTGCTTCAAGTGTTTCAGCAGGGTGTACTTAATTTAGGGTGATGTCTGCCCCTTAATGAAGAGATTATTTATCACACTGCAGGCACGTCTGACACCTGAATACCCCATTGTCACTAAGCAGAGCTGTATTTCTTGACAGGAGTGGGGCTCTTGGGGGCAGCTGGTGTATTCAGCTGTGCTAGAGGCTGATGTAATGGACTCAATTACAAACACCATGTGCACAGAACCTGTGTTTGGAATAATTTTCATGGGATTTTATGCCCGCCATCAAGATGGGAATCATGGGTAGTTGGGTCAGAGAGCTAGACAAGAAAAAAGTCTGAAAAGATAATTCTGTCCAGCCTACTCTCTGTGCTTCCCATCAGAAGTGGTCACAGGAAGGATGTGTTCTATGGAATGTATTTGCACTGAAAGACAGCGTTGCCCAATCTGTGTTGCACAGCTTAGTCTCTTCCTCTGGAAGTTGTGAAAGTTGCAAAAATTTTAACTTTGAAAATTTGAATAAAGATATTTTAGAGGTAAAATTTTCCAAGTGTCGTTCCTGGCGGTAATTTAATTGTAATTAACATGGAGATGAATTTGGATGCAGTAGTGAAAGGAGGCTGGTCTGTAGGATGCAGATCACTCACCCAGTGGCCCCACAGGATTCAAACATCTGAAATCAAGAATGTTTGCTGTGTATAAAGGACTGACTGAAAGAACAACAGCATATGTTGTCTAATGGCTGGTTTAATATTTCGATTTTAGCCACATACATCTCAAAAGATGGGAGATGGCTTTGAATGCCTGTTACTCCAGCAACCTGAACAAAGCTGTTTCATGCCTTGGAAAAAAACACAGTTGCATCCGTGTCCTGAAATAATTCCCTTCACCACAAAACCTTCGGCACTGGTTCCTGTGCCCGGCGCTGGGCCGGGTAACACGTGGCACTGTGTTGGCAGCTCTGCAGTGTGACTGTTAAGCAGGCATTAAGTTTTCATTACCTTGGCTGGGTTCCACCACGCACAGTTTTAGTCTCCCCGCGTCAAGTTTGGGTTTGATCTTTGCGTTGTGGTCCACAGCGTTTGCCTGGCACCTCGTGCCGTGTCCTGCGCTCCAGAAATGTTCATGCACACAGACACCAGCCCTGGGGACACAGCAAACAGCTCTTGGGCAGCTCCTGGGGCAGCGTCTCACTGCAGACTGGTGGCTGAGGTGGCATCAGTGACAGGTACTTTCCTTGTTGACTTTTTTCCCATGACTGAAGCTCTGAGGTTCTCTTGATGAAGGACATGTACTAATCATTAACTGTTGTAGCCAACAGTTGTGTCCTGCCGGGATTTGGGCTCTGCTGGAAGGAAAGTGCAACAGCTGCATTGCTGCTGCATTGCTGCTCCTGTGCTACAGCTTTGTGTGAATGACTCTGGAAAGGATCTCCAGAAAGGACAATGCAATGGCTTTCTAGTAATGCAGATTTTCACCCAGCTTGCCCGTTTGTCCTTATTTTCTCATAAATTCTAGCAAAGTTGAGTGGGACAATAACAAAGGAGAAAGCCGAAATAACTTCTTTGAAAGCTGAGTGGCATCAGGTGATAGAGGAGGAGAAAACAAAGATCAAGGGGGCAAAAAGAAGTAGAAAAATAGGAATTAAAAGTAGCAGCCTGACTTGTCATTAAAACCAGAATCAGTTTTTTGGAAATTTTGAGTTATATTTTTGGAGGCGGGAAGGGAAAAGTTGAAACAGCTGGCCTGGGGTTTGAAGGGGACTGAAGCTGGTGTGTTTTGGCTTCAGAGTACTGTACATTCCTCCCTGGATGTGTTTTAGAACTCTGTACATTTACAGCTTTTCATCAAAAAAATTAGCAGTGGCTGAAAAGAAAGAATGAAGAAAACAAATACTTCTATTTTTATAGGATACGAACTGGACTGAAAAACCCCTGCTAATCTTTTTCTGTAAAGAAAAGTTAATGTTTTGTGGCCGGCACACGGCAGTGGTAATCCAGAAGAACTGGTTTCTCCGCATGGCTCTGCCACAGTTTCTTTTAAGAGACCTGGGGCAATCCTTGTGCTGGTCATCAGCGCAGGAGTCCAGCAATTTTAGGTTTATTAGTCACTGAAAAAAACCAGAGGGAGTCCTAAGAGCTAAGTCCTGAGACCCCGATGTGTTTGTTTCCCCTTTACCCACTCCCACCCAGCGATCCAGTTGTGCCAGTTCTGTGCTTCTTCTCTGTCCTGCTGCACCTTGGTTTATTGTAGACAAAGTATAAATGTCTCAGCAGAATGGATGAGCAGCACGCACTCCCCTGCCCGGAACATCCAGTCTAGGGTCCTGACAGTCAGCAGGGAAGGGGAAAAGATAATCCTGCAGCTCAGCCCGAGTTGTGATGGTCTCAGCCCATCTCCAGAGAAGAGAACCCTGTTGCAGCTGTAGTGTCCCTGCAGTGAGGAGAGAGAGGTGTGTGGGACTGGGTTGGCACAGTGTTGTTTTTGGTGTTGCCTCAGCTTGAAAAACAGGCTGCACATGATAAATGTGCTTTAGATTTCTTCTTTTCCTTATCTGAGAACTGTATAAACTACTAGGCTTGAGCAGTCTGCTGTGAGTGGTGGTGTTCTGAAAATCTAAGAGCAAAGAAATAAGCTAGATATGCATGTTATTGAAATAATTTTGATGACCCCTTTAAAACAGAGGGGCATAAATCCTTGTAATGCATTTGTCTGCACATGAAATAACTTGTCTTGTTAGTGACACTCATTATTTACCCTCTTCTGATTTTCCAGAAACCTTGTTTACCTTACAAACCTGTGGAAGGAAATTGTCCTGTCTTGGGTCATACCTGTCTTCTCACAACTGTGATGCCAGGGGGGAATAAAATGAGTGAAATTTCCAAACCAGGAATGTCCTCCGGCCTTTTGTATTCCACTGAGTGTTCCAGGAGTAAGAAAGCCTGAGCAACTTCTGCTTAGGTAGAGCTGAAGGGGAGAAGGAAGCTCGTGGGCACACCAGTTTCAGTGGCTGAGTTCAGATGTTATTTGTGATGTGTACAGGCTGCAGTCCCAGCTGGGGGTTGAATTAACTGGGAACTACATCAGTGTATTGAAGGCAGTGCAGAATGCACTGTGCTGTACTTTGATGTGGGAGATAATGGTAAATAATTTGATTAGGGTTTTCCCTTCAGTGGGTCTGGAACGTCCCTGGGCTTGAAAGTCTCAGTGTTTTATGAATTCATATAGAGCAGAATTGTGATTGGGAATTATTCTTTAAAATGTCAGTGCATTTCTAGTAAGTCACTAGGCTGAGCACTGCTTTTCCTGTCTGTAGGTGAAGTTCTTCTGTCTAGACAAATAAGAAGTTTGGGTTGATTTTATTTTCAATGGCATTCTCCCAGAGTTTGTAAGTTATCGGTAAATCTTTAAATTTTACATGCTGTCTAGTGACAACAAGCATTTTTCAATATCTAAAACTGAAGTAGATCCAATAGTCTAAAACCAAATCTAGAGCAGAAGTATTTGGAAGTTTGACACTATTTTTTATTACTTTAAAACAGTTTAGTCATAGAATTTTAATTAAGACATCTTCAGCATTCTAGAAATAGATTACTTGAGATGTTTCCTGAATCTCTGTCTTTCCTGTGAAAGCAAACTTTAAATAGCAGGAGGTTTTCATATTCTTTTTTAAGACTGTGTTACCTGGTTTAAAGCTTTATAATTTTTTTCAGAAATACCCCTTGATTAATTTGTATAATCTTTTCCTAAATGCCTAAGAAGGCTTAAAGTGCCTGGATCTGGGCGGTTTTTACAACTGAACACAAAGTTTGGTTGAACCTCAACTTTGAAAAGTTGTGGCCAGGATTCTGAACTTTGGTTGATTTCACTTTATGAGGAAATATAATACTATTTTCTGTCAGTCATATGTTTTAATATTTTAGCAGAAGCCTGGCTCTGCAAAGGGGTGAAAATAGGATGAAAAATGGGGATTAAATTGCAGGGAACAGTTTCTCAGTTAAACTGTGGCAGTATCTCTCACAGGGAAGCTTTTTTTGTTATGAAACTATCCCAGAGAAAGGACAAAGCAATAGATAGAAAGGAGCAACAAAATCTCCTGGTGCCAGCCCCAGCCTGTGTAGTGTATCACATGACCCAGCAGAATCATAAATATTTTAGGAAGACGGAGAAAAACCACCTTAGCAGAGGAATTAACACTGAGGTGAATATCTGCAGCTTCTCTGTTTCACTGTCTGTGCCATGAAGAACAGTTGCCCTGTGAATTGTTCCAGATTTAATTGGTACCAAACTTGGTGGCATCATCGGTGATTTACAGTTACTGGGACCAACTGTACCCTGTAAGAGGACATCAAACCACACAATATAAATGATGTGCAAACATGCACTGTCAGGGAATGGTTTTCTGTGAGCTATCTGATGTCTGATGCACATTTTAAAAATTTAAAAATAAAAAGAAAAGGATTGAACACAGTGAAGGAGATAACATAATCCCTTTGAGGACTGTTAGGATCATCTGGCTTAATTTGGGCACATGTTTGTTAAACTAATTGGGGAATGTGAGAGCATGTTTCTGCTTACATATGGAGGATTTAGACTTTTAAAAATCTCAGAGCTGACAAACCACGGAGTCTTCTGGTCATTTAGATACCTTATGTCTGGGTTATTCTCTTCAAAAATTGTCTTTACATAGGAAAAACAACAATTTCCTCTAGAAGGATATTCATTAACCAGTTGATTTTGAAAGGTAGCTGTGCAAACTGTTGAAAATTAACAACTCTTGCCATCTGAAGCTTTTATTCTGGTGTAACAACATCTATTTGACCTTGCATTTCCACTTCACATGCTGCTTGTGACATTATGATTATACTTCTTAAAGGCAGTAATGGAGGTTGTATATCTTTATTGGCCTTTAGAAACATTATGTCTTTAAATAAACTGATTTTTTTTTTTTTTTTTTAAATTCCTGTAAATGACCAATCTGGTTTGTGGTTTATATAATCTATTTCTTTGGGCAGCAGGAGAAGAACAGGTACAGAAGAGGTGCTGCAGTCTGGAAGATGTCCCAGTGTTTCCGTGTTACTAATCCATGAGTAGCAGGAGGGGCTGGAGAAATAAACCTTACGGATTAAAAGAACTCTTACTGAAAGGAATTTTGAGGAAGTTTGCACGAGTCGCTTTAATATCCCAATTTATTTTTTTTTCAGATGTGTTTTTGTGAAGCAGGAACATTAGAAAGTTCTCCCTTTCCTGCTTGCAAATATTAGATCTTAATTTTACAAAATTGAAAGTGCCCATCTCCGTCCTTTTGCCTTACACATCTCTGAGTTCTGCTACCTCTGCAAGGTGGTAAAAGCATAGAATTCCTGAATGTGTGCAGACTAAGGGCTCCCTTTTCATATGGCATCTGTTCAGATGTTCCTGTGCTTCATCCTGCTGTGCCTCCTACTCTGTAGGTTGGAAGAATCTCCTCAAGGGTGCTCTGAAGTTTAAGTCATTTTGTAGTGGTGCAGTCGCACATAAATTTTCTAGTCAAATCTTTCAGCTTCTTTTCAACATGGTTTTCTCCTTTCTCATGTGAAATTCAGGCTGCTCTGGGTTCTGTCAGTCTGCCTGCATTGCTGTCATGTCATACATGCTCATTCCTCCCTGTTTTCCTTTGTTCCCAGCTTCACACCTGTTTCCATCCCAGTCGTGTGCCTTAAGCAGCTTCCCATGTGCCCGCTGCTTTCCTCTTAGGTCCTGCATTAGTTTGCTCTTCTTACTGAGCTGTTAAAGGAGTTCTTACTTTTACCTTCAGATCTAACTTAAAAATTCCTGCTTTATGGAGACAGAAAGTTCTCGGGGAAAAAAAGCCTTGACCTATTTTCACATCCTTTATATTTTATTTATCATTATATATTTATTTAAATTTTGTTTAATGATTTTCCCATATGTTTAAACCTGTACTAATTTCTGACTGTTCCCACCGTAGGAAGTTGGGGAGCCATTCAAGGAGGAGAAGGCTGTTGCTAAATACCTGCGCTTCAACTGTCCAACGAAATCCACCAACATGATGGGTCACCGAGTTGATTATTTTATTGGTAGGCTCACTTTTAACCAGATAGTTAACATTTCTTCTAACATTGTACTTGGAGGGCGGGAGAGGGTGCTTTGATTTTATTATTAGTGCTTTATCTAATAAGTACTGATCTTACAGTTTGGGTTTGAAAACTTATCAAGGCATTAGGAAGCCATAAAATTAATTTCATCGACCTGGAGTAAACACAATAACCTTTTCACTCTGTGATTTAAAGGTGTGTAGTTGTCAAGAGTAATGTGTTTCAGAACAATGACCAGTCTTACTTTAAAGATTTGAAAGGATGTGGAACATCACCAGAACTGACTGGTCAGGGTGGTTCAAGGCACGTAGACTAAATGTTAAAATAAATGTTAATTTTAATGCATTTTTAATTCCATTTTTCCCTCTAGCCTCAAAAGCTGTGGATTGCCTCCTGGATTCTAAATGGGCAAAGGCAAAGAAAGGAGAAGAGGCTCTATTTACAACCCGAGAGTCTGTAGTTGATTACTGCAACAGGTATGACCCAGACTAATTCCTCAGTGTCATTAATGACTGTAGTTGAGAAGATATTGTAGTTATTTGGGAACAAACATAAGCTGGGCTTCGTGCATCCTAAAACTTGTGTAGTTGTATGCAGAAATAATGTTGTATTTTTATTGCAGTGTTTGAGGGTGGAAATGATGTAGTTCCATCATCTTTGCTCTCAAAACTCTCAGGCTTTCATTCCACTGCTTGGGGCAGCAAGGTAAACAGAAGGATTTTCCTGAATATTGTCAATATTGGAAGTTAGTGGGGTCAGAGCTCTCAAATCTCTCTGTCCTCACTGCCTGAGGAGCTGGATTCTGTACTGCTCTTCCTGTTTGGAATGTGGCTGCGATCCTTTCAAGGATGTTACTGGTTGGTGACGACCTTGAGACATCCTGGTGCCCCACTCACCATATATTTATACATATACACACTTGAAATGAGGTCTGTTTGTAGCTGCCATGGATGGAATATTGCACATGTACCACAGGTTCCACAGAGCAGTTCTGTTTATTGGACATCACTTACCAAGGAACTCGATAAGCCCCGAGAGACAATTAAATGGACCTGGTGGCTTTCTGTCTCCTACGTCCTGTGTATTCATCTGTAACTGCAAAATGCTGCCACAGAAAAGTACATTTCTTGCCCAGTTTTGAACAGATGAACCAAAAAAAAAAGGCAAAGCAACAGGCAAGACATGGGATAATTAGGTCTGGTGTGTGTAGTAAATGGAGCAGATGATGGTGACCTCTGCCTTTCAATCATGCTATTCGTGATTATCTCAGAGAGAGAATCAAGGTTGGTATCAATAACATAATTGAGTGTAAATGTTGTTATCACAGCTGCACTTAAACGTATCATTTAACTCTTTTTCATGTTAAGACTCCTGAAAAAACAGTTCTTTCATCGAGCACTGAAAGTGATGAAAATGAAACCTGACAAGGATACAAAGAAAGAAAAGGAAAAAGGAAAGGCTGAGAGCGGGAAGGAAGAGGAGAAAAAGAGCAAGAAGGAAAGTGGCAAAGATGAAAAAACTAAGAAGGAGAAAGAGAAGGAAAAGAAAAAGGATGGTGAAAAAGAGGAGTGTAAGAAGGTAAGAACTGTCTGTAAGAGAAGAGACAAACCTGTAACAAATACATTAACCAATTGTTAAGATCACATTGGCTCAAAAGTATAGTTGGTTATTCTAAAATATGACTTACCTTTTTTTCCTGTTTTCATCTCTAAAATACGCTGCTTTTTTTGTTACCTTTTGAATTGTTCTTTTTGATCTAGACCGAAAAAGAGGCTTCAGTTGGCCTTTGTGCACCTCGTCATCTCCTAGTGTGGGCTGAGTTAATCCAAACGTGCTCCTCTCCAGGGAGGCTTTGTACCTCAGTTAGCATGGAATGACACATGTGCATGTGACCAAACATCTAAAACCAGCACAGCTGCACAAGTGAAACACAAACAATTTTGCAGTGTTTGGTAACAAGAACGTTTGGAATGTAATACTTGGTATGTGGTGCCTCTAACTGGCTGTGTAATAGCTTGCCCTGTTGTGTGACAGCTCCTTACTGAGCTCCATCCTGCCCCCTATTTCTTGATCTTTCAGGTTCAAATTATTGTTACTGAGCAAGTTTTCATGTGGGTTTTTTCATGTTTTTATTCCTGATTTATTTTATGACTTATTTTATTATAAGCAGAACAGAATTCCTAAATTAAAGTGTTAGGAGCCTGCAGGAGAAACTGGATGAGTGGAGGTGGTTTTTCTTCTATGTACAGTGGTCTGAATCACTGAGGATTAGTAGGATAGTGCTCCAAAGTTATTCCCATTCAGACACTTCTCTCACATTTAGTGAGAGTGCAGTCTGTCTACAAAGGTTTGGATTTCAGAAGAAACCTACGTGGCTAAGAAAGAATTAGAACAGTCTGGCTGCAGTGTCAGCACAGAAGCCAGGGTAAGACAACCCAGCTCCTGAGGTGCTGCAAAACGCAGATTATGAAAGTTATGAGCTCCTCCAATCTGCTGTCATCAGGGGAGGTACATTATTAAATGTGATGTTAATTTTTAAACTAGTCATTATTTATTGAGCAGATATTTAGTGCATTATATAAGGTGGTGAGTAGCAACTTGAACAACAACTCGGGACCAAAATCAAAGTTAATTTAGCACAATGAAATAAGCAAAGAGAAGGAGATGGGAGACAGGGAGGAGGAAGCACAAGGTCCAGAAAGAGATTGAAGAGGACAGAGAATAAACTGGTATAAACTGATTTTGCCAGGATGCCCTTGTGGTAAATATGGCACCAAAGTACCAGATAATTCTAATGAGGTCAGTGATGGGGAAGTGTTGTTCCCTGCTCTGTGCAGATTTCCTCTTCGTGCCAGCCCAGCTTTGCTAGGCATTTGATGAGACAATGTAATCCTGAAGTCATAGTCTGCTCTTTAGATACTAATTAAAAATAAAATTTCTCTTTCCTTACAATTTTCCTTTATTTTTGAGGTACCCAGATGGTAATAAATAAGAGCAGGAGGTAATGAAGCATCTTTACTTTAAAAAAAGATTGTGAACGTCATCCTAAGTTTGTGAAAAGTTATCAGACTACATTAAGACCTCTTAAATTAAGAAATTAAAACCTCTTAATTTTTTAAATTTTTATATATAACAATTCACATATATATTGTGTATATATAATAATTTCTACATTATAATTTTATAGATGTAGATAAAAATATTTGTTTGTCCTCAGGATGAGACCCCAGGAACACCCAAGAAAAAGGAAACTAAGAGGAAATTTAAACTTGAGCCACATGAAGACCAAGTTTTCTTGGATGGAAATGAGGTAAGATTTATGGGTACTTTCCAACTTTGAATGTCACTGTCCTATTGTCAGAAAATAGGCTTCATTTACTGGATTTCTGCAATCTCTTTCTTGACATGGTGAAAGAAAAATTAATGGCAATGTGATGGCTGATCTTGATTTTTAGATATTTGCCAGGAGGTTTGAGACAGGTAAGTCTCAGACAGTAGTTTAAAAAAATCTAAAAGAAAACTTAATTTACTAGTAATTCAGTGCTGGTGGCCATGAGGTGAGATGTTTGTCCCCGGGGTGCTGGAGCTGCCCCGGGCGGTGCCGCAGCCTCTGTGCCTGGATCTGACCCTGCGTGGGACAGGAGGGTGGGCCCGAGACTCCTGAGCCCCCAGGATAGTTCCAACCCACGTTATCCCCCGGGATAGTTCCAGCCCAAGTTATCCCCCAGGATAGTTCCAGCCCAGGTTATCCCCCAGGATAGTTCCAGCCCAAGTTATCCCCCAGGATAGTTCCAGCCCAGGTTATCCCCCAGGATAGTTCCAGCCCAGGTTATCCCCCAGGATAGTTCCAGCCCAAACACAAGCCCCTCAGAGCACGATGTTCAGTTGCAGGAGGGGAAATAAAAAATACCAGCCTGACCTTGTGATCTGAGCAGGCAGGTGACACTTGGGCATTCCTGAATTCTCATCCTGGCTTTACCACTGAAATTGTGGCCTTGAATACTTCTCTGTGCTTTGCTTTTCTGGAAGACAGAGAACTTAATTGTCTACCAGCTCTGTAATGTACAGAGTCACATTTGTCCTTCTATAGTTTTGGATGAGTGGCAGGTTTTACTGTGCTGTGTTGATGCTGTGTGTGGTTGTACTGGAAATTCCACTTGGGTTCTTGTATTCCTTTGGTTATAAACCATACACAGCAGCAAATTCCGTAAGTAAATCACTTGTGTGAAAAAATGTACTTCTTTTATGTATCTTGTTTTTACTCTTCCCAGTCAGTTCTTTCACACTGCCTTGCTGTTTCATCCCATCTCCTGTGGAATCACACCTGACTCTGATCCTCCCTGTTGTCTTTACATGGAGTGCCTGGGATAGTTTGGCATTCCAAATGGGGCTGCACCACAGCATTTCACTATCACTGTATTTACTGCTTAACATCAGTTCCTATTTCGTTTATAAACGAGCTGGAATTTTTTAAGAACTGCAACTCCCAAGAGGTTTAAGTAATTATTTTTTTTTTTTTTTTAGCTAATTTAGAGCCAGTTTTTGTGTATTTGCATTAAAGCTGTTTTTTCCCTTTTCTTCATTATTTTGCACTTAGAAACACAGGCTGTCACACACTGTCTCACCGGCCAGCTTGTTTGGGCTCACAGAACAGCTGACTGGCAGCAGCTACACCGAGTACAGTCGGCTTTGGCACCCTGTGAGAAGCACAATGTCAGATACTTGTTGATCCCACAGAATCCCCACTGCCTCCCAGGTGCCCTTCTGGGAGTTCGCACTGACACATCTGCAACCAGGGATGCTGGTTTCTAGCAACCAGCAGCTTCTTTTCAGAGTTATAAGCTCAGATTCAAGCTGTTTGGCTTGCTAAGAAAAAAAAAAAACAACGATTTTTTTCTAGTTCAGAAAATCCCTCATTTACCAAGAAGTTTTTTATTTAACGCGGTTGAGGAGCTCTGATTCAAATGACCCACAGTCCCCACACAGACATTTGGCACTGAGTGTTGCAGCTGTAGACACTGAGGTGACACTGACTGTGGGACAGAGGTGCAGTGACACTGCTCTGAGCCCAGCACATGGGCTGGGGTTTTGGCTGCCTGCTTTGTTCCGAGTGTTCAGTCCAGGCTTTTTTCTCTTCAAAGCTCACAGGCCTTTTTGTTTCCCCTTGGTGGACCTGAGAAACTTTTCTTTTTTTTTTTTTTTTTTTTGCAGAAGTGTTTTTGGCTTCATGCTGAACAACGTTAATGAATAAAGATAAAACCAAAACTTGATTTCAGGGATTTTTCTGAATATTTCATTTTCCCATCAGTTCTGCTGTCTGATTGTTTTGCCCAGGATTCCATGACCTGACAGTTACCCTTCCTGGGAATCCTGACCCCCTGCCCTGCTCCAGTGCAGGGCACCAAGCACTGCAGCCTGGCAGTGAGGTTTGGGTGAGGGGAGAAATGAGATGTTTATCAGAGAGCTTGTTTTCTGACTGTAAACCAAGCCGTTTCTGTTGTAGGTGTATGTGTGGATCTATGACCCTGTTCACTTTAAAACTTTTGCCATGGGACTCGTACTTGGTAAGTCAGAGTAGACACGAGCTGTTGATTTCTGTTGCCTGAAGAGAACCAGGGAGGTGTCCAGTGAGCAAATGTGGGTTATATGGAAATATGAAATATGATATGAATTTCTAGGACTGTATTTGTGTAAGATAAGCCCAATGAGCCAATTTCATTTTTTTAATCTAAATTAGTATAGATGTTAAGCAGTGAGCTGACAGACCATCCATGGTACTGCTGGTCCAACACATTCCAGCTTCCTCACCTTCAGAGAGCCACCTTTCCTGAGAATCTGTGTCATTCCCTGGAGCCACACTCGGGCCTTTGAGCAGTCCTTGGGGTCACCACGATCTGCCCCCAGCAGTTCCTGCTGCACTGCTCCCAGCAGCTCCCTGCTCACCCTTTGGCTCGAGCCCTCTCCCAGAGCTGCTCTCCGGGCTCCCTTGGCCAAGTGCGGCCACTTGGAGCTGCTGAGTGAGGTGTTTCTGCCCAGTACAAAACCAGGAGCGGGGAATCCAGACAAAAATAGTAGCTCACCCTGTGCGAAGCCAATACCTTGAATGAACAGTAAGCGTGGAAGCTCTGTGCACGTGCCAGGGAAAACTAACGATGCTCCTCGTGCTTGTCTTCTCCCGCCCTGCGCAGTGATCGCTGTGATAGCCGCCACGCTGTTCCCGCTCTGGCCCGCCGAGATGCGCGTCGGTGTTTATTACCTCAGCGTGGGCGCGGGCTGCTTTGTCGCCAGTATTCTGCTTCTTGCCGTCGGTGAGTGTCGGGCGGGCGGAGCCTCCACGGGCAGAGGCGCAGCCCGGCTCTTCCCCGGGCTCTGAGCGGGGCGTTCCCACTTCCCAGGACGTTGTTTGCTGGATCCTGTGTGCGTTTCCCTCCCGGCCACCGGGTGTCACAGTTGTGCCACAGGAAGAAGGAGATCTCAGGGTCGTGTCACCTCTTGGTGTTTCCCGTGTAGTGCAGATTCGTTTGCTGCCTATTTAAACAAAAAGGAGCAAAAGAAACCCAGAACTGCACGCAAGAACAGATTCTGTGGTGTCATCAGGATTTTAAAGGTCTCTTTGGTTGTATTTCTGTAGCAGAGGGATCAAGGGCCAAATCAGAGATAAGATCCATGGTTAGTGGGATGGGGGAGGCGTGGTAAGAACAAACTGTTCCAGTGCTATTGCAGAATGAGGGATTTCCCCCAGACGTCACCCAGTCCCTGGCTTGGGGTGGGCATTCGTAGTGGGCATCTGCTACACTGTGGTTGTACACCGTGTGTGTTCATAACAAAACCCAGCGTCTCCCTTGTTCTCACACAGCTCGCTGCATCCTTTTCCTGATCATCTGGCTCATCACTGGAGGAAGGCATCATTTCTGGTTCCTGCCAAACCTGACAGCAGACGTGGGATTCATTGACTCCTTCAGGCCCCTGTACACACACGAATACAAAGGACCAAAAGCAGACTCAAAGAAAGAGGAAAAATCAGAATCCAAAAAGCAGCAAAAATACGACAGTGAGGAGAAATCAGACAGTGAGAAGAAGGAAGAGGAGGATGGGAAAACAGAAGGCACGAGGAACTCGGGAACAGAGGGCTCAGGAGGGGAGCGACACTCAGACACTGACAGTGACAGGCGCGAAGACGACAGGTCCCAGCACAGTAGTGGCAATGGAAACGACTTTGAAATGATCACAAAAGAGGAACTGGAACAGCAAACAGATGACGGGGATTGTGAGGAGGAAGAGGAGGAAGATACTGAAAGTAGGCCTTCACATGGAAAATCATAACTCACTGTGGTTTGGGACTAAGTATGTGCAAATGGTTGGATTTTCTTTGTTGGCTGATCACCAAAACATAGACCATACAGTAGCATCTTTGTTTGCTGAAATATACGTGTTACCAAACAGTTTTATATCTAGTTCTTTCATTTTTTTTTTTAACCATTAACTTGATTACTTGGTACTATGTTAATCATTAATATCCATTTACAGAAGTTTTATCAATCTGACAAGTTTTTTATTGATTGATAGATTGCCCAGATTGTCCTCAAACATACTGAAAAACATCATTTTCTGGTACTTGCATAACTGGTCAATTAGTTTAGCTTCTCAAACTTGCTTTTGTAAACCAGGTAAAAGTTGAATGACCAAATCTCGGATTATTCCTAGTTAAACTCATTTGGTAGTTAGGTAAAGCCCTTCTTAGCCCACAGCTTTCTTGATATTTTTCTTGATTTTGTTTTCGAAAGATTGTGAGAACTTTCCTAAGAAAACTAGTTTTAGCAGAAGTATTTGCTGACAATAGAGGAGCTGGTAGTGCTGAATTTGGCTGCAGTGTCTCTGTTTCTCCAGCCCATGTGCCAGCAACTGAGGAAATCCAAACTGCTTTTGTGCATCCGGTGCAGAGAGAGACGTCATCTCCTGCAGGGGAAGGAAGCAGCACCGTTTGGAAATAATGGCTGTTTTCTTTCTCCTGCTCCATCGTAATTAAGGAAAAAAAAAAAGTATTCTGTACATAATTTAAAAATAAAGCGAACCATTTACTTTAACTGCTACTTATTATTTAGAGATTTGATCCAGCATTCAGTTTGTATTATTGAAGCCATTTTGTGGTGTATCTATGGGAGAAATGCAAGTCGAGAGGACCTCACAGAATATTTGTGTATGATTGGTAGCTGTTCCACAAGAGCTTTAGTTCTGTGCCAACATTCCATGTATTTGAGTAAATTGATCTTTATTAAATGAAAGCAAACACCAGAGCTGTATGGATGCCTTAATGTTAAACCTCTCTGTACTCTGGAACTGGAGTAGTTTTAAGCTGAAGAGGCAGGAGAGCGTTGTTCTGCTCCGGAAGCTGGGTGACTCAGAGCTGATATGAAGTGACCATTAATGATTTGTTTATAAATCCCTTTGGAGCAGCTGGTGGGGTTTCTCCTGTGCATCCCTCCCTGCTGCCTGTGTGGAGGATGGACTGCAGGATCTGCCTAAAGCATGGAAGAAGTTAAGACTCGGCGGCTTTCCTCTCGATGGCTTGAACTGTAGACTGATTGTCTCCCCAGCCCACTCAGAGAAGATGAGGGTAAGCTTGACGTTTTCATATCAGACTTAAAGAACTTTTTTCCCTTATCCTAAATTGCTTCCCATCCTTCCAGCGTCGGCATTCTGGATGAAGATACTAATTTTTCAGATTGTGCAAATATCTACATCATCATGGGTGCATTGATAAACAATTCGTGGATATGGTGTATTTGCTTCTTAAATCTCCTGAATAATTACTCCATAAGGAAGCAGATAAATTGGATCACTTTTTTATTAATATAACAAAAAATTAAAGGACCCATTAACTAAACAGATTGACTCCTGGCCACTTGTGTGTTGTCACTGATTAAAGTAGCAAACGAAGTGTTGTACTGACTGGGGGATGTGTGTGCTGGGGAGAGCAGAACCTGCTCTGGGGGCTCACAGGGGGCAGCCCTGGCCAGTTTTTAAAGAAAATGTAGTGGCTTTCAGTTGTTTCAAGTACTTCTCCTCCTCTAAGTGAAATAATGTCTTCAGTGCCTCGCTGAGAAAATAAAGTTGAAATGGTCAAATCCTAAATACTGCTGTAATGGTGCCATCTGCTCCCTGTTCACTGCACAGGTGCCACATGCCAGCACTGCCCGCCTGGGGACAAGTGTCTGGGGCTCAGAATTAAGCACCAAACATTTGTGCTGTCGCCTTAAGAGAGTTCCAGGCTCTAGAAACTGAATTGGCCTCAAACTCCTGCATTTGATCTGCTGTGAACAGCTCTGAACCTGTGAGGGGTTATGAGGGCATAGCTCTGGTTAGTGGTTAAGGAAAGGACCTGTGACTCACAGCTGTAATCTGGTTCTCCTAGAAATATCCCCCCAGTACTTCTGAATTATTTTGGAACAAGGTAATGAGAGAAGTGATTACAACATGTCGGTAATAGTAAAATTATGAGTGGACTTTAGGTATCCTGACAAACATTTCCAGTCCAAAGAGGAAATCACAAAGGAACTTGGCCTCCTTTAGTTCAAGCATTTTGAAGTTCTTAATGGTTTGGACTTTTAACAATTACCGGTAAAACACAAATGTATTTAATGTAGGCAGCATTTGGCAGAGATGTTACACCCCAGAGTGCTCTGCTCTGGTGTGGATACGATAACCCCTGCTCACTTGTGGTGCTCCAGGGTCCTTAAACAGAGGCAGATCTTTCTCTAGCAATTAAGAAACAAAAATATTATTTGATGAACTCACTTATTTCTTGTATCTGTAGAAAAGTTACAGCAGTGGGGTGAGATGCTTGTGATGATAAACAGTTTTCAAACAGTGAAGTACCTTTGGCCGATCAGGGGGACAGCATTTGCTTTCACCTGCTGTGTATCATGCAGCAGATTTTCCTGGGTTTATGTATATATATAAAAAATAGAATATATTTATATTATTGCTCTTTTAGGCCTGTTTCAGTTTCTGTTTGAAATAACACTGGCTGGAGTTCACTGAGCATCACAGAGCAGGAAAAGGGACAGGTAAAATTGGACAATGTCTCAGTTCCTCAGTCCACTCCTAAATTACACTTCCCCAGGACTCAGGAGAGCAGTGGCAGAAGCATCTGCCCCCTGTAGACACTAAATGTAGACAATGCAAAGATGAACTGTAGGAATGGAAAACACCTGCTGGGTTTGGTCCTTTATTTCCCTTCCTGCAGTCCTCGCAGTGGCACTGAGCCCTCAGAGCCCTGCAGGGCTGTCTCCAGCTCCTCTGAGGGTGGAATTCTGACCTAACAGGGTCACAGTGACAGCAGAGCAGTATTCCAACCTCACAGCTGGCACTGAAAACACTGGCAACGGGGAAATAAATATCCTCTTCCAGCTGCAGGGGATTTGCTGGCACAGTTGGAAGTCCTGTCAGAATCCCTCCTGGATCTGTTGGCAGAATTGGCTCAAGTGAGCTCAGTCTACAGAGCAAACCCAGAAAAACTCCTTGCTGTGCCCTGCCCTGAGCCTCCCTCGGGGAGTGCTGAGCTGAGCACCCCTGTGACACCCACACCTCACTTCATGTACTCCAGCCACAAACAGAAGCAACTCACAAAATAAAACACACCCGGAAAAACAACCACTGTGGAAAAGTTAAGTTTCAATACCTACATTACCTGCTGTTTCCTCCCTGGAGAGACCCCAGTGAGGACAAAGAGCAGCTTCCCCTTCACTTGCTCCAGAGCCTAAACTAGCTCTTGGTTGCCATGGCCCTGACTGTAGATGGCACAGCCCAACTGTTTGTAACAGGGACATGTCCTTCTCCTCTCCCCATCCCCAAATTTGCCTTGTTCAGATCACATTTTCCAATAGGAAAGTTCTTTATGTATTATTTCTTTGCATTCTAGAAAGCTTTTGTTTGCCTTACATATATTTGAGTCTAAACTCCCCAAGGAGTTGCACTGGGATAAATTCAGAGTAGATCCACAAGTTTGTAACACAAAAAAAAAACAGGGCAGGAGACACTCTGGAGGCAATTTCCTGCTCACACTCTGTCACAAAGGACTCCAGCAGGAGATGCTGAGGGCTTGTGTGTCCTCCCACTGCTCCTTCTGCCCCCGGGGGCAGCGATTCCTTCCCTGGCTGGGAGGGGAGGGTGTATCACTTACTCCTTGGCTGACATTTCATCCACCTACTTCTCATACATTTTTTAAAACCAAACCTTGAACCATCCAAGTTTGAACACCATTCTTTGTTATGCTTTTTGTACCAGAAATTGTCTATTAAACATTTCCCAAGATCCAAAGCAGTTGAGATGCAAGTTCGTAGTGTTTTTTTTGTGCAAGATTTAGCACGGACATTAATGCTGGGGTTACCTTTTCTTTAAAATCAGACAGTTCTTGTTAGGAACAACAGTCTGTCCTGGGGAAGAGTTTCCCCCCACTTGCCAGCACAGCTGTGATAGGTGGGTTGACTTTTAAATACATCAGAACAGAGAGATCAGTTCTGTCAGAGACCTTCAGCGAAGGAGTGGTGACATTTAGCTGTTGGACGAGGCTGATCCCCAGCTCACTCCAGCCTGCTGAGGTATTTTATCTAATGAGAAAGGCTCATCGATTTTATTCTCAGCCTCTCTGATCAACCCCTTTCTGTAGAATTAGAATAAACCAATAGATTTTTACCTGCTTTACTGCTGTCAGGGTACATGACCTGATGTTTGCAGAACACTCAGATGCAGGACCTGGGACACCGACTCCTGACAAACTTGTACAACTCAGAGGTGCTGTTGAGCATCGTTTATTGCTGATTCTGACCAAATCCTTCCCAGGGAGCGAGAGGAAAGTGGTGTGAGATGGTCCGAGGCACTGTGCCCTCCTCACTTAGAGCACAAGGACACGGGCAAAACAATCCTATCAGTGTAAGGGAACTGGGACTGAAGCAGCTGCTGAATGTTTTCAATAGACTTCCTGGTAATGGCTGGTACAATTTCATTAGGGCTTCTCATTTTATTTAATAAAGCATTGGATTATTTTATCTGTAATTCAGCAACAGGTGCAGGAAAACAAAAGGCACATTTCCTGATAGAGCCCACAAAGAGTCCATTCCTGCCTGGCTGGCACGGAGGCATTTGCTCTGCCATGTGTATTTTTTCTGTATGTGAAAATAATGGTCACTCAGAAAAAAAATTGTTCTATGATAAAAGACTTTTGAGAGAGGAATTGCTTTCGAGTTAGTAATGGCAGTGTGCAAAGGGTATCAGTGCAAGTCGAAGTAAAGAGAGAGCTAACAGTACTGGGTAAACACTGATCCTGCTTTAGATACAGATCAAAGCATTCTCTGCAGGTGGTAACAACCGTTAATCCTCATGTACCACAGAAACCAAACACTGAAAAGGCTCAGCTTGTGATCCTCAAAAGTCCTCAGTAACCTGGATCCAGTGAAGGATGTAGGTGCTTAGGAGAGAGACACTCTGGCATTTTACCTTTGCTAGTCAATAAATGGAGCAGAGTCCTGGGTGACTTCACTGGCCCTCAGTAAATTCTTATTTTCTCTTTCTGGCACATGAGTCTTCAACCAGTAATTAGGTTGTTGGTTGGGAATCAGAAGATGGAGTTTTGAATTCTTCACACTGAGGGTGGGATTGAAATTACATTTCCACCCTTTTAAGCTTCCTTTTAAGTGACAGTGCCACTACAGAATTTGTTTAAAATTGAAGTCTACCAGGAGGTAGTGATATACTAAAAGGTTACAGAAGATTACTGGCTCAGCTTTGGTATTTGTCAGCAGCACAAGGAGAGTCAGCTCACATCCTGCACTCCATGTTGGCTTCAGTCTTAATTTTAGTTCCTTATCACAGTGACCAGCAAGCCACAAACCGGGTTTTATAAATTACTGGTTCATGTGATGTAGTTTCCAGAGCCTTCCTCATACTTTCTTTCTTCTAGTTCCCTGAAAAATTACTTGTGTCAAAGACAAGCCAAGAAAACACCAACGCTGCAGGGTCACCACGGGCACCAGGAAAGGTTACACCTTGTGCAGTGAAAGCACGTGGTGGGCACACAAACCAAGGAACCCACCACTCCTGAAAAATCCAGGAGGGATTCAACTCTGCACTGTGTTCACTGGATTTTCACTGAATAAGCAGAGTTAGAATTCTATAATAAGATTGCCTTCAAATTAAAATTACTACGGAAATGTGTTTCTCCTCAACAAGATCTTCCTAAGAACAAACCTGTTACTTTTAAGATGAGCACCTCAAACGAAGACCTAAAACCACATTGTCTGCGCTCTTAAGAGATTTCTGAAATGTAAAGGAAAGTGTCTTGCAAATGGGACACTGGTCAAGCATTTCCTTCTTTAAAAATAAAGTTGGGTAAATAGTTCATTAGTTACATATGCTATTAGTTAAATATTTTATTAAAAAATTTAAATCTTTATAAGCACCATCCTGTCTTCCTGAGCCATGCAGCCTTTTGGGAACAGCAGCTCCACAAACGCTTGCCATTGCAAAACTCCAGCTGCTGATCCTGTGCTGATGAGGCACAAAATCTAATATAGGGCATTAAACATGCTCAGCTGGGCAACACCCAGTTAAAGGCACATCCAGGGCAGGATGCAGGCAAGGCTGTAGCAGGCTGGAATTCATCCCTACAGACAAATGTGTTCCAGAGAACATTCCACAGTGCCCACAGTCTCCTGCCCGCTCTGCCCACGGCTGTGGTGACCGTCCCTCTCCAAACCGAGCGCCCCCCAGCCCCTCACTGCTCAGGAGAGGGAGTTTTCACAATCACTTTTGCAGGAGATCACAGTGAGCAGCTTTCCCCACATGTGCCTTCAAAATGCATAAATATGCACTTGATCTCCTCGTCTTCTCCCACGTGGCTCGAGGTGACCGAGATGCCAACATCAGATTTCTTGAAATACACAAAGGTGAGGTTTAAATTGTTTTCTTCTGCTCAACAGCATAAAGAGTCAGGTGGCAACGAGCTTCTGAAGCACAGCACGTCCCAAACAGGAAGAGCAGGGGAAAAGCAGATTCAGTTCTAACTGCACAGGAAAAACACCCCACACTTCTCCATGGAAAGGAGTTGTATTCATTACCTGCACCTGCCCCTGTCTGAAGGAAAACTCCTGGCCCTAAATCAGGCAGAAGCAACATGCAGGAACTGTAATGGTCCACACTGCTCTTCTTAAGTGATTTCTGAGGCCACAGAGAGGAGAGGGTAGAGCCCAACCCCTGCTCGGTGAGGACACTTTGTTCAGTCACTGTTTCTTTCACAAAGTTATGAAGTTAGATTTGAAATCAGAGAGGTTTTTTTCTCTTATTGCTTAGCCCTTCGATCTAAAATCCTACCCTTACAGTTAAGTTCAACAGCAGAACCCAAAGTATAAGCAACCAGCTGCAGGAAACAGCCTTGAAGAAGGAAGGAAGCCTCATGCAAATATTTTGTTACAACAGAGGACACAGAACCACCACACGAGCTTTTAGTACACAAGCAGCTTTTGCAAGAGGTTTACTGTCATTATTTCAGGTGCCTCATCCTGGAGGAGGACTCTCCTGTCTGTTTTCACACACAGCTGCCTGCATACAAATATAAACAGATTTCTTAAACCCTTCTATTGCTGCCTGTGAACATAAATGCAGCCTCCTTAATCAGGCAGGATGGGCTCAAGCCGTTATTTTCAGAATATGGTGTTTGTCAAGGACCTGCAAGTTTTCCTGCAAAGGAAGATGGAGCCCTTACCCAGTACTGAGTGTGAGCAGCTTTTCTGGCACGGCGAGAAGGACCTGCAAGTACCAAGCTCTGCATTTGGTTTCCAGGGCATCCCATCTTGCACCATCATTTCTCTGGGATGGAAGATGAGATGCAGTATCCAGGAGCAGAAAACAGGGGTAACCCGTGAGTAAGAAGCAAACTTTCAAACCAGATGAAAAAGGTGGTGGAGGGGAAGGGAAGCTGAGAAATAGCCACAACATGAAACTGGGATGTAACATCGGCCACGCTGAGGACCCTGCTCGAAAGGGTCACTGGGCATGGATCTGACACAGTCTGGACATCACACACCCACTGGGATTTTTATCAGTGGAAAAATGTATCTAAACTGTTCCTGTCCCCTCCTGGTTGCTCATTTCCACCATCCAGGCATCTCCCCACACAGGCCAGTACAGTATTTTCTGCTGTCAGAAAGACAGACATGAACACAGACGAACCAAAACATTCAACAGGAGCATCCAAACAGTTCATTAGCTCGCATTGGGAAAATTAATTTCACTGCTTTGCCTTGGGTTAGAACTAAGAAGAAGAAAACTACTCCTGAAGGCATCAGCCTTTAAATACTTGTGGGTAGACTGACTGATCAGAAGGTGCAATAGTCTCTCAGGTGTAAATAGCTTCTTATTACACTCCAATCTGTGCAACAGTCCTGGGAAAAATGGTTTGGACAAGTAATAGTGTGAATGCTGCTGGAGATTACTTGAAGTTCTCACATTTTTCACAATACTGATCACTTTTTTTTCTCCCCCTGAAGTTATTTAATCCTTCAGATGAACCATAGAAGGAGAAGGAGAAAATAAAAAGGGGAAAAAAAATCTCTACTTACATCTAAATTTAATTCCAGAGAGTTAGTTGCTTTCAGAGAAAGTCCTCCCAGCCACTTGACACTTTTGTACGCTCGGATACATCAAACAACTCCCACTGTGTGGACTCGGGGCTTCCCAAAGGGAGCATCCTGTGCTCCCTGCCATGCGGCCAAGTCCCGAGGGTTCGGAGGGCTCCCGCTGAAGCGCCCTCACAGCCCGCCAGCGGCTTTCCCCCCCCGCCCCATATAACACGTTTAGAACCCAAAGCGTTTCTCTGCCACGTCCATAAGGATTCGGGAACCCCACGGCACTGAGGTGCCGCGGAGCTCTTCGTCTCCCTGGGCAGGGGGATGAGACACAACGCACGGAACCCGTTCCTGGGGGCGGCCGCGCTGTGCTATACGTGCTACACGCTGTGTGTGAGATGTGTGATGTGTGCTATGTTACGTTTCCCTGGACACGATCCCGCCCCGTCCCGCCCCGTCCCCGCCGGGGAGGCGGCGATGGCGCGGGGCAGGAGCGGCGGCCGCAGGTGGGTGCCGGGCCCGGGCGGGGGGAGCAGGAGCAGCCCCTCGGAGCTCCCCCGTCCGCTTCCTTCCCTCCCTGTCCCTGCGGAGAGCGGCAGGATCCCGCCGGGAGGGCCGGGGGCAGCGGCCGGGAGGAGGCGCGGGCAGCGCCGGTCCCTCCGTGCGCGGGGTGTGGGCTGTGCCCGCAGCCGGGTCCGCACAGCCCTGGGTGGTGATTCCGCGGTACAATATGTAAATTATTATTATTATTATTGTACGCTTACCGAGCGGCACGCTGTTCTCGTGCAGCTTTCCCTTTCCGCGGACACAAGGGCGGCGTCCGGTACATGAAGACGAAACGCAGACGGAATTAAGTCGTTCTGTGAGACGTACCAGGTGTTAGAGGATGTACTCGAGCCCATGAAGGGTGAAGCGCTGAGCCCAGGTAGGCTTGTAAACAAGTGTCTGTCTATCTGTGGATACTTCTCAAGTTGTACTGCCGAGGACTTCCAGTTGCTCCAGCTCTGCTTTTCAGGACACGCGAACTCAAACGTGCACTAACTCCAATGTTTAATGATTGGCAAGCAGGTAACAAAACACAGGTGTCTGTTTAAATTCAGCTGGTAACAGAGAGCCTCAAGAGACAATTCCTCTTTACTTTGGCTCTACTCTGCTCTCGCTGAGATCACTGACACCATCCTGCTTCTTCAAGGAAAGAGAGGAAAGCATGGAAAGCTTTGTCTGATACGTCTTGCTGATTTGCACGAAGCCATCCTCTGTTCATTTTCCTTAGGAATTAGCACACAAAAAAAAGTTATCATAAGGAAACGTATGGAAGTCTGAAGGGAAAACCAGCTGTTCTGAAGTGTCTGTTATTGTAGCACTCACATGGTTTAAAGGTGAACAAAAAAGCTCAGTCACTACTGAAGCCTGTGTGTTTTGGATTGCCTCGGAGTTCCAGGACTTTGGAAGAGGATGGGCTGCATTGATGCTTTTCCTGCTTTCAGGATACTTCTGCTGTCTCCATTTCTCACAGGTTCTATGAGCACCATGAACTGTGAGGCCACACTGTGACAGCTCTTGTACAATTTCTGTAATTGTCTAATTTCTTCAAAATATGCAGGAGCTCTGAAAACTCCACCCGTCTGCCCAGCTGCACAGAAAGACTTCTTTGCTTTCTAAAGGAGAGGAGCATGGTCACCCTTATTTCCTAAATCTTTCCTTGGGACAGCAACTAGAAAAGTAATTTATGGCTGTGCTGACCTTGTAACTCTCAAAAATGTAATTCAAAGAACATAAAATTTAGGCACTTGTTGGCAATTCAGTGATGTGTTAGTGAAGTTATTTACTCTTAATTAAGGAGCTCGGAAAACTCAGATGTAAATTGGGTACCTGCTATGATGGAGAATTAACTAACTGGTAGAGCTACCGAGAAATAGTTTTGTTTTTAACTTTTGTTCTTCTTTTCAGAGATGAAGCACTGTGCCCTGTGACACTTATCTTTGCTGTTTTCACCACTGGAGGATGGCTGCCAGACTCTGTGAAAATGATTCTGGTCAGTACCACTGCAGCCACGCCAACCAACCTCTTGAAACCAGCTGCATGTTGCTCCTGATCATGCTTGGAAAAGTCTTCCTTGATTTCCTCATGTTGCAAGTTAAGCCAAAAAACGTGAAAGTCAGTTTTATGGGATACTTTTGCATTTCAGTGGCACTTCTCGATCTCATGTTGCTGCTGATCTTCTGTTTCATTTTCTGTTTTGAGGACTTTGCGCTCTGGGGCCTGCGGTTCACCAAGTACCACATCTGCCTCTTCACCCAGATCACCTCTCTCACCTGCGGCATTCTGCACTACCCCGTGTACCTCGTGGCTGCTCTGGACCATTACACCACTGTCTCCCAGATATCCCAGTTCCCTAAAAGAGGCCAGAAATTACTGTACGTGTTCGCTGTGCTGGTTATATGGATTTCAGGGTTTTTTCATATTCTCAAAGTTCCCGCTGTCTATGAAGAGCTGGAAATTCAGAGGAGTGTCTCTCCTTACCAGTGCCCTGTCTCTGCCAGCCTGCAGAGCTACTCGGTCTCGTGTGCCATGGTGCTGCTCCTGGGCACTGCTCTTGTGGCTCGCTGGAGGGAGGTGGTGACCACCCTGCTGTCTGCCAGGCTCGTGTCCTTCTCCAGTCAGGCTGCTTTGATGTTCTCCTACACGTCCACCACCACCTGCTTTAAGTGGCAGCTCCTGACCAGACTCCTCATCTGCTTTCTTGGCACTTGGGCACCTTTAGTTGCACTCCAGGTGCTGGTTGTGTTCCTGGGAGCGCGGATTCCGGCCTACGTGGACATGAACGTGCCCTGGCTGTACTTCATCAACAGCTTCCTCCTGGCAGCCGTGTACTGGTGCCGGTGCCACGAGGTCGAGCTGGCAGAGGGGACGTGGAGCTCAGACCCGTTTGTCAGCTGGAAATTCTGCTTTGTGCCGTTTGACAATGAAAACACGGAGCCAGCTGATGAGCCGGGTGTGGTGATTGTCTGTTAATAGCTGGCTGGAAAGGCTGCGGTAAGTGCGGGCTCTGAGGTTCTGTGGCTGGGTCCTTACAGACAACACAAGGAAACAGCTCCAGAGCTACACTCCATGGAAAAAAGTCCAGTGTTGTAGTGAATATTGCACTGGAGTGCAGGACACTGGTCCCAGTGCACAGCAAGCACTGTCAGCTCAGGGGATTCAGCTTCAAATATGTTTAAGAGACAACTGCTTATGTAAGCCAAGTTTTCTGTTAAAGCTCATGTTTATGACAGAATCTTACATTTCCTTGACATGGAATGATCTCAGGTTTTACCGTACAAAATGCAATAAAGTCTTCAAGGCTGGAGCTACCTACAGGTGCTGACCTAAAGTTCAAACAACTGTGATTTTTGTCGAAGTGTATTTTCTTGTTAAAATCTGGCTTTTTGTCAGCTTGACTGAAGCTAAGGGTTGTTGCCTGTTTGACAAGAAATAAATTTTTTTAGTTAATGTAAAGCTACAACTCCTACAGAAATAGGAACTTTACATGTTACAAAAACAGGGCGAGATGTGCAACTTCCACAGCCACAGGAGAGGTGGTGAAGCTTCACTGTTTCTTTGCTGCTGCTCCTGTAATGTATAAGTACATATTAAAAATTAAATTAGTTAGAGCTCTAGGCAACAAGGTTAATCGCTATATATAAATACATGCCCAAGGCTAAAGAATGGCTTAAATTAAAATACAGTTTATTTTGAAGTCAGAATTACTTTAAAATTGTTAAATATGAAGGGTGAGTACGGTAGGGAAAGAATTAGTCAGGCTTTGAGCAAAAATACTCTTAATCTCCAAATTCTTACAGTTTTATAAAGGACTTGGTTTAATTTTGTACAAGAGAAATAAATGATACGCAACCAAAGCAGACAAATGAAAGTAGCATTTATTTTCTGAAGCACTGAACTCACAATACAATGTTGTACTGAAAGAGAAACTAAATGATGCTGTAGGTTGGTTAATCATTCCCCCAGACCCACAGGGAACAATGATTTCACACAAGAATACTCATTAAGAAAACTCTGCAGATAACAAAAGGTGCAATTACAAGCAAGTTTAAGCAGCATAGTATAAGGTGCTTTGTTTCAGCATTTGTAGGATGGATTTACCCATTAACAGACAGATTAAAGAAATTTCACTTCTACAGGTCATAACAAATGAGAGAATCTAAAATTCATTCACATGCTAGTTGGTAATAGGAAAGTGCTTCTTAAAAACGATTCACAAAGTGAAGATCATACTTTTACATAATTCATTGTGTGCTCTTCCACTGTAAAATTTAAATTTTGGGTTATAATTTACATTATTATATATCAATTATAGACATAGATTTAATTGTAGAATTTAACACTATGTGGGCTAGATTTTCTTATACAAGAATATTCCAGTATTTCACTCCATAAGAATACACAGTCACATCTCAATCATAAATTAATCTTACATTTTTGAAACATATCAAAGTCTGATTATTTTCTTTTATTACTTCACCCCACATAGTGCTTCTTTCATCCACAGTCTGGGGTAAATTCCTTTGAGGTTTCCATGATATAATCGAAAAGGACACAAGCATTTTTCAGGAGTAGAAAGTGGTTTGGGGGGAAAATCTGTTAAAAAAGGCCATCAAAAGCACAGTAAGTGATCAAAAACTGAATTTTAAAACTAGTGCAATAAAAGGAGGCAACACTTAGCAACATATTTTGAAGTGTTTGGCACCGCAAATTATTTCATTTTTTTATGCTGGAAAACGTACCTTGGAGGAAATTCTACTTCCACGTTAAGAGTGGGAAAGCACATACAATGTTAACTGGAAAAACAACCTTAAGCAATCACTCCCTGCTCTCTCAAACTGCAGCTGCTGTCAGTTAGTGCTGGAGATGCTATAGCATAAACCATGGCTAAACACAGGGTTTTGACACAGCATTTCTTCAGGTTTTATATAAACTGGACACCCACTGAAATGGGGCTGACAAAATATTTACAAAACCTAATTCCATTTAAAAACCAGCAAATACCTCAAATACAGCAATGCACCAGGCATTTGAGAAGATCATGAAATAACTAATTCCTACAGACTAGGCAGGCAGTCTCATTTAGAATTAATTTAACATCAGATGAAGACAAAGTTATTTTCCAGTCCATTTCAGGTGTGTTTTGCATGGCAAGTCTCACCCTTCTGATTCACAAACGTACACAGAACTGGAACTGCAACAAGTTGGGTGAGGCTGTTGAGGCATTTTATTTATCAGTGTGGTTCAGCTGCCCAACCCCTAATTAAAGCTCATAAAACCCCATCTACCCCACCGTGGCAGAATTACTGCAGTGGCAGAGTTGCTGCAGTGCTCCTGAAGCCATTTGAAGTTTTTAAAATTCTATTTTTTTTTTTTTTTTTGCAAGGAATCCACAACATGCAGCCAAAGCAAACATTAATGGATTGATGTTAATGTCAAATTTATTCTTCCATACTTTTGGGGGAAGTGCCAAAGAGCGTCAGCCTTTAGGCTGTTGTGGCAGCAGTGGCACTGCAAGTCTCCACATAGCATCCACTGGGGTGTCTGAGCCTGAGTAAGTATTTTAAAACATATTAATGGTATCCCTTCTTTGTAAGCCCACTTCCATCCTTGTTATTCATGGAGGGAGATATCAGTTGTGCAGTGATCTCCATCCTATTGCTTTCCCAGCAATTATGGCTTTTCCTCTGTGCATTTCCTTTTACCTGGTGCCTCTGGGCAGTCCCAACACTGATCCCTGGATCCAGCCATGCAGCCCTGGCCCATGCTCCTCTCTAGAACAGGGTGACAGTTTCACTGCCAGGAAGGACAGAAACTATGCCAGGAGGGTGGTAATACCTGAAATAAAAAAACTGCAGACAACCACTGCTGCGTCTCCTCTGTACGTCAGCTCTTGTGCTGTGCCACCAACTAATGGCCTTACACATTTCAAATACTTTAGAGCCTTTAATTCTTATAGGATTATTTGATATTAATGGTAAGAGCAGCCAAAGTGTTAACCCTTAATGAGAAACTTCTGTACTTTCCTCCTTTAAAGAATGTCTTACAAATCAACATCGATTTTAATGAGATACTCTACATCTTTTCAACTCTGAGTATTTGGCACGCAGTGATAAAACCCTTCATCTTTACACATCTTTCCTGATCAGTACTGGTTTGCTCACTCTGTGACACAAAGACTACTTGAAAAAGAAGTTGAGTGTGCAGAATCTCTGACTGTTCTTTCCAAAAATGACTTTGCAGAAGGCTGCCACAGGATGGGAACATCCTGGCAAGGTAGTGGAGGCCAACATGAGCCTTCCCACAAGGCTGCCTGGGCTTCACCCAGGGGACAGATAGACCTCAGGAATCAATTACATCTCTGCCTGGAGCCTAATCCCATAATCAGCACAGATTTACCCTCATTTAGGACTAGGAACAACACTACAAGCCTCTCAACAACCCTATGTACCAATACAGTGCTTTTAAAACACAATTAGAATGCTCCTTAAGTGTTATGTATTGCACTTAAACAGTATTTATGATTACTATTCTATGAACGTACAATTGTGCTCAAGTTATAATTACTTCTAGAGGAAAATTCTTTTTAAATCTCATTTTTGTAGCTCCTTGCTATACAGAGTTATTTTGGATAATTCAGAAGGAATATATGCTGGAAGTTTAACGTTTTTTAACTTGAAATCCCACGCTGACTCCCAGAACTGTGCTTTGGAAGAGTTAGATCCACGGCTACAAAAGCTGGAATATGAGCTCCCTATACACCTGCAATGAAAAACATATTCACGACTTTGAACTTTTGTTTTTTTCCTTCCACATCACTGTAAGGGATCAGTAAATACTGCACACGACCTCCAAGGGAATGAGCAGGTGTGTGTGGGTTTTAATGCTGAGGTTACACAAACCTACACAGCTTAAGGTGGGGCCTTGAGCACGTGTGAAGGTGGTGACCACAGGGGATAAAGCAGGGCACAGCCGGCACTCGCCTGGCCATAATCACCACCTCTTTTTGAAATGTCACTATTTGCAAAGCCATCCAGGGGATGTAACTGCATAGAAACGATCAGGTCTAAATAAATTCCCATGACTAAAGGCAAATTCTTCTAAAATGAACCTAATTTAGGCTTATCTTAAACGAGCTAAGCATTAAATGAGTTTAAATTTCTTTCTCCTCACAATATTTCCTGTCTCAAACTGCAGCCCACTGAGCAAGAATGACTTGAAAATTAATTCACTAAGAGCAACTAACACCTTACGCTGAAATTACTCACTTACAGCTCTGCTCATACCTGTTCCATTCAGCATTGAACAGAAACAGTGTATTGAAAACAAAATACTCTGAAATGTTGGTTTGTCTCCATGTCTAATAAACTAATTTAGGTTAACATTAAAAAAAGTATCCTAGATTGATTCTTTTGTAGAGTCATTATCTGCAGCCTGGAACCATCAATGAGTAGAAGTTTGGTTAATGATGATAACTATACTTTTAAATATATGCTAACAGGACATCTCTGTGCAATACTGGTGAGAAAATAACCCTGCAAGCTTTTACACGTGCTTAGTTTTAATGAACTTGAATAGTCTCAACAGAATCAGAACTACTCAAGTTATAAATTATGTGGATGTCTAATTATTTGCAAAACCAGGACTCCCAAAACAGGTGTCACTGAATTTTCTGATCACTCAGAGCTCTACATTTGCCAGTGTGTAAGAAATCTGTTAAGCTGTTGAGCTGGAAGTTCCTGCAATGATACTGTGATATTAAAATGAGAACAGTCACCTGGAACAGGCATTAGTTTTAGCTGGCATGCCAGGCAGCGACACACTAAACCCAGCCCAGTCTCATGAGAAACTTCCATTCAACCCACACTTTTACCAATGTTTCCTTACAGCTGTCACAGACCTGCTCAAAATACTTGGGTTTATCCTATTCCTTTCCTCTTGCTGCCACATCTGCACTTAGGGTACTGACTCCATCTGTTCTATCCAAAAGGCTGCATTACTACCTGTGATTTGTCCAAAAAGAAGTCAGGGGGTAAAAAAACCCTATTTCACAGGAAAGAAACGAGGAAATGGATGTTTGCAGGACATAAACCTTTCATTTAAGATATCTCATGGACAAAAATCTAGCCAAGGTCTTACCCTCCATCAAGAACTTCATTTCTGGAAAAAATATGGTGGATTAATGGGTAAAAAAGGGATTTACAAAACTGTCTGTCTACAAACCCTTCAAACACTCTCTGGTGATCCAGGACAACTGTCACTTGAAGTCAGTGGAGGTGTCCAAGCTTCCTCACCAGAGTTCCCTGCTCCTGCTGCACAGTTCAGGGATGTGAGCCAGATGAAGCAGGGGAGGCTGAACACCCATTTTGATCATTCATGTGTATTTCTTCAAAACCCCAAATAAACCCTGAAGCTGAGACAGGTGTAATAATTCTAATTCTACTGGATGAAATCTTGACAGCCACATTCAGCCCAGTGCTTTGCAAAAGGATTTGCCCTGAGCTAACGCTGCAGTTTGCATTCAGGAGTAGGGCAGGATGGGGACTACTGGAGAAAAAGGAAGGGAAAAAGCCATGCAAAATATCTCCCTTCTGAGCAAAGATCCCACAACATCCTGCATTTCTTCCCATAGGAATTGAAATACTGCAGGGATTACTGTGAGATGTAGCCCACAACAGCAGAAGTCTGAATACAGAAAGCAAAACCCCAGGAAATAAAGCTAATTAAAAGGATTTCTTGTAGATACATCCACTGGGAGCAAGTGCTAAAACCCAGTCAATTAAAACCTGCAGTACTTCCTCCTTTGCAAGGAGGTCTAGCCTAATGTGTGGGAAAGCCATGGGAAATGGTAGTATAAGCCTGGGAAAACCTCACCTATCTGAACAGCAACAAGTGCTTGGTATGTAAAATGGTTCTGGAGGACTATTAGTCTAAGTATTATATTGCTTTTTTGAGTAAATTCAAGAGCTTCTGAAGTAGTCTTCAGCTGCACTTGGAAATTTTCCAGCCTATTTTTATGTACAAGTGTGCCTTTTTTTTTTTTCTCTGATTTTACTGACACAGCTCTGCTGGCAAACACTCCCACGGGAGTGCAGTTCTACCAGCACAGGTTGGTACAGCTGAGTCTGCTTTTAAGTTCCAGTTTAATACCAAAATTAGTGAGGGTGAAAAAACTTCCAATCTGCAGAAGGCCCACATTCTTAGTTGCTGCATTCAAGAATATTTAAAGCACAACTCACTATCTGTGGCTCTCCCAAACCCACAGGGAATGTCACGCACCAGAACAGGAACAGATGTGCCTTTCTGGGGTCTGCTCTGAGCTCCTGACACCTGGCAGTGAGCTGGGACACAAACACAAGCTGGAGAAGCTCTCCTGAAAGCCGCCTAATAAAGCAAAATTTAAACAGCTGTGAAATTCTCATGCATGTAACACTGATTAACTGCAGGTCTAAATAAGACTCCTAAGTCCATGTTTTCTAATATGCCTTAAGCCATTATCAAACCACACTTACGTAGCCCTACTTTTTACATTGCCTAAGAACAGTAAAATCAGAAGACAGATTAAAAATTAGCCAGTGAAATTTCTGTATAAAAATAATAAAACTTTTAGACAAAAGCCAAAGGATAAATATCTAAGATATCTTTAGTCTTCAATTAGCTCATCAAAACAGAAGGTATCCTTTAGAACATATGTTACAGATATGCTACACCGTGTATCTTACAGAAATGCTACAAATGGGAACACACTGTCTCCATCATTTGAACATCTTTCAGATGAACATTGCCAGATGTTGGACCTTCAACTAAGAAGTTTATTTTACAACAGTAACTGAAGACAGAAAAAACAAATTAGAAAGTGCTTAGCAACTTCTCTCCAAAATAAACCCAGGCATCAATTCCTTCTCTAAAGCCTTTGGAGACATTTGGACAAGGGCTCTCACCACATCCCAGCGTGTAACAGCAATGGGTTGTCCTAACTTGGAGCTTCAGTGCTTAATAAAAATATTGATAGTATCTGCTATTAGTAAGCTCAAACAGTTGTAATTAAAAACAATTATTCTAATGCTGATCTCCAGAAGATAAGGATAGAAAGTCTGTTAGTGGAAACAAAGCAATAGTCTAATTAAAGGAAAATGAAGCACAGATTTTTCTGTAATCCCAATTTACTCTTTAAAGTCATCAGTTAAATATTATACATAATAATCTGTCACAAACCTGCCTTTCAGACAGCGTATGTGCATTGACTCCTTTTGATCTAGGGCAGCAGTTCTCAAACTTCGGGTCAGTTCCTCTTTTTTTCAGGAATACTTTACAGTCCTCCCGAATACCTCCTTACACAATCACATATAATGCTTTAATTTGCATAAAATACAAAATACATTATTTGCAGACACATACACATATTTAATTCAAATATACACAACAACTACCAGCACACGTACCCTTCTTTCCCTACACAGTAGTTTAGGGATCCAGGTCTGTACACAAGGGGAGTGGAGCTGCAAAAGGGAGGGCACAGAAGGTACAAAATACATCCAGGAATATCCGTGCACAGGTGATGGAAAAGCAAAGGCCAAGAAGGTGTGAGCCCAGGCAGCTCCCAAGAGCATCAGAAACTGGGGAAATGTGTGTTTGTTCCACAAAGAATATGAGAGGAAAGATGGTGGGAGACACTAAAATCCCACTGCCTGAGTCTGCAGCATCCAAGACAAAATCTCCTGCCAGAGGGACAAAGCAGGGCCCCCGGAGATTGCTCCCAGAGCTGCCAAGTGTTGGCATTCCTTCAGCTGACCCACAGCTCTAGGTTCCTCATGGCAGCAGCAGCTGCTCCTACAGAGAGCTCTGAAGGGGCCTCATGGAGCAATGCCCTGTGCTCCTTCCTCAGACTCCTGCAAGCCCAGCTCACACCGGCCAGGGGGCAAACAAAGGTGCTTGGGAGCTTCCAGGGGAGCAATGGGAATGCACTACAGGGAAAGACATGTCAGAAGAGGTATCATTAAAAGAACATCTGAGCTATGCTGTCCCTTCTCTGCCTCCAGCCTCTGCAGTGACTTGTCTCAACACCATTTCTGGCTGCAGCATTCAGCCCCTCACACCCGGGCACTTGGGAACCTGAACCCTGAGTGTTCCCACACCTCCTCAGGGCCCACTCTGAACCCCCATTTGAGAACTGCTGGTCTAGCTTAACTAGCAGCATGTGAAACTACAGCCTTAACACTTAATGCCCCCTTAGTGCATAGCAGCATTCAAAGAGTAAAGTAACATGTGCTTCAGTTACCTCTGGCAGGAGTGTCAGTAGCCTGATCATGAGGATTTTGATGAGACATCTACATGGTTTATAGTATTTTACAGACTTCAAGAAAATACTATAGTGGCAGAGATGAGGGTAAGCCAGCTGCCAACCTACCCCTTACAAACAATTAGCTCAAGACTAAAAGAAACTCAGAGAGCACAACTAAATGCATAGCATTTTACTGGTACTAGTGCTTCCACAGGGCCTGTGGACACTTCTGTCAGTTCAGTCCAAACACTGCTGTATGTGGGAAAAAAATCTTTCAGAATACAGCAACACAGTCTAAAAGGTGTTTAGATTGGGTGGGGGCTGGGGTGTTAACCTTAAGCTCGTAAGATGAAGAAAATGTTGGGGAATATTTAACCTATCACAGCGTATTTCACTCCATGTTTTTACATGAAAAACTTCAACTCAAAGTATTACTCAGGCTTTACCATGAACCTATTAGTTGTTGGAAACTACAGAGGACTACCTGGTATAATCAAAGGAACATTTTTAAGTCTTTATGTGGGGCAAACCCCATCAATTTAACAAAACATCACAGTAACACTCATGCCACAGTGAAGATGTTGGCATATTACTGTCAGTTCTGTCACTGAGAAACTTGTTTAAACCTTCATGTTCACCTCCTAGGATTCCTTCAAGGAATTGATACGTGCACAGATTTTCAATGCAGGTCCAAGCTTAATATTCATTGCACTCATTAGGTGATCCTCCTTCAACAAAAGGAGAGCTTGTCCATCAATTTCTTGTGCTCTAAATTCATCTGCAATATCTTGACAACCTAAAAGGCAACAAAAAATAGAATTATTGGGTTCCAAATGTGCATTCTTAGATGCATTGATTCTGTCCACACTAGAGCTTTTCAGCTACACCTTTTCCAGTACTCATCCCTTTAGCTTGTAGAACCCTAAGTATATGCAAGAGTTCAATATAATGATGGGGACTTCGGAGATAATCTAAAAGTAATTTCTAATACAGCCTCTAATGACACTGTAACTCATTGGGAATTTCAATTAAGAAATGAAATTTCATTATGAGGAACAACCTCCCACAACTGGAAGAGACTGGGAAAACAGCACTGACATAGTAATCGAGAGGATAATTCAAGTAGGTTTTTTGCAGCAATATAAGATACTATTATTTACTGCTATGAAAGATACTATATTCTACTGCTCTGTGCAACTCAAGGAGAACATCCACATAGCTACCATTTCCAAAAGGTGCTAAGTACATTTGTGTTACACCACTGGGTTAAGGAAACAAAGTTTTGATTTATGAGCTGTAGCATAACCACCTCATGAAGATGTTTATCATCTATACAGGGCAGTAACTCACTTCACAAGTAAAAATTTAAACTAGCTGGATATTTTTTCCCTGTTAAACTCTTTTTCTGAACATGAGATAACAGGGTCTCAGGTTACTGAGGTTTGCAACAGAAGACAAAAGACTCTTCATGGGTTGGACTGTCCCAAGTAATTGAGAGCCCTTTTCCACTGAAGAACACCATGGAAACAAAGGTTCCTCCAAAGATGTTCTGGACATCTGTTGGGCAGAAACCACCAGTTATGTCTGGGTCCATGGCAGCTCTGTCAGATGGACAATGTGAAGAGAGCACTCATTGTCAGCTGTTTATTTGAAGCTTCTTTCCCCTTATCTTTAAAAAAAACATCAAAAACATGGCTACTTGTGTTCTCAGTCCAGTGGTCTCTCCGTGTCTCTCAGAGCCTTTCAGACACACTTTAATTTCTGTTCCACCTTCCATTTCTGCTTTCAGTTATTCCTCAATTAAGCCTATTTTTTGGCATTTTCCCAATTTTAAAATGGGAATCTGATACAGAGAGATGAAATTACTCCGAAGAATTCATTTTCTACCTAGATGAGAGCAACTAAGTTCATGTCCTCATTTGTGTTCAGATTTAAATTCTAACAAGAACAGATAATCTAATTTCCTGATGGATTTACAAATGTGTACAGGACAAACGGAAAAGAAACATGTAAGGAAGTACTGACATCCAAACCCAAATTAATCTGGATCATTACTGTGTAAAAGTCATAACATTCATGGTTGGGAAAGGTTGGCTTTACACAAAGAATAAAGCACAACTTTTCTTCTTAATGATTTATTAAACAGACTTCATGCAACAATTAGCTCCAACATCATCAGAAAGGTTTTCTTGTTGAAGTGCTGACAACAGATGAAACATCTCTAAGTCAAATATTGAGTATTCCTATGAAAGGTGTCATGGATGTCTGACTTAAAGACACTGTGGTTGTCAGACCACAGCATCTGAGACTCAAGAGAAGTTCCTGCATTTCAGAATAAACCTGGTCCTATTCAAACAGATAACTGGATGTTGTTGCAGGCTTTTTCCTTTCAGCAGGACACGAAGAATTTCCATGCAACTTCTGAAACACTTTTTATCAAAGTCATTTTGGAAAAGCAGAGGATGGAAGTTGAATGTATTTCAGTTCCCCCATCCAAGCACATCTGGGTACTCTTAAGCACTTTTGCAACTGCTTGTTGTGCAATAACTTGGCCCAATGAAAAAAGGATGGGAAGTGGGTGAAGGGCCATTTATCTTGCAACGGAGGAAAGAAAGGAGCAAACTGTGCTTAAACTGTTGCTGTCTCTTCCCCAAGAAGAAAAGAGGTAACAGTAGAAGTGTCCTACAATCCTCATTTCTCCAAAAGGCTCCAGAGGAACTCAGGGAAAGCCCGACCAGGCTACATGACTCCACAGTGAGATCTCAGCTACAGCCTGTGCAGAAAGCTGTAACCCAGAACAGATGTCCCTGATGTTTGTGGAAAGGTGACATATCGCCATCTCCTACAACATGGCAGATGGTCTGCAGGGACTGCACCAAGTAGGTACCTAATGTAAACTACCAGAATCAAAATCAATTAGACTATTTTTTGTATTATTCAACTCTGACAGCATATGAAAAAATATTTTTTCAAGAAAGTAAACTGAGAATATATTGAACAGAATAAACCCCAAAACTGTCAATAAATGTGAATGTAGCTTTAGATATAAAAATAATCATTCTGGCCAGTTGCGAATATAATACTGTTTAAAGAACTTTTTTAAAAAGTATTACAGAAACTAGGCCTTCACAGAGATGGGAATGAGTAAATATAATAAATTTTCATTAAATACAGAGAAGTGTAAAGTTAATTTAAAATCAAAGATTATCTTGTTTATATAATACAAAACCACCCCAGTTCCAGCTGCTGGTGGAATATTCTAAAAGTAATGATTTCAAAACAGAAACTACATTTTAAGAATAACATTTTTTGTTTCATACTTGCAAGTGAATTGTGCTTATCTGCCACTTCAATTACTCTAGGACAGGAGCTGCCCTTTATCCAGTCCCTGGGATCAAGTTACTGGATTACCTGGAGCCTCAAATCCATAAAAACAGTAACTCAAAACAAGGCTGATACAACTATATTCCAGCAGCACAGCTCAACTGCAGGAACAGGAATGACCATGTCAAACCTAAGGAGCTTTGCTCGTTTTTACAGACAACCCTGCAGGCTCCCAGAAGCAGATAATGTAACTCAACTGCAATAAACTACCAGAAGAAAAGTCCCTCAAGGATGACTTTTGCTGATTTAAGACAACTCTTTACTCCATTCTTTGCCTGACCTATAAAAGATTATCTGTCATAACCCATGTGCATGACTTAGCAATGAGGATATATTCCTTACAGGTAATTAGCTTAACAGGGTACACAGAAAATGGTTTAGCATTCCAGAAAAAGTAGAAAGTTAGGAACAAAGTTAACCTGTTTTAACAAAAATTCTGGTCTGACTGCTACTGTGGAGACCTGCTGTCACCTGGAGGGATTACAGCATCTAATCAGACAGAATGGCATCCTTGGGAAAAGGTGGGGACTGAAGCTTTAAAGCTCATGATAGTTAGGAAATGATAAATAAATGTCAAATAACCTGAACATGACAAAGGTAACCGTGAATATCGAGCCAAAAGAAAATGTTTGTAAATAAGGAGAAAACAGATTGGTTTTTTTGAGAACAAACTGTGCCTACCAGGAAGCAGAATCTCTAGGCAGGAGTTCTCTGAGCAAAGCTATGCAAAATAAAGTTTAACCTTATAGAAGCAGCTTGCTTATTCTTTTTTAATGACCTGTATCAGGATAACTTCTCAGTTTTATCAAGGGAAATAACACTGCTCTTGCTTTTTCTACTGAATAAGCAGCAAGTGAGAAGAGAGAACTGTAACAAGGAGGAAGTGTCTGACCTCTCTACTGACCTCTTGAGAGAAGTCAGACTGAAGGAAGGAACAGCTCTAATCTCCATCAGCTGGGATGCAACAGCAGAAGTGGGACTAGTTCTATCAACATGGGATTTGTGCTGAAGGAACAAGCAAGAGGAAACAAATCACATTCCAGTCTCTATGACCAACTAAGGAGTACACCAGTGCTGCACACCACCTCCTCATCACAGGGATGCTATAAAGCAAGGAACTTCACTGTTAAAGAACAAGAGAGCAAGTTACTGCACGTAACATACCAGGCAAAGAATGGATAAAGGCCCAAACTTCATCCACAGTCCACACTGAAGGGTCATTTTGCACCACTGGTAACAGGTCGATGCTCTCTGGCATCTTCCGAATCCTCAGCTCCCTCAGCTCCCGCTCCCTCTCCCTCTCACTCTGCCTCCGCAGCCGGGTGGTCATGGCCGTGGGAACAGCGTCTTCATGAGGAGCCAGATCCTCTTCTGCAGATGGATAAGTAATTGGAAGCTGGAAAACGCAGTACAAATACACTACAGTATTAGGCTTTATTTGCAATTCCCAAAGCAATGCCATAGTTTTAAGCAAATATTCCACAGACCTGTCTAAGAAAATGCTCTCGTGACGCCCCCTCAGGGCCGCTCGGCCGACGCCCGCGTCGCCCAAGACTTTGGCTATCTGACTTCCGATTCCAACGACTGGTCTTGTCTGATGTAAACAGCCCAAATTTCTTAGTGCAACTAAGGCTGTGCCTAAAGAAGTAAGATATATTCAATAATGCACTAATGGTTTTTTGGACTGAATTCAATCAAGTAACCATAAAATCACAGTGTTGTAGAAATGCTGCTTAATTAAAACAACAGCTGTCACAGCAACAAAAGAGAAAGGTATCTCAAAGGCCACTTACTCAAGCCCCTCATCTTGGCGCAGGATCAAGTACACCTAGATCATCCCTGGAAGATGTCTGTCCTTCCCATTCTTGAAATTTTTCCATGGTAGAAATACCTTTGCATTTTATCACATAATACAGTTCTGCTTCTCCGAAATAGCCACTAAAAACCTAAAATCACACCGCATATTTGGGTTCCATTTTCTCTACCTGGCTGATACCCAGTCGAAGGAGGATGGAGGCAAAAATCCCATGGTAAGATTGAGGGGCCAAACCCCTTCTTAAATTCATTTCACTGGTGGTGTCCCAAAAAGTACCAAATGAAAAATATAAACTCCCACTACTTAAAATGGGAATGTAGCAGACACAAAGAGAAAGGTCATCTCCAGGCACATGAATGCAAAAAAAAGAGCTAAGTGGTGACTAGAAATGGGAAACTATTCCCTATTTCCAAAACATCTGGGATTAAACATCAACTTTCCAGCTGTAATGATGGAAGACTTTACATTCAGATGTTGACTGCAAATTCTTCCTCTCTTAATCGAGAGAGGTTAACCCATTAACCAGTTAATGATAAGCAATAACTAGACAGAGTTACCTTTTGGCACAGGATGTGGAGCAGAATCTTTTTGACCGTAGAAACTTATTGGGATACCCCATTTTTCCACAAAATTCACACTTCAGAAGTTCACTTTCGATTTCATCCAGTCCCTCTAAAGAAAGGAGTGAGGCATAAAGAAGTCAGTTGCAATGATACAAAATTATGTTCACGTTTCTCACCTCGAGCAGGGAGGTAAAAAATTTTCAAATATCTAACACATTTAATTAAATCCTTTGATTAACAGACAATTATGCAAAGCTGAGCAAGCTGTAGATTTCATTCTCTGTGGAAAAGATCTTGAGCAAACTGAACCTTACTGAACCTTCAATTAAGTTGTGCAATGAATTTAATCAGGTTTTTGCAGTATTTCAAGCCATCCATGAGCAAGTATGTCCCTCAAACTTAGCAAACAGTTAAATGGAGTTACAGTCCTCATGAATTACTTTATAAAGAGTTCATTAAGAGAACCAGGTTTTCCACAGTCTAAATTCAAGCCGTCCTGTAATGACATAATGCAGTAACCTTTTAAATACTTTCTTTGAATAAGCAACTGCTACAACCAAAGGGACTTGTGAAAGCAAGGAAAACACTGAATCTTGGATCTATGGAACACAGAATCTACGAAAAAGACAAGCTGCATGTAAGGAAAAAAAGGATTATGGCATCACAGCTGCTTTGCAGCCTCCCAGTACAGAATATTTTTCTGTTATTGGTGAGATGAGGTGGCTCTTCTCCTGCTCCACAAAAAGCACTGGTGCAGCAAAGAGCTGGAAACATCAAAAAGAATATTTGAAGGGTGTTTCTACCACAAACACAGTCATACCCTGGTTTACTACAAAAAAATCTTGGCTCAACTTCTGCATTTGTGAACGCATCTTGATGTTGGATGTTTCCTACTAGTTCATCTCATGAGCGGTTACAAGTTTTGTACATAAACCTAACACCAGCTGTCAGCAACAATAACTAAAACCAAACCTATGAATGTTTGAGGAATTCCATAAAACACACAAGCTGTTTGAAGTCTGAGAAACAGCACAGTGTTCATACTGAAAACTGAATTAACATCTAGTATAACAAATTAAAGGCAAAATAACTATTGCAAGCAGAGCTTCAAACATTGTAGAAGATACATCAGAGGGCAAAAAGTTTGTTTGAAATATACTGGGTGAAATAAGATATTTAAAAAAAGCAGTAGTTTTGATCAAGAAAGTTTATTTAACGTCAATTTACTAAGCACAGTCAGCAGACAAGAGATTTACAGGTCTCATTTTGTGCGCAGAAAATTAATGTAACTCCACTGAGCTGCAAAAGAACCAAAAAACATCAAACAAGTCAAACAATTTACCAGATGACCTTTTTTTCTGTGGTTGATGGTTTCATCTCACTGGCCTTCCCTCTCAAAGAGCTGGTTAAATGTAATGGATTTTCAGGCACTGTTTTCACAGTTTCCGACTTTGCACTGATGTTATATCAACAAGTAGGAAGGCTACAACCTATCAATATTTCCTTTCAGAGCTGTGCTTCCAAGCTAAACCAGCTCCTACTAAAAATCAGTGCTATAAGTAAAAACATATTCTTAATTTTAAGCAGAGATAAATATTGCCTGAGCAGCAAAGTAAATCACTCTCAATCAAAAATTCCAGCCATGTTTACTTGTCTTCACTACCAACAAATACTCTGCTTCAATTCAGAGTGCTTTCTAAAGCAAGCTTCCCTGATGCAGACCTGGGGCAGCAGCAGGGACTGGATTTGTCGCTTCTTACTCTGCTCACTGCAGTTTTTATATGAAAGTGGGAAAAAAACTATTTTAAGAGAACTAAACAAAGAGAAGCATTAAGACAAATTTAAATAGATCACCAAAACCAGCTCTGGTGCAACAAAACCTCAAGTTGCGGAAGAGAAAATCCAGAGGTGGCTAAAAAATTCTCAACGTTCAAATCTTAGATGAATTTATACAAAAATGTGTGTTTACAGAATAACTTGGCTTTTCTGGGGCAAACCAAGTTTGATTTCCATTTCACAGCACACACACGCGCCTATCTACATCTGGGTTTGAACAGTAACAGTGGTGTTACACACCCAAAATAGCTGACTGCTGAGTTCTGAACAGTCCAGGGTGATGATTGTGTTGGACACTGCCCGGGGAACTCAGTTTTAGCTCATGAGCTGTGCTGGAGACCACTGTATTCGAAGCAGGACAAGTGCATAACGTCTTGACACTTGTGTTGGTGTGTAGTGAGCAAAAAACGTTTGAAAATAGTTCATATTAAAGACAGTGTAAAGACTGGAGGAAGATTCCAGAAGTACAGACAGGATGGGGATTCTGTACTACACACAAAACCGAAGGGGAAAAAGTAGATATTTAAACAAAACCCACAAACCTTCTGCAATCATATCCTCGATCTCTGTGTCCGATGAGTTGTCTGCGTGTTTTGTGTTCTGCAAGTCTGACTCCACACACACAACACTCATGATCTGACCCTCCACCAGCAACCTTTTTTCTGCAGGCTGTTCCACCAGCAAAGACGAACGACTGACCTATTGCAACAAAAGCAAAGCAACAGGGAATAACTAAAAACAGTACCTGAGAGGGTGACCAGTTTCTGCTCCCTATCCATGAATCATTATGTGGTGCCAGAGCTCCAAATACCATTCCTCTGACAAATAAAGACTCACTCCTGCTCTGCAGACTGTGCAATTACATTTAACAAAGGAAGAAATGCATTATATCTACGCAAAGGAAGGAATGGTGACATGAGATACACATTAAATTAGTTAATAAGGCAGGTTTTAAATTGGCCATTTGTGGATTTAAAATTTTCAGCAGTAATTCTTTACCAGGCACAGCACTAATCACACCTAGCCCGCTAAGAAGTTTGCCAGTGCTTTAAACAACAATTTGTAACATTTTGGAATTTTAACACAGACTCAGCTCTGAGGTTTAAATTAAGGTATCACTAAAACTGAGGGATCTTGGAGACAGACAAATGTAAAAACGTTACTCCAAAGAGCAGCCTAAAATCACTCTCTAAGATATAACTTACTACTCAACTCACCAATCAGCAGAAAAAAGGTCAAAATCAACATCTGAAAAATAATTCAAGATCTAAATACCTACTAGCCACAAATATGCTTACAAACTGTTTCAAAGATTAGTAGTAAAAAATTCTTAGCAATTCCTACACTTACAGGGAATGGCTCCAACCCCTCCTGAATCACAAAGCCTTCGATGACATGGGTCAGGATCTGGGGTTTAACAATAGCCTGTGGAGGTTTATTTTCCAGGCTAGGAATGCTGTTGGGCATTGAGGTGCTGTTGCTCCTTGTCGTTGCTGCTGGAAGCAAAAGAGGTGGTGGTGGAATAGAGGCATGTGAAGGATCAGATGGAGATTTAATTACTGAGGCACTGACTGATGATGTCACCGAAGGCAGTCCCCCGTGTTCTGAAAAAGATAACAACCATGTCATGTTTTTATCACTGATGTTCAACCACTGGCCCAGAATTCTAGAAATAAGAGGTGATAAACAGACCCATCTCTCCACCCATCAACCCCCAACAGGCTCTTCCCTACAATTTATAGATTTTACCTTTAAAACAAGATCATTTCTCTAGACAGACTTTATATTCCACAAACACACACTCCTCATGCAAACATTTCCCTTTACTCAATATCTACTGACTACAAGCATAGTTGGCCATTAATTACTTACACAAACCACAAATCCATATGTCAAAAGCTACCTTAGTTGGACATTTGTCCTCACCTGACAAAGGATCATCTGAATTAAGGGCCTCTCCATTCCCCAAGGTTATGGCTGGTGGAGACAAGGTGGGTGGTGTAGGTGTTCTTGCCATGTGCACGCAATCTGAGTCCTCGGGCATCTCTTCTTCACACACATTCTCCACTTGGTAAATCTGCATCCAACAAACTATTGCTTTAGAGAGATTTCCATTCTATCCTAATACCTTAAAAGAGTTGCATAAATACAGTTTTTAAAATAAATCACCAGTTCAAATATGCTAATCTCCTAATAAAATACTAGTTTCCAAGCTGCACGCCAAACAGTGAACTTTGAGGACATCACAATGTCTATGAGAGCAAAATTAAAAGTATTTTGTTACAAACAGCAAAATATAAAGAGACCAGAGAACTTGACTTTTTGATATCTTATCTGTATAGTTGACTATATTTTTATTTACACACACATTTGATGCTATTTGAACACATCTACAAAACACAAGTTTAATGAGAAGGCTGCAAATTTTTGTCTAATTTATTCAGCAGCATAATCAAACTCAGTATTTCAAAGACTATCAAAGCATTAGTGTTTATAAGAGATTTTAAAGTATTTTCCTCAAAACTATTAAATTTACATGAATTACTGACAATCAGTTGAGCAGATTAAAATGTAAAACACCGCCTTGTCAAAAACAAACCGATTTATACACTTTTGCCCGATTTCTACATGAAATATCACAGTTGAGATCATTAACCCTTAATGTAAGTTAAAAACGAACACCACACCTCCTTCCTTAACCTGTTGATAGCTCAAAAAAGCCTACAAGACCTGTTGATTCTTTTGCTCAAGTTAATCTCACTAGCATGTTACACTCAAGGCCAGCAATGCCATCTTAAACGCATTATCTGCACATCATTTTATGTCACTGTACGTGATTTTAGCTCAGTGACTGAAGCCAAAACCTTCAGTTACAAACTGCATGTGTCTGAGACTAACACTGAACTAAATTATATGGCAGTGATGAGGGATACCAAAACAGCACCAAAAATTCCCCTATTCTTTTATGACAAGGATATTTGCAATGTTAGTACAAAATTAATTATTCAGAACCTTATTATCTTAATAATCTGCTACACACCTTCACATGTAGTATAGACATGCTTCTCTTACTCAAAATTTGGAAAGCCTATATTTGTATTAAGATAAAGAGGTAAGAGCTTACAGTCCATATGGCACATTTATAAAAATTCATTTTAACCTAAGTGTTAACATATATTTACTTTTTTAACTTTAAACATACTCGAATTTAATTAAAAGGTAAGATTCTAAGTTCTGTGTTTGCACTTTCATAATTCCTGGTTGATACTCTTGACTGATGATCCATTACAAAAAACCAACAAAAAATAAACCACAGAAAAAATGTCTATTGTTTCCTTAAAACTCATTTCTATAGTCAACAGCTTCCTTCTCATCCTCTGCCTAGCACCTGGTTTAGCTCCCTCTGAAGTCAATGGTCCAGAATCACAGTTCTGGAGCAGCCCAGGATAAAGAATGAAGGATGCAATGTTACCACTTACCACTGGAGTTTCAATGGGAACCGATGGCTGCACCTGCAGATTTACTGCGACAGTCTGTGGCGGTGGAAGAGTTTGAAATGGCAGCTGGACCAGAGCTTCTGCAGCAGGAAGTTCTTCCTCAGAAACCAAAGTGTTTTGAACCAAAACCTGGCCCTGGGACAGAATTTCAGGCTGCACTTGTAAAGACTGCACAGACTGCAAGGGCAGCGGCTGAATCTGGGTGGACGACGCCGAGAGCTGGGGAGGAGCCGCCAGAGGGATGGGGGCGGACTGCAGGGCGGGATATTGCTGGTGTGGCGTGGAGGGCACGAGCTGCTGTCCCGGGGACACCAGGCCGGGCTGCTCCACCGCCCCGATGTGCACGGCGGGCGAGGGCGGCAGCGGGAGGTGCGGCGGGAGGTTGAGCGGCTGTGCCACCGAGCGCACCGGGGTGCTGGGCGCGGCCGGAGGAGCCGCCGGCTCCGGCTGCAGCGCCGCCGGCACCAGGGAGTTCGCCTGCGACTGGATAAGGGCTTGGGGGTGAATAATTATGGTGGGGGACTGACTCGGGGAGTGGGACGGCGGAGGGGACACCACCACCGACTGCTGCGCTGACTGGGATGGCGTGGGAGAGAGCGTTAGAGGCGGAGGATGGATGTGGATCGGCGAGCAGTGGGACGGGACGCTGCTCGGAGCCGGAGGAAGCCCGTGGCTTGGGAGGGGCAGACAGTGCTGGGATGGAGGCGGCTCCTGGCCCGAAGGAGTCTGGAGTGCAATCGGCTGGACTTGCTGCTGCTGCTGCAGTATCAGCTGATGATGGGAAATCTTTGGAGGTGGTGAATGAAGTGGGATCTGCTGATGCTTTACTAGAGAATGAGGTTGCAATGGAGAATATGAAGCTGTGAGAGGAAAAAAAAACCATACCTGACAATTAGTATTTATTTCTTCAAATCCTGAAAACATTATAAAATACTTTTAAAAGTTTTCACTTTAAAGATCAGCACAGTTTGTTCAACACTTAAGATACATGTTTAGAAATACCATCTTTGACAGCATATAGTACACAGGGACAATTTATTAGGGGAATATATCCTTTTCCAAAGCAAAATGCAGCAATGAATAAAGAAACATAGCCATGCTTTTTACATATATGTACTTTCTAGATAAAAGTACATAAATTTATCTTTTTGGAGATAGCTCTAAGATTACTGTTGATCCAGCATATATAAGCTTATGTTTATTATCTTTATTTAAGTTGATCTAGCTTATTTAAGAATTTCATGTGACTTTAAATGAATTTAACCTTTGCTTTGAAACAGACTGGAATAGAAATCATGTCACAATCAGCAGGATTTGTTGATAACTGCTAAGTTAAAAGTTTTTTTGGTCTCTGAAAATAGTATTATCTAAAATTCCAAGAATTCAGTATAAATTTAAACCATTGAAAGTATCTGCCTGAACTTGAACACACAAACTGAGAGGTACAAATCTAAAAATAGTGCAGCTTCCAGAGATACCCCCTTTAAGTGAACCGGTGACTCACTAGTAATTCCTTACAGCACACACACATACTGTCCTCCACATTAGAACCTCTTCTTGCTTTGTCTTGTCCATTCCAGAAAAAAGGTCATTTATGTAGGGGTTTTTTATGATTTATTCTGCTACTAAGGATGGATTTTTTCCTTAAACTTGAGTTCTGAGAGCATCAGGGCTCAGTACCTGCAGAATGTCTGCCTCCAAGTCCCACTCTTTCTCTCAAAGCTGCCATTAGCCAAGCTAAATTCCACAGAATTCAGACCAATTGCCTGAACTACCCTCACTCTTTCAAAATAAGGACACCAAGATGCAAATAAGCTGCATGCAATGGAAGTGCTTATCTAACCAAGTGCAGGTTATTTTCATTTATCTCTTAATACAAACTACTGAGATTCTGAGCATTATTGCCTATGGATTTATAAAGGTACTTGATACAGGAACATTCTGATAACAAAGACAAGACAGAAAAAAAACGAACAAACCACAAACAAATAGATTTTGATGAGAACAAGAGGCTTGAGGTGGTTTCAGCCCACATACTGCTTCCCAGAGATTGGGGATGACATGTCCTGACAACAAGTATACAGAGAGACCGGGAATGAGAATCATGTTTGTGCTGTGATTCAACTGTATATTGCAATTGCTATATTCCTGCATCCCTGCATCTGCTCAGTCAGCATCCTGTGCAACATCCAGTATCAACAAATAAATAAATTTACTATTAACTCTTATTCACGTGGAATATCTAAAAGAACTCTGTCAGAGAGCACTGAACTCTGACAGAACCGTAACATACTAATTATTTTAATGAAAATAAGATTCCATTTTCACCCTACCTGGTGTTATCAAGTGATGTATGCTGGATGTCCGCGTGACCGGTGTGCTCCGGCACTCTGGAGTCGGGCTCTCGCCTTTCCTATTGCTTTCTGAGGGATCTGGTTGGCTGCCCTTGGAACTGGTGACAGGTTTATTCGGGCACAAGGACAGTGACTGAGTTTGACTGCTGCTCTTTGGTGGGCCATTCTGGGAACTTGACAGCACACCCAGCTTCTGACTGCGCAACGTCAAGTTCTGAACCTGAGAAATGAGCAAAACATGAAAAAACCCAAACCATATAAACATCCATGACAAACATCAGGCAAAAATAGCAAAAAAAAAATAATTACAGTATGTCATGCTCATCCCATGTGATCAAAAGAATCTAAAAATCTGCATATCAAAATATCTTTTAAGCCATAAAATTTAGAGAAGGAAAGGGATCTTTATTACTTTGGCAATAAAGAAAACACAGAAAAGTCTTTTGTTCCTTATTGAACTTTCAAAAGAAATGGAAATTGTTCAGTAATTTGAATTAAAACTTTCATTTTTCTCTTTTATTGTGCCTTCAAAGTGAATGACACAAAACACCTTAGGCAAAAGCAATTTTATTTTTATACAGACACTGCACAAGTGCAGTGGTCTGTGAGTGAGCTTTCAGACACCAACATAAAGCAGACCTTGGGTGGTCGGTGGGATCAGAATCTGCTTTGTTATCCATGCATTAACAAAACTGAGACCTTTGTTTCTACAGTGATATTAATCTACCTTTTCCTGACACCTCCAGTGTCACATGAAACAACAGGTTTGCCTTCTGGAAGTAAATCAGCCAGAGATTATTTTCATTGAAGTCTGTTATATCACAGCCACATTCTGTACAGAATGATCCCAGATCTCCAATCCTACGTGCTGAGCTAGAATTTTATTTTCAAGGATAACAACTTGTACACTAATTTACATCATATTTACATGAAAAAGAGGACTAATTATTATCACCATCCCGTATTTTGATTACATGATCCCTTCCTCACTCAATATTTAGCCCTCCTGTAATGAACAGCGAGCTTACACTTCTCACTGCTCAGCGTGTCACCACAGGACATGCCCAAATCCTGTTCTGAAGACAAGAGTAGCTGTTCCTCACTGCCATGCATGAGGCATTTACTGCAACCCTACCCCTGTGAGCACAACTCAACCTTCTGCACACCTTCCCAGGTAAGGTGACCCACCTGAGATATCCATGAGAGGGGAGAGGAAAAGCTGGAGTTTGGCAGGAGCTCCCCAGCAGCTCAGCTGCTCTAAGGTCTGGGATGAGTCGTTTTTATAAGCACACAGTGTTTCCTTCCTTTTTAAGTTTGGCCCACTCTGCTGCACAGACCTTTCATAAGTTTACACAAGCTCACCTGAGTAGCTGCAGACTGACAGGAAGATGAGGAGGATGATGAGACAACAGGAATGTCAGACTGGACAGCAGCCACAGTGGTCGCAGGAGTAAAAATAAGCTGTTAAGCAAGAACAAAATATATGCCAACAGACTGAAATTTTTAAAATCTGTAAAAGAAATGCAGCACCTTTAGGAGACACAAAACTTACATGTACTGATGCATGGATTCTAAGATTCACTTTTTTACTGTTAGATTCACTTACTCAAAGAACAATTTATCATGGTAGTTTTAAGTAAATAAAAGATAATAATTTAAAATATTTGTTCTACATGTTGAGAAAAACCTTTGAGATTTATAAATACACCTACGATCTGTTATACAAGAGGACTGCCCCTCCAATATTACAAGAGAGCAGCCTAATACCTACTACAATAAAGAAAGAGAACCTAGATCTTCCAGTGTGTCAAAACATTATTTAACAAGCAGAGCTGTGGAGACAACAGGGTTGGACCTAGGCCAGTCTTAAGGACTGTAATCCAAACTTACCATCTGAGCTCGTAGGTACATTTGAGCCTGGCTTGCACTCAGGGTGGGGGAGGTGCTGCCCAGCAACATCGTCTGCTGGGTGATGCTGCTGCTGGTGGTGTTGGAGGTCTGAGAACGGCTTATTATCTGTGCAGGTGTGGGAGAGGTGGAGAGGTTAATCTAAGGAAACAAAAATATTGCTTCTGTCATGGAAATTCAGTCGTCCTATGGTCTAAAGCCAGAAAGCCTTTGACAAAAATGGCAGGGGCAGTTGAAATCTCTCAACTGTAAAGGTATCAAAAATATATCAAGCCAATCCTCACAAAACTGAATTCTGGCAAGATTGTACATTTCGGTTCTTAAACTGCAAGCAACCACTTTGCAGTAAATAATAACAAGCAGTTACGAGTATAAACAATGATATTATGAAGTCTGAAAAACAGACCTCATAGAAATACACATTTACAGAATAACTAGCATGAGCCCACAGTATTTTAACAAAAACACATGAATTTTAATATTGAAGCATTTTTAAATGTTTGTATTATCTGCGTGGACTGGTATCCTCTGTTAGGCTTGTTATGCAACCTGATCAGGATACTTCTTTGTGCCACCACTTTAAATCCTCATTTTCCATATGCACATTGAAAAATGACTGAACACTACAACTTTCTCTAATTTGATACTAAATGCTCCTCAACAACTGCTCTGTAGCATCTTCTCAAAAAAAAAAAAAAAAAGCTGTTGTGGTTTTGGTTTTCTTTTTTCTTTTTCTTTTCTAACCAGTCTAACAGAGTTAAGTGCCCAGCTCTTTTTCATCACTCACTTAAAAGATTTCCTTGAAAAACCCCAGCCCAATTATTCTGTTAGTTTAACATCAGACATCTTTAAAGACTTTCCCTCCTAAATTTAATGAATGAATGATTTTACTTCTAACAACTGTAAGCCATGCCAAGCTATGAGAGCTTAAAAAAATAAACAGTTAAATCACTGAAGCTATGTACTGGAATCATGAACAGCTCGAGGGTGTGATTAATAAGCAGGATGTCTGTAGGACTAACAAATCCTACGCCAGAGCTGTAGAACTGTAAAGACTGTGCAAATTATATGTCTGAAGATGCCACTTCAATACATACAGCATGAGCTGAACACAGAGCTGCTCACAACTGAAACCTGAGCACATGCCTAAATTATGGGAAGTGAAAGTGCGAAAGAGATGCACGATAAAAGATGATAATCAATAAAAGAATGAATGCCATGAACATTTAATCAGTCTTATAAATACATGTGAGCACTGACTTGGATCCTTTAGATGCGGTGCTCTTTAATCACTGAAACACAGTTATGATTTTAATCTACTGTAGTGCCCTCAATAAAGAAACTAATGTGGAAAATCCAATAAGAAATTCAGTAAGAGTATGAGAGCTCAGGGAGTGACTCCTGCAGGAGTTTGAACAATCACTGGCGCTTGTGGAGTGAGCAGTTGCCCCTCAGAGCACCAGCAGGGGTCTGGAACTGGGGAAGCCCACACTGGCCAGCAACAGTAGCAGACAGCACCCAGCACTTACTACAGAGTCGTTTACTGTGTCTGCAATACCAGTTTTAACCATACAGTTTTAAATACTGAAGGATTTTCTGTTTTTCCCAGTAGCCATGTGACAACCAAGCAGGGTTGGGAATGGATGGAGGGCTGTGTTCAGTTACGTACCGAGGTCTGCGACATGCTTGACTGCTGAGTGACACTCCCAGGGGGGGAAGTACATTGCCTCCCACCTGACAGGCTTGCCTAGATAGCAAGAATATGTGTCAAATATTGAAATCAGAAAGGGTTTAAGTGTTGTTCATATTATTGCATAAACCATGAGAAATACCCCTCTCTACCTTTACCTTTTCTCTGAGTTAACAGTAAAATAGTTTCCTCAGTGGAAATAGTTTGCAGCAAAGTGCACTCTGCACCATGGAATCCTGTCTGCAAGGGGCTAAATTCATTGAATTCCTACCCAATTTCAGGCATGAAGGTTCTTTCAGATCAAGACTTGAACAAAAACTATCAGAGGTAAAGTCAAGCTGTTGACAATGGAGCTTACTGGTCAGCTCACTACCTGTGGTGCTCAGAACTTAAAATGTGACATCATTGAAAACTGTCACTGTTAAAACTCACATAATATTTTTACTGTAATTAGACTCCTCAAAAAATAAATCAAGCCTTACAAATGCTGTAAAGAACACCCTAATACTCTAGGAATGGTAAATTATGTGTGCACATCTAGAGTCTATCACAGCAGGCTATTCCAGCCCTTCTGATGATACAGGGACAGGGATTTAGGTTTCTGTATTAACAGACCAATACCAAAACCTCTCAGTCTCCCCCAACCTGCTTTCCTTTGCTCTGTCTCAGTAACTGCATATCCACACACAAATCCATCACAACAAAAAAAAGACAAATCAATATATTACCACAATCTAATGAAAAAGGTATAGAAAGAAAAGCCAGGAGCCAAAAACAGCCAGTCCAGTTCTGACACCAAGCAGCCATTCCCCTGAGGTCTTTAACTCCATTTTAGCATTTCCATGTGCAAAATCATTAACAACCACCTCTCTCTGCAAAATCATACTCTCAATCTAAGGTCAACTGAGGTCAAAGGAAATCTTGCCACTGCTTGAGTTCAAAATGGGTCTCCTCCAATGCTCACTAATGTTAAAAGCTGTATTTCAGAAATGAAATGTCATTTACCTCCTACATTTTCACACTCAGAGTTAAAATTGAATTTTGCTATTACTTATAATGCAGCCAGATGTGAGGCAAAACACACTAAGATGTTCATTATTTTTATTTGATTTCACTAGGATACAATGCTATTTATTGCTTTCCCCATCAACATTTAGAGAAAATCATGGGATGAAGATTGAAGTAGTCTATTTTTAATATTTATTTTATTACTGCTTGATGATTTACATGATGCATTAAAATGCATGCAATAAAGCATGGAATGGTTGCCTACTGGAGCATCTATACCACTGGACAAAACCCTCCAAAACAGTTTGGAGGAAGATACAGTTTAAAATAACAATGTCATTAGAACGTAACAGTGAATTATGGTGAGGCTTTAAGCTCAGGCACTTAAGCTGTTATTACGTTTGACAACGACTGTAGCCCTGCTCTAGATAATACACCGTTCTTTGTCAGCAATCTTCACTCTCACCTGTGGAACAGTTGCCAGACTCTGAAATTGGGTACTGCTTAAGTGCTGCTGCTGCAGAGCAGCAGTCTGCAGCATTAGATGCTGCTGTTGGGCTGCATACATCTGCTGGAGGTACTGAGCAGCTGAGCTAGGAGGACGATGCAAGGCCTGCTGAATAACCTGTGATGAATCAGTAGGTAATTAATTACAATTACAAAGCACACACCATGCTGACATGATGCTGAAGTTTACCTTTACAAGGAGACACAACCAAATAAATTCTTTTCACACCAGTTATGAAATACTGAACTTGCTCCACCACTGTTCTTGCTGAAGTCACAGAGCATGGTCAGCATCAATATATTCACGCTCTCAAGGACAGCCTGACAATACAGCATCATTCCCAACACAACATCCCAGCCTCTCAGCTGCTTGTCAACACATCCTTCATCATGTTCTGCTTCTTGAGAGACCAGGGTAGTGTGTGAGAGACCCAATTATCAAACCCAACACAATGGACTGTACAGAGTTCAAGGAGACCTAATTTCAAGTGAAGCAAGAGGGCGCTGGATCCCACACAGATACCTCTGGATCCCTGTAGTCAATGTTGCTCAAACAGCTTTATTTTGTAAAGGTTTTGTTAATAATTCACACCCTCAGCACAGGATGAACCAACCAAACTTTCTAGTGTAGCATTTCCCCCCTCCCTTATTTGGGAGTCAAGTCTGTACCCTGCACTATCCTTAAGTGGTCTGATATCCTTCAGTAGACAACATCTCCTGAAAATGATAAGTCAGCTATGCAGACAGACAACAGCAATTAAGACTGGAAAGTTAATCCTGTGTAAAGTATTGTGCAATGCCTGTACTGAGAGCTCTGTACAGGACAGGGGAGAACATCCCACAGCCCAGTACCTGGACAGCATGTCTGTCGGAGCCGCTGTAGACGGAGATCTGCGGGAGCGCTGTCCGGGAGGTGGAGGTGGTGGTGACAGTCGTCGTAGGTGCAGAACATGTTGTTGTGTTTGGTTCATTCTCCATCGCTGTGCAGCGCCCGTCCAGCCTGGCAGGACGGAGAGAACAGTGGTCACAAACAGAAGGCTGGCACACATTGATGTTAAACACAAAAAATTGAAGTTTTGCTGACATAACAGGCAGTTTTCAAATGGATAAGATTTATAGAATCACAAAATGATTTGGGTTGGAAGAGACCATAAAGATCATCTTGTCCCAAACCCCTGCCATGGGCAGGGACACCTTCCACTAGCCCAGGTTGCTCCAAGCCCTGTCCAGCCTGGCCTTGGACACTTCCAGGGATGGGGCAGCCACAGCTCCTGCGGGCAACCTGTGGCAGGGCCTCACCACCCTCACAGGGAATAATTTCTTCCTAATACCTAATCTAAGTTTTTAGTATTTGCTATTGCTTGATGAAATTTACTGAGAAATGTGGTTATAATCTAAGATCCATCAAAAGTTGCAATAAAGAACCAGCTCAGGAATACATGCAAGATTTCCAGCCAGCTACAAAGGAGTACTGACATACCCCTTTCCCTCACAACCCAGCACTGAACTGCCGGTTGATCCTGGACAAGAAGCAAAACCTGCTCTTGGTAAAAATCACCGTTGACATGTTTTGTTTGGAAAGAGAGGGGAAGAATATATGGAAAAATGCTTTTTACAGCAATACCTCACACAATACAGCATGAACCCAAGAAGAAACTACCTATCTAATCACCTCAGATGATCCTCCCCAGCCTGATGAGAATTCCCTCAGCTGCAGAGAACAAAATGTCATCTTCGAAACTGAAACGAATCACAAACCTCAATATACAAGAGGTGTTTACTTGGGTTTCTTTTTCAGTCTTAGTACTATAATTAACAGGAAACAGCATAGTAGCTGTTTATTGCCTTTAGAAGGATGTTAATAAAAGGGAGGGGGGGAAGATGTGTTTCCTTCTTACCATAAAGAAGGGCTCAGAGAAATCATCAGAGAGAGCTGCAACGTACTGGGAAAAAAGCAGCTTTGCCAAGTGCTTAACAAACCACCCATTGGATGCTGCATCAAACGGGAACATAATTAGGAGTTTCAGCTCACACAGCTGGAAGCAGAACGCTACAGCGCCAGGCTCCACCTTCACCTCCCAAAACACAACTACTCTGCGAGCAGAGCTGCACACGATGCTCCAGCTCCTGGGTACCCGCAAGAACTAAACTTTAACAGATACATGGTCACCTAAGGACCTCTTGCCCACCATCATACCGGACCCTTGCATATATTTTGCCACCAAACAAAATTCATGGGGATGAAGGATGCTTTAAAAGTAGAGATTCCCTGCTATTAGAAATGAAGAAAAAGTATGATCTGCTGTTAAAAATTCAGATGTGCTGTGCATTATTGATGCCATTTGTCTGCCTACATCAGGGCATAAATTAACACACACGGGTTTACCACTCCAACTGCAACAAAACCAGCATCACTTCTAAAACCACTTTACATTAATTTCACATAATGAAAAGTACCTCAAAAAAACAGTCCTGTCTCCTCCAGAGGACATTAAAAGCACTTCAAAATATTTACACCTACAACTTGTCTAGCTAGTTTTTGCAAAGTTATGCAACCAGTTAAATGAGCCTAAGAAAACATCATTGGATGTATCATTTCCTTCATTCTCAGCCACATTTTGGATGTGCTATAAGCAAGATGTGCAGCATATCCCACTTGCTAACTATTCCATCACGAGTTCACCCCATGAGAGCTGTTAATCCTTTAGCTCAAAGTGTCTCATTTTCAAAAATAACGCTGTCACTGGCCAAGTTGTTCCCATAATGGATGTACAGTGAAAACAGGAAAGAGCTCCTAGAATTTTGCCCAGCATCTCCTCCGACACCACACTTCAAGCAGGTATGAGATGCTAACTTGGAGTAAAATTACTCTTGTGTAATGATGACCACCTTGCAATGATGCTCCCGAGCAACTTTAAAGAACCTGCATAATGCAAAGTAAGTTTTAGAAAAGACACTAAAGTGACTTTAAACAACCACTGTGCATTTAAGCAAGCCTAAAATACAAAGCACAACAGTAAACTATATTGAAAATAAGTGTTTATTCAAGCAGTACCAGTACAAGACACCACATAACTTCAAATTATTGTGCACAAGGTAAATATTGAGAAGTCTGGTTGCTTTATATTTTTTGGTGAAAGCAAACACCTGAAGTAAAAAAAACCCCCTGCTATTCTATGCCAGTAAGGAATGTCACTACTCATGTTTTAGAAAGTTTTGATAAATGCCATGGTAATAACAAACACTGCCGACAATCCGCAACCATAACTGTTATCTAAAAATAGTCTGGGCTTTTTTTCTTTTTTAAATATATACAATTTATTCTTATTCTTTCCATTCACAACCTCCCGCTACAACTCCAAGGGTACAAACCACAAAAAAAAGCCACCAAAAAACCGGAAAATTTCCTGCAAGCCTAACCACCCACAGGCATTTTGGTATGTGGCAGAAGCCACTGAAAGAAATAATAAAATAATGATAAAAACGGTAATAAAATGACAATAAAACAAATAACCAAGGTGTGCTCTGTGGGAACACCCCCCACGCCCCGCCGTGAACCGGCCCCGCACCAAGAGGCCCCGGGGCCCCACCGCCGGTCGCCCCCCGCCCGGATCCACCCTCAGCCCCCGCCTCGCCCAGCCCGGCCCCGCCGCCGCCC
>VZRE01010082.1:161437-192635 GCA_013396775.1 Cephalopterus ornatus
GGTGAGTGCGGCGCCGAGCCCCGCGGGCGGGGAGCGGGGTCCGGGGCGGCCCCGAGGGGGCTCGGGGTGCCCGGCGCGGGATCCCCCGGACACCCCCGGCCCCAGCCCTGGGTATCCCCTGACTGCAGGGGAGGAAGGAGAGAAGGAAGGATGAACCCTCTACGACCGTGTTTACATGGATTTCAAGTGCAGCGCTTGTGTCCGGAGGAGCCTCACCTCCATGTGTTGGGGTCTTGGGGGGAGCTGGATTCTCCCTCTTGCTCGGATGGCCTTCCCGGTGAATAAGGACGTACCTGAGCAGCCTCTCTGCCCTGCTCACCCTGCTTTCCTTCACCCCCAGGCCCTGCTGGGAGGAACAACTGCGTATTCCTTCATAATACACGCCAAAATTCGTACTTCGTGTGTTCAGGGTCCTGGTTGCTCTGTATTAGGTGATGTTCAGATCTAAAAAAACGGGATGTTTGTATGAAAATTTGTTTATAGGTTTTTGGGCTGTTTCCCAGGGACTGAGTGACTTCCAAGGGAGTCTATGAGTGGTAACTAAAATGATTATTATTATTATGTACCATCGATTATGCTTCTGATGTTAAAAACAAACAAAGCAACATGCTAGAGGTCTGCAGAATGGAAATCTGAATTTTGTTGGCCTAATTCAGTGTTTCTCCAGCAATAACATACAAGGCAGAAGAAACTTTCTGCCTTGTGCTTACGGCCCCCTATTAAATAGTAACAGTTACAGGACTTAAAAAGTTTGAGTGCAAGGGTTGCCAGTGGTTCATTGAGCCACTAAGTCTGAGTGGAGGTGATCTAAGCAGCAAAAAATGTAGGTTGCATTTTTGGATTAGGAGTGAACACATGACACCCTTGACAGCTTCCTTGCAGTTGTCTGTGTTCAGCACAAGAAGGGGGTGCATTACTTTTTCAGTATTTACTCTCTGCTATCTCTGGCCTTATAATTTTAAGGAGAGGTATAGAAACCACGCTGAACATTTGGCATTTGCTGCTTTGTTTGGTTTCTGGCCTGTGTCTGGTTTGGGGCTTTTCTTGCCAGAAGTCTGTAGAAGTTACTCTAGAGACTGGCACAGTCTGAGGCCTTAAAGGATGTGTGAGAGTCTGTCAAAGTAATAGTATGTGAAATTCTCAGCTCTTTGTTTCGCAGTCCCTTTAATCCACCTTTTCTTAACGAAGTGGAGATGCCCCTCGCTATCAGCGGGCAGAAACATTCATTTGGTCAGATAGTGAAGTAAAATGGGAATTGTTCAGCGTTAAAACCATTTATTTTTCTTCTGCTGGGTCAGTTTTAATCTTGATCATTTTCACGTGCAATCACATGGATTCTTGCTTTAGCAGAGGGAGGCTGTGGAGCAAGAAGGGAGAAAGCAGCTCAAGGTTGTGGGAGTGAGGAAAAAAATCTGCTACACTGGGCAGGAATGCTGGCTCATGACACTGGTAATAATTTCAGAGACATTGGAATGTTTCTTCTGAGTCTCATCCGTTGACTTTTTCTCTGTTAATGCAGTTATCAGCTTAATAATATCACTGAGTCATGGAGGGTGTTGGTTAACCACTGTGAATACCTACAGACTAACAAGCTGAATGCCTTAGTCATGATTTATTTTGAGATATAAGCAAATTATTCTCTCCACTTTCTTACAACAGAAAGTCTCAAGCCCCTTCTCAGACTTGCACTATCAAGTGGGTATCAGAGCCAAACACTTCACTTGCACTTACCCTGAAAAGACTTGGAGACTGAGGATCTAAATGCTGATATCAAAGGCACCTTTTCCCCCTTTCCTCAAATAAACCGTCTCAAGATTAGAGCTGGATCGAGGATTTAATGGGAAATAGTGTTAATCAGGAAATGCTAATCTCTCTTAATTTCATTTTAATAGAAGCATTTAAGTGGGTTGTAGAAGTTATTGGGAAAGTCTTGCTGGGAAGGTCTTTTCATCTTCCGGAAGGAGTTTCTGGTTAAAGGAAAAAAACAAAAACCAACAGACAAACCCCAGCCACTTAGAAGCACAGATTTGTTCTTGAAAGGTTTGTGAATCTGATAGTTGGGATACTTGCCTGGGGCAAAGAGCCGAACCTGAATCCCTAAAACGTGGATCTGGCCGGGAGCCCAATTGCTTTTCTCAGCCCAGACAAAGATTTCACACAGGACCCTTTGAAGAGTCTTTGTTTCATTGAACTGTGCAGTGCTAATTCTTTATCCTAAATTCATGAAAGATGTTAAAACGGGAAGGAAAATTTTCCTGAAAATGAACAGAGATCGTGAGAATAAGAGGGCGGGGAATTCCCGGAGACTTGGGAATTAGGGCAGTAGGTTGAGTTTGTCCGGGTATTTCCTTCTCTCGGGTGAACTTGGCTTATCTTTCTCATAGGGCTGGTTGTTTAAAACGCTTAAAATAGTGTTACCAGTTGTAAAGAGTAAGTGTGATTTGTGCAGTGTGTGTAATAGAGGGTCCTCAGGGAGTTTTTAGGAATTTATTACTCTAAAAGTTTATTACTCTAAAAGTTTCGTTGATGCAATAACAAAACGTATAGCAGCTCCAAGCTTATGGCACCGATCAGCATCTGTAATTACACCCATTTCAGCGCTCTGATGATATTCAAAGTTTGCCTTTTGTCTTATCTCATTTGTTGTAGATGCTTTTTGTCAGGTCGGTACAAGTTGTTATATCATTAATATATGTAGCAGCAGAGAACAGGTGGGAATAACACACTGCTTGTGCTCAAGGAATCCCGTAGAATTCATGCTGTTGGTTTGAAAAAAGAAGCAAAACCAATCAAGTACAAGAACCATTTTTCTGTCATGATTAGAAATCCTAGCTTGTATTCTTTCAGCGCCAGACATAGATTTTATGCTGGTTTTAGTTGTGTAGGCTGTAATGTAGGTTAGATTTTTAATAAAAAAGCAGTTACCAGTGCTCTGCCTGCCTTCATTTGATTTGGTTCAAATGAAAAAATGCTCCTGACAGTCCTCTCATGATACGTCTTAAACTTTCTTCTTTTCTTAATTTTAATGTAGTTGCGTGAATGGGGAAAGGGGGGGGGACTGAATTTTAATTGTAAAATCAAAATGTACCTCCATAAAGATTTCCAGGAAATTAATTTCTAAAGGATTCTTGAGTTCTTGCATCCTTTCTTTTTATTGTTCTTTGTCTTGAATGCTTTCTGACCAATTCTTCAGCATAATGTCTTGCGTTGTCTGTTGACCATCAAGGAGAGTGTTCAGCATAAGACAGCTTTGGTCTAAGCCTGTGGAGACACTTTCATCCCTTCTTGCTGTTTCAACACTGGTTTACCTTTGCAAAAGTACTTTTTTTCCCTGAAAAACCGATTGTGGGATCAGGCAGTTTAATACCTCAGACCTCCACGGGGGAAAGAAATGCTTTTAATGGTTGTGAGTGTCAGTGCCTGCCCCTGATGGTACAGAAATGACCCTGACACAGCAGAATTCCCCAGGAGTCCTATGTGGCTTAATTTCAGTGAGCTGTAATTACACATTATCAAAAGCCTTAATGACTGACCCAGGTGTGTGATAAATATATGGATATGTAGATAATATGTATCTGTGTATTTCCACATACATAATATGGGATACATTAGGCTGTTTTGTAGATGTTGCTTGTGGAAGCTTTTTTATACTTAATATCATCTTTTTCTTTTAATATTGCTATGAGCTAGGGTTCTCTGAAACACTGATCAGTGTTTGGTATAGCAGAGGAGATCTTCCAAATTATCTAATAACTGTCTGATACATGTCCTGTTGGAGTTATTAAAAGAGTAAATTTAGAGAACTTGCATAAACTCTAAAATAATTAAACTGTCCTTTATTTGAAGGACTAAAATGTGAATAAACAAAGGAATGGTAAACTTTAGCACCAAATCAGTGGAGCTGCCAAGTAAGCAGTGCCTTATTTCCTTCCCGGAAAAACAGGAAATACAGGTTAAGGCTTTGCCTCCCAACACGGGGCTGCTCTGGGGGGGGTGCCCGTGTGTCTGTGACAGTACCACGCTGTCAGATCCACCCCGGGCAGGGCCACAAACGTTGGAATTGGGTTCCCAGTTCGTGCTGGTTTTAGGGAGGATGCAAAGGGAGATTTTTGTGTCGCAGAGAAGAGTTTGCTGTGTAGGGTGGGCACAGCTGGTGCTTTTAAATGAAGCCTCATTTGCCCCAAATTGCTGTATTGTGCCTGAGTACTGGGCTCCACATGTTTTGTTTTGCATCTTGTCTCACGTGGAAAGATGAGGAGCAATTCCTCAACCAAACCATGCAGCAACTTTTTGACTGCTTTGTTCAGATTACCGAAGGGGTGTCGTGTCTATCCTGGTCACCTCTATCCTATTTACTGGAGTTTCTCCTGTACCCAAACCAGCTGATCGTGCTCATAAATCCAGGAGCAGGCTTGCTGTTCTTCTGGGGCGCTTACAAACTGCTGCTTTATTTTATTCTTGCTGCTGAACCTGGAGGAGCCTCAGGCCAGCAGTTTGTTTATCGTGTGCTCTCTTGCACTTCAGAGCGTCGTTCTGGTTCCATGACCATAACATGTTATGTTAAGTCACCTCCTTGATCCCACTCTGCCCGTGCACAAGGTGATTTAAAGACATTTAACTTGCTGCATATGTACACTTCGTTCTGGTAGGAAGCTTGATGTGAATTTTGACCGGATAAAAACTTTCTCTGTTGCTTTGATTATCTTTTTCCCCCACCAAACTATCCTGAGAGCTGGCACCTACTGAAGTAAATCCAACTAGCTGAAGTTTTTATGGGAAAATTAGTCTTGTAGCTCAGACATTGGGTTAAAATGAGATGTTTGAGGAGGAGTGTGTTGTAAACAGCTTTCCACCTTCCTCTGAACTCTATCTCCCGACTCCTTTGTTCAAGAGACTGAACCCTGAGTCACCTGTTCGCCTCTAAGGCCCAGACAATACCAACACAATGGGTCAGCATTTTATGGTAACATATTAAAACCAGGTTAACTCACTTGTAATCTCAGTTATCACAGAAATACCCATTCTGCATAACAGTAAAGTGATAAATCTGAATTCTAAGTATATGGCTCTTTGTCAGCCTTCCCCCTTCATGGAGTGAAGCACCACTCTTAAAGGCACTTTCAATATTTGGAACATCCCCCCAAAATCTCCTAGAAAACCTGTTTAATATTTGTCATTAATTTTTTTATAACATCTACAACCCCAAAATTTAGTCGAAGATATGTATGTTTTTACACTTTGATATCTAATAACAAAATAACTGTTATAGAGGAAGTAAAACCAGAAATATATTATTAACATTATTCAAAACATTTGCAGCATTTCATTCTTGGGTTTCCATTGGTGTAATATATCTGATTTCTCTGTGTGGTTAGTATCTGTTGCAACTCACTTCCTAGTTATTTGAGCATTAAATCTTAGTTTTTCTGAAGCAGATACCTGGAGGATTAAATGTCAAGTAACAAAAATCACTTGGAGCCTGACTTTTCTATGAGAAGGGAACTTCTGTACTTTATTTTACTTTAACATTGTGGAGGGGGGCTGCATCGGGGTGGGTTTTACATTGGTGGTATATGAAAAGTGTTAGAGGTGATGGTCAAGTGCTGCATTTTGAAGTATAATTTCTCGAATCATGTTTCTCTTGCCCAGGGACATCATGATAACCTATTTTGAACCTTCCATCTCGTTTGAGGGACTGTGCGGTGAAGTTCGGGACATGTGCTCCTTCGACAACGAGCAGCTGTTCACCATGAAGTGGATTGATGAGGAAGGTAAATCAATGCTCATGGATATGCTGCTCAACTTCCCAACTTTTCTTTCCCTTTCATCTTTTCCTTTCCCTCTGCCTTCATGAGATAAGCTTATAAAGCATAGAAATAGTAAATCTGACTCCAAAAATAATGGTTATCCAGTGCCTTTGTAAGTGTAGCTTAATGAAAAGGTGGTTGTTTCACGCTGCTTAGTGTGTAACTTTCTCTCTTTTTAAACCAGATAAGATCTAACTGAATATCAAAATGTTAATTTAAGGTCAGGATTTCTTATGAAGGGAACAAAAAGCATGCCCTTATCCTGCTGAAGAAGACCATGATTCCCTTTACATCTTACATTTTTGAAAAAGAGTTCAACTGACATTAAATTATACACATTGCAGTATTTATCTAAAATACTGGTACAGTTTAATATGTAGTTGAGTTGTATATGTAACCAAAAACATTATATCTCGAGCTGTTACTTTAACAACCTAAAGTCTATTAACACATAGCTACCAATAAAACTTTTTTCTAGATATTAAAAGGGAAATTACTTGTCTGAATGATGCATAGTTGCTTTTCATCAAAGTGCAGTAACAACTTTAGCTGAGAACCTGTCATCTTTAGCACTTGCAGTATCCATCTTAAAGTTTACCTCGGATGAAAGAAGTCCAGAGTCTGTTCTCCCTGTTCCTCAGCAGAGGTCATCCAGTTGAGCTGTATGTGTACAGTAGTATTTTTTTTTTTTAAAAGGTTATTTGTACATCCTGTTTTCTCTGTGCAATCAGTTTATTCTACACGTGGGTTTTGAGCCCCAGCAAAGACACGTCTGGGTCGTGGGATGGCCGTGGAGTTGTTTTAGCTGATGCGGTACATGAAGGGCCGCAGTGTGCAGTGATTTCTTGGCCGTGGTTGGTGTTTGCAGGCAGCCATCAGCATGAAAGGTGCTTATAGAACTTCTTCCTCCCTTTCAAAATTGGGCAGCTGCAGGTTTATTTGGAGCTGAAAGCTAAGCATGGACCAGAGCTGATTTTTGGAAGAGCCCTGTAGGCAGGTGTGTTGAAGATTGTGCGGGTTTGGGAGTCTGAGCGGGGTGGGGGTTTTTATTTCCTCTTGCTATGCCACAGTTACTTACACCAGGCAGATGCAGTACAGTAAAGTGAAGTGTTTATGACTGATCATACAGCAGAGCTATTGGAGTTGAACATTTACTTCACAGTAAGCTGGCTGTGTTGTTTTATCATGAGGAGGATAATGGACTCCTCACTGCAGTGTCTGTCATAGTAAGAAGTATATATTTTGATATATATTTTGTGCTGATCGAATAATTTATTCGAAGTCACAGTTTGTTCTGTCTCAATTTCTGCTCTTTAATTAGACATAAGTTAGAAAAAAAAAGGAATGCTGCAGTTTGACTGAATTGTATTCATGTGTTCACATAGGAATTAATTTTCACGAGCAAGCTGTGTTTGCTTTAATCATTGACTTACAGTTTAATGTTAGTGGAGAAAAAGTTAATCTGGTGATGAGGAGTGTATTTAAAAAAATCCTTCTGTCTTTATTGTGAGTAATTCTTGCATGAACAATGCATGGCCTCTTGCCCAGACCTCTGCCTCCTCTCTCTCCACCACTCTGAAGTGTTTGCAGTTGATATTCTTTCTAGAAGCCTGCTTTGCTTTCTTGGAAAATTCCTGTATCACATCCTCTTCACTAAAACTGAAGTTTGCTCTTTAATAGTAGCACAAGGAAATGTGTGTGCTATGGGCTAGTTCTTGTTACACTATTGCTCATGCTTTTTATAGTATAAGACAAGATAAGGGATCTAAGACATCACTGCTTCCTGCCCGAACTGCCTGTTCATGTGTGTGACTGAACTGGATCTACCTGGTCACTAAGGCTTTTATTTATATATACTAAATGTGTTTTTAGCCTTTGCAAGCTGCAAGCATCACGTGTAACTACTCCTATGTCATAGAGGTAATGGCACACAAAGACAGATCTAATTTAGTCAAGTGGAATCACTTCCAAAGTTCTCAGATGCTACTGGAAAATAGAATGAACTTGATTTGGTTTTAGACGAATTTCTAGTTTATCTGTATATGGCCAGTTCATCTTCTCTCTGTCTCCTGAAACATCTGTGGGACGGGCGCTGCCCCTGTGTGTGTCCTCAGTCTGTTGTTTCTTGCTCTATAACTCAAAAGTAAATATTTTCATGTGTGTCCCAGCTGTCTTTGACTGCAGGATTTGTACTGCTTGAACTTGTTGAAAGAGATGTCTATAAACTTCTGTTCCTGGTTTGCTTATTCTTGAGACCCTCTTTTGCTTCTGCCAAAAGGAAACACAAAACTGTTTGTACAGGTGTCAGAAGCAAATGAAGAAAAACTGGTTTGTTGATTCTCATAGTGAGTCTGAGTAAATAAGTTGTTCCTTCTCCTCCCTGTGCTCTGCATGGTGTAAACTTGTGGGATGAGTGGGCAGTGGGATGTTCAAGTGGGCCAGTTGTAGGGAAATGGATGGAAAATGATGGCAGGTGGCTTCAAAGACTCATCTAAGGGATTATGGTGTGCAGAAAACAATAAAGACAGAACGCTGCAAGTGGACCATTTACATTTATTGTTATTTTAGCAATAGAAAAGAATGGACAGAATCAGAATGGCCTGGGTTGGAAGGGACCCTAAAGCTCATCCAGTTCATAAAGTTCACCCCCTGCCACAGGCCCAGGTTACTCCAAGCCCCTTCCAACCTGGCCTTGGTCACTCCCAGGGATGGGGCAGCCACAGCTTCTCTGGGCAACCTGTGCCAGGGCCTCCCCACCCTCAACAGCAAAGAACTTCCTCCTAAAACCCAATCTAAACCTCCTCTCTGTCAGTTCGAAGCCATTCCCCCTTGTTCTGTCACTCCAGGCCCTTGTAAATAGTCTCTGTCCATCTTCCTTGTCAGCTCCTTCAGGAGGCCACAATTAGGTCACCCCAAAGCTTCTCTTCTCCAGGCTGAACAATCCCAGCTCTCCCATCCTTTCGTCCCAGCAGAGCTGCTCCATCCCTCTGGTCATCTTGGTGGCCTCCTTGGACTTGCTCCAACAGGTCCGTGTCCCTCCTGTGCTGGGGAAGAGACATTAGAAACAAATACACTGTGATACATTAGAAACAAAACAAATTAACTGGAAAAACTTCTGTGGGGTGAGTTTAAATAGTTAATAAACTGTTGCTCGTTAACTTTCAAACCACGGTCTTGATTAAAGACTCAGAGCAGTAAAACCTCCAGATTGGATCCAGTTCAGCTGAGATGAGAATTGTTCTGTCTTTCTCCAGTTCAGTTACCCACAACCACTTCAGGACACAGAAAGTAGCATTCCTGTTAAAAACTGGAAGTGTTATATGGCAGCAGACTATGCTATATGAGGTTTTGGGCAGAAAGAAGCTTGTTCTGCTCATGTTGGAGTACAAGCAGGCAGAGATAAATCCCTTGTTCTTGCACAGAACATCTTGTGTAGGTGGAGAGAGGGGGAAAAACTTGAACTAATAACTAGAAATATTTTCTTTCTTTGGGGCAGTGATGATTGAATTTCAACGTTGTTTTAAAAATGTTTCAGTTGTAGTGTTATTTTGAAAAAGGCTTAGTGTTTTAGGGGGATAATTTTTTTATGATGTTACTAATCTGCATCAGACACCAAAGAAAACACAGTCTTGGCAGAGAAACTCTATCATCAAGTATTTGGCATGTAATTTAACCTGCACCATCTCAAATGGTTGACAAAACTGCAATTGTTTTATTAAAAAATAAGAAACAAAACCAGCCAACCCACACTTTTTTTCCTGCCTTGGTGCCCTTTCTTTAAGGGATTTTATTTCAAATAGTCCTGACAGGGCAAAAGTAGTGGTTAAAAATCAGAAAAATGGTGTGTTGTGCTTTGTTATGTTATTTGTCAGAAGTTTTCATTGAGGCTTGAGGAGAGACTGGAGGTGTAACTCCCTTTGCACCTCTGGTTAAAGTCTTGGCAGTGTTGAAGCAGCTGTGAAAATAGAATTGACTCAGTTCTAATTAAAAATCCATTAAATAAAATGTAATCTCAGAAGGTTTTTAGGTGCAGGACCGTAACCTGCACCCCCTGTACTGAGAAGATGTACGACCATACTTGTAGCAGACCAAACCAGTGATGTTTTGGGATTATGATCTGCTTGCCTGTTGGGAATATCTCATATTTTTATTTCCCCTGAAAGCATTCAGTATGAATGTATTTTCAGATGTACTCTCTGAACAGTGTTAAAAATAAGTACTACCACAATTGAGAATGTTGTTCTGGTTTGTTGCAATAATAATCTTAGAGCCAACTGTGAGGGAACTGTGGAATGGCACAGAACGAATTGGGATGAGTGTTGTCTTGTTCTGTTATCTTTCCACAGGAGATCCATGTACAGTTTCTTCTCAGCTGGAGTTAGAAGAGGCCTTTCGGTTGTACGAACTAAACAAGGATTCAGAGCTTCTGATTCATGGTAAGGGGAAGTTTGCTGTATTGCTGCTCCTGTTTGTACCTGTGAAGAAGTGGAATTCTGACCTTGCATTTATCTGTGCCTTTTGCACAGTCCTCCTTGGTTAAAGCCTGCGGTGGAATTGTGTCTGAGGGAAGCTGCTGACCTTGCTCTGTGATTTTAGCTGTTCTTATTAAACTGAGGGAGAAAAAATACTCTGTTGTTACTTCATTAATGAAAGACAGTCCCTGTCTCTTAATTCATTCGGCCCAAGTGCCCCTGAACACTTGCTGGCAGCAAATGCCGTTGATTCATTCATTTGTTTTTATTTATTAAATTTATTCGTTATCCTGCACTTTGTTATTGATGAGTGGTTTAGAGCAGCATCTATATTAGGAAAAAAGTTAATAAGCTCCATTTGTGATGCCAGATGAGTCAAAAGTTTGGCTTTTCTAAAACTGAGTGCTTCAGTTTTAAACCCAGTACTTCAGTTTTAAACTCAATAATATCGTGTCCCCGTTTGACGTAGAGTTGTTCAATTGTTACTTTTCAGGGTTATGTGCCTGTTTTGGCAGCTTCCACAGAATATTTTGCTTGCTGTGTGTAAGTTTTTACAAGTAGAAGGTCGATCTTGGTTTACCAGATTAGAGCAGAAGAGCAGGGGATCACTGTGAAGTGTTGGTGTGTTACATTACAGTGTCTTAACGTGCTCCTGCTCTTAAAAGGATGCAAAAAATCTAGTTCACCATCAGCCCATTTGAAAGGAAGAGGAAGCTTTTCAGCTTCCCACAGAGAGTTTTAAAATGTGGAAGAAGAATGTAATCTGTTTGTAGATGTATTTCACTGTTTTTCTATATATTATTTCACTGTTTGTCTATATATTATTTCACTTTTTGATCTGCCTTTTTTCCATTTATTTTTGTATTTGATAAGGTTCTGATTAAACTGGCACCAGGGCTGTCTCTCTGCAATTATACTTCTCTCTGACAGTTCTGAAGCTGAATAAACTGTAAAAAATGGGTAGTGTTACTGAAGCTAAATAAACTGGAAAAAAAAAGACTTATGTTGTCAACATCATATGTAGCTGTTGGGACAGTGTCATATAATACATTTATAGCATTTGGAAATCTTGTTTAACTGTGAAGATTGGTCACATGAGAAACCAGAATCATTATTTTTTCTAGTTACTTCTTTAGGAAATAACTGCATTTATTCTGCTTTTTGCTCCGATTTTTCATGTATGTAGGTTTTGTTGAAATGCAGTCAGTGCTGTCCTCCCATATGGCTGAATGCCTTTCAGGAATGTTGTGTTTAACCCAAAGATTTATTTTCTGTCTGAAATAAAAATTAATCAGAAGTTAATGTCTTTGTTGCAGTGTTTCCTTGTGTACCAGAGCGGCCTGGCATGCCTTGTCCAGGAGAAGACAGTAAGTGGGCATTTTACTTGAGAAGTACAGAAAACCAATTCAGATTTCCTCTTTTAGCAGATTCTCATATTCTATGGTTTGGCATCCCACACTTATGAATATTAACAATGCAAATCTGTATAAATTAAATATTGAAAAGGAATAGAAAATCTTGCTAAACTTAATGTTGTTTGTCAGTTCTGACTCATTGTTAATAAGCATTTCACGTTCCTGTTAACTATCCATGTCACTCTGCTTTCCTTGCTTTTGCCTCTTCTATCGTGACAGTTTTTTATCCTATTCCTGTCTTTTGGGGAGTTGACAGATTGCTGGGTGACAAATGTAAGGCTTGTAACCAGTGGTAACCAGTGGTAATGCCTTGTGTCACCATTTACAGATCTGTGGTTAATTCATTTAAAATGGATCTTCAGGTACTATCAGGAGGATTCTCTGAAAACCCCTAACTTATGTTAGCTGATGTTCTAGACATTAGAGAGGTAATTTTCCCTCAATCCTAAAGTTTTATAAAAGAGTGTGTGTATGTTACGCACACTCACATCTGTCAGCTTGGTATCCAAGTCTCTGACAAATGGAAATGTGCAGTTAACTTGGGCAGAATGGGTAATGGTGCTTGTCTGAAAAAAGTGAGGTTGCAGGCTGAATCAGGAAGAGATTTGCAGCTCAGTGTGGTTTTGTATATCTTAGTTTTCAGTTTTGTTTGCTGACCTGCCTCAAGGAAGAAAAAATAAAAGTAATAATTAAAAAAAACAAACAAACAAACAACAGTGGCAGCTTTGGATCTAAAACACTGGAAGATTTGTCAAGCCATCTTATAAATCAGGACATGCTCCCAAAATTCATATTCCTTCCTCCTTCCCCTTCCTCACAGCTCCTCCACAAGTTTAGGTAAGGCAGGTGCATACTTTGCACACAAGTGTTTGTATTGTTTGGACACCTTTCCTTCTCTTGACTCACTGTTCCTTTTAACTCTGGAAAATCAGAATGAACTGAGTTGATTGGGATATTCTATTTTAAATTTTCTCCAAAACTTCAAAAGATACTTGGAACATTCCTCTGTCTTCCTGTAAGGTGCAGGAGTGAAACTTTACTCTGCAAATCCCTCTACACAGAGAGGTCCCTGAGCAGCTGTTGTAGTTCTGTGTTTGTATTTGTATGGAGATAATCCTGTGTTTTTCCTCTTAGAATCCATTTATCGCCGAGGCGCCCGCCGGTGGCGAAAGCTCTATTGTGCAAATGGTCACACTTTCCAGGCCAAACGATTTAACAGGGTGAGACTCTTGTTGGGTACTTAAAGCCATGATGCAGGGATGTCTTACTTTCATAATGACGATGTCACTGCCTTGAAAAGTTGTAAGGTAGTTTTATTCTCATTTTTGTTGTTTGTCTGTAGGCTTTTGGTAACCCTGTACTTTCAGGAAACTTAAATTATCAGGAACTTAAAATAGAAAAACATAAATTGGTTGCAATTTTCTTTACATATGCTCTGAAACCATGATATCAGTCATATAAAAGCTCCTGTGTTCCCTTAAAATCTTCCCAGAGGGCAAACTGAAATGCTGGCATTAGATGGCTCTGGGCTGAAAGTACATTTTCAGTTCTTTAAGTTCTGGGGATAAAAAGGTCTGAAGTTGCTTATGATGCATAGACTTTTCTTTCATTACTTTGGAGAAACATCTCAGTTTTCTCCTTTAAAACTACCTGCTTCTGGTGCCATGTAATCAACTGAAAATAACAAACCATTTGGAATGTTTTCAAGAAGCAGTGGTCAAATATAATTAGCAAAGGACCAAGAAGGCGTCTGCTGTATTCGGAAAAAGACACAGCAGAAAACAAACCCAAAAAATTTGAAAAAGTCAGGTCCTTTGACAGCTTCAGTAATCTTTCCTTCTCCTCTAAGCTTAGTGTATTGTGTGCTTAATGCTTGAGATTGTCTCCACTAAACTTCATCTTGAGCATCCTCATATCTAACTTTGGCGCTTTTTTTGTTTTGTTTTTTTGACCTCGTGCAGGTCAAAGGCTGCCCAGGCACCATAGTTTGATCACTTGCCACTCCTTGCCTCTGTAGGCACCCTGTTTTCATGGATCTCTAGAGTTGTGTTGTGACTGTCAGCGAGTGGTGATCTTCCCCTTCCCGTTATCTGGTGGTTTAATGCGGTGAAGCTTCTGCTCTCCTGCCTTCCTCTGTTAAGGACTTGTATGCACAGGGAGATGAGATACACAGCAAATGAGCTTGGCTACTGAAAATGTGGCTGGATGGTTTTTATGGTTTAGTTTTGCTCTTTAATCAGGGTTGGTTTCTGCTTGCAGAGAGCTCACTGTGCCATCTGCACTGACCGGATATGGGGCCTGGGGCGCCAGGGCTACAAGTGCATCAACTGCAAACTCCTGGTTCACAAGAAGTGTCACAAACTTGTCAGTAGTGAATGTGGCCGTCACACACTACAGCCAGTAAGTAAAACTTACCCCAGAGGTTCTCTTGAAAAAGCAACAAACAATCCATCAAACAAAAGATTTTATGCTATTGGTTTTCCAACTGCAGCCTGCAAATGGCCGCAGTAAGATGAAACATCATTTTTTATGGTTAATGTGACTTTTGCAAGAAAGTTTGGGATTCACTGAGCAGAATTAGTAGCAAGACAGGAGTCTGGTTTTCACATCTGTGCCCAATATAAGCGTATAAGTGGCATTTATCTCATCCTTCACAGTATTGTTACATAGCGCATATATATGTAACACACACACTATTTTACATCTTCAAAGTGAAGTACAGGTAAAATAAATTCTCTAAATGTCAGTTAGATTATTGGATTATTTCCCATTTACAGAAAAGGAAGATGAAGCATAGAAGACTTTACTTTTCTCCCAAGAAGTTCAATCATCCTTAGTTCTTAAGTCACCAGAAAAATTTATTACTGCTTCTGATTTAGTAAAGCAGACAGCTACAAGTCTACATTTTGTGAATTCTTCTGACAAATACATGTACTGCTGAAGTACTTAGGTTTTTCTCACTTCTCATCTGCTGTCCTTCTGTCCTCTGTTGTACTAAGTTGTCACTTCAACAGCTTCTGGAAATGCCATAACTTCCAGAAAATAGGGAAAGTAAGGACTGTAGTTGGGTTTTTTTATTGTTTAAGGGTTAGAGCAGTAATTATATTGACTACTCAAGTTAAAAAGTATCTAGATTGTATTCCTCAGGGATCAATAATTTCATTTATTGACTCTAAAATAATGCTTCTCACACTTGAACAGTTTATTACAAGAATTCTATGCATATTTGCAGGAGCCAATAATGCCTATGGATCCATCATCAGTGCATTCAGATAATGTAGAATCAGGTAACATCAATAATTTTTTTTTTCTTTAAATTACTGTAACTTGCTGAAACATGAACTTTGAAGTAAAATTATTTTTAAAACCCTTCTTTACTTTTTCATAGAATAAGAAAAGTAAGACAGCTACTTGATGCTCAGGGGGATATAAATATAAAAATTTCAGTTCTTCATATCTTATCACTTTAAGAAACTTGGCTAAAAAGGGAGAATTTACGCTGTCAGTTACATTTTTCCATCAGTGAGTACTTTAAAAGCCCTGATCAAGCAAAAAAACCAACCCTTACCAGCATTAGCAGGGTTTCTACTGGAGTGGTAACCAAACAGTTTATTCTTGTGGCAGTCAGAGTGATGGTCCTAATTCAAACCCATCAGCTGAATACTTGCCATAGATGCATCTAAATTGTGTATCTGAGTGTGAAAATTTTAGGGCAAAAGAAAGTACTTTTGTGCTGCATTGGTCTAATAATTCTTCTTGCACCTCTAGTGATTCCGTACAATCCCTCGAGTCACGAGAGCTTGGACCATGTTGGTGAAGAAAAAGAGGTAAAATACCTTAACCAGGCTAACTCTCTGCCTAGAATATCTCAAGCTGGAAGGGACCCATGAGGATCCTCAGAGATCTTAAAGCCTGTATGTCTCTCAGTCTCAAGATTTTGGTAATTTAATTTGTCCCAAACTGAAAATGAGCACATAAGGCACATTTTGGTTGCTCACTCAGGTGTGTGCGTGCGTGGCTTGCTCACTGTTTTGTTTTGAACCTTCGCTTGAGATGTGCTTTGATTTAGGAAGTATTCCAAATTCCTTCAGTTTGGTTTGTTTCTTAGCTACCAAGTCTCCTCTGCCCCCTCCTTTTTTCCCTCACATTCCTTTCCAGGACAGTGCAGTTTTAAGAATAACAACTGTTAATTGAATTACTTGTTTATATTAATTTTGCTGTTCTGTTCGAAATGCTGACTTCTGCAGTTGCTCACACTGGCAAGCTGCTTCCCCATTCCCAAGTGTCTTTATCCACAGGCAATGAGCATCAGGGAAAGTGGCAAAGCTTCCTCCAGCCTGGGCCTTCAGGATTTTGACTTGCTCCGAGTCATTGGAAGAGGCAGCTACGCCAAAGTGCTGCTGGTCCGACTGAAGAAAACCGAGCGCATTTACGCCATGAAAGTGGTGAAGAAAGAGCTCGTCAACGATGATGAGGTGAGCAAGGGGTTTGTCAGTGAACGGGGCAGCTCTTCCCAAGAGCTGCAGTATCCCCCACGAGGTGGGAGCCAGGCTGTGGGCTGCAGCACTCATGGAAAATTAAACATGCGGTTCCTTATACTGCACTGTAGAAGGTAAACAAGGCAGGTAGCAGATTTTGGGATCTTCACTGGTGGCTCCCAGCCATCCTCCTGTGCCTGTGGTTCTGTCATGGGCCTCACGATTTCTGCTCTCAGTGTCTCCGTCCATACTCAGCACTGCCTGCAGCAGTGCCCCTGCGGAACTGAAGTGAATAAGCCTGGATCGATTCCTTATTTTGGAGCAGTATTTTGTATCACTCCTCTTATGTTGGTTTGCTGAGCTGAAATGAAGTGGGTGGAGTCTGATTTTCTTAGGTTGAAGTCTAGGTTTTTTGGTCACAAAGGAATCTCCCAATGTTGTTTGAATTGCTCCTTAAATCAGACCTCCATCTTAACAATTTTTGTAGCTTGCACAGTGATTAGTGAAAACTTGTCAGCAATTGCAGTGTTAAACTGCTGAAAACCTCTTGTTAGTGAGGATTTCTTTGGGTTTCCTTAGGCTAGTCTGAAAAGATTTGAGTGACTGTGACTTGCTGTCCAAGAGGTTTTACATTTATTTCTCAGTCTGCCATTGATTTCTTCTGCATCTCTTGGTGCTACTTTACATTTGTCTGCACCAGTTTATCTTTTATAGATGTTTTTATTCCCAAGTGTGGTTACACATTGAGGTTAAAAGTACAAGGATGTTTAGGAAAAAAACCGGAATATACTGTATTGTATTGCTTCACATTGCAGAACTATGTAATATTTAATTTCTTGCAAGTAAAAGAAGGGCAGGAAAGCCCTTGGAAGTCTTTCTGCTGTCATTAATATTTGACCTAAGAAGTCCAAGAATCCTTTTTCTGAATGTCACTTTTCTTCAATAAACAGGATATTGATTGGGTTCAGACAGAGAAACATGTCTTTGAACAAGCTTCAAACCATCCCTTCCTGGTTGGACTGCACTCTTGCTTTCAGACAGAAAGCAGGTAAAGGTCATAAGATAATAAGAAGATAGTCTTATTTAAAAAAAAAATCATCCTGTTAGGCACCTCAAGGGCCTATTTAAAGCATAAAGTGGTAGGTGGGTAGCAAAAATCAATATTTTGTAAATGATTGTAGCATTTTATGTGCCAAATCCCATGTTCATGTAAGGTTTTCAGATGGGAAAGATGCAAAAGAATAAATATAAAGTGCTGTTAGGTGTGATGGGAAGGTTTCTGGACAGGAAGAGAAGTGCAGCAAGCAGGAAGAAAGGCTTGAGAATATGAGATATAAGGGAACCTAAAATGGGAGGGGAAAAGGGAGAGGAAAATCCTAAGTTTAAACAATTAGGAAATTGGTCTCAAGCTTGCCCGGATTCTCTGAAGATGAATCTCTGGGCAAGACTCAAAAAATAGAATCTGAATTTTTAAAAGGAAAACTCAGGTAATAGAGATGAAAATGATTGTTTTCCTGCTCTATACAGTAATAACTGTAAGGACATATAAAATACAGTTATTGTATATTTAAACAATATCCTTATTGTTTTGCAAAGGTGACAGGATAGTGGAGGGAAGTGAGAAGAAAGTATTAACCACAAACAAAGGAGATCAGGGATCAGGAGGGAAAATTAGTTTGGGTTTTTTACCTGGTTTGTGCATAGAAACTGATGTACATCTATTTATGTAGTCACAGATATAATAATGACAAGCAGTAGCTCTAATCTAGGAAGATGGGAACGTTTACTTACTTTCTTTTAGCAATAAAGGAATTACCTAGAGAAACTCAGTATACTCTTATATTATATTTAACACTGGAAATTTATTCAAAAGGAGAGGAAGTGGTGAAACCAGCCATATTAGCAGAGAGGTGGGAGGAACGGAATTGGCATTGTCTGATACCAGACCTGTAGCATCTCAAACCCCTTTCAGCCACGTGCACAATCATTTGTAACAATCCTGTGTGTTCCAGGTTATTCTTTGTTATAGAGTACGTGAATGGAGGAGACCTGATGTTCCATATGCAGAGGCAGAGGAAGCTGCCAGAGGAGCATGCCAGGTGTGTCTCATGCCAGATTTCTTGCATCAAAACAGTGCAGAGATTATGAGGATGAGCCAGCAAATCCTCTCCAGATGTTAAGGATTTAAGCAATGTGGAACTGTATCCTCATTTTGGTGCTGCAAGGCTCCATACTTTTGTTTTGAGGAGGAACTGTAGTAGAAAGCCCTTAGGTATTGTTTGCACTGGCATTATGACTTCAGTCTGATTTTTTTTTTTCCCCCCTAGAAAAACAGTTCTGTGGTATTTTTTTCACGTGTCTATATCAGTGTGTTTCTCTTCCAACAACCACTACCAGCTGTCCAGGCAAATGCTGAGTTCTTGGTGCATATGCTTAATCTCAGATGGTGAGATGAAAGGGATGATTGCAGTAGACATTAATATTAATTAAAAACAAATTTTGAAGTGGATAGAAACATTTGGATGATTATAAACAACTTGCCACTTCCCTGTGGAAAAATAATAGAATACATGGGATTATGTTTCAAAACTATCATACTACCAAGACTGTGTTATTGTAGGTTGGGTTTTGATTACATGAGTAATCAATATCTCTTTCTACATTAGGTTTTATTCTGCTGAAATCAGTCTGGCATTGAACTATTTACATGAACGAGGGATAATCTACAGGGATTTAAAACTGGATAATGTGCTACTAGATTCTGAAGGGCATATCAAACTCACAGATTATGGCATGTGCAAGGTAAGCTCTAGTTTCTTGCTAACCAGGAAAATCAACAATTAAGAAGTTCCCATAACTTAAAAGATGCAGAGACTCAAAAATGGGAAATGTCGAGGTATATATTTGGACACAGGGCACATGGGCTGTGTAACTCATTTCACTTCCACACATGGAGAAATGACAAATGCCAAAGTGCACAGACTACAGGTGTAGGTACTCTTTGTGTTTTTATAAAGCTGCTGGATCAACTTGCCTGGGCGGGGTTGGCTGAACAGTCAGGGCAGCTGGATTTCAAACAGAGCAAGAGGCTGCAATGTGTCAGTCTCACTGGGTTCTGTTTGGATCCTGAGACTCTGCCCATTTCCTCTGGAAGAACTTCTGTCACTACAGAGACTCTGGAGCACATGGCAATTTGCCATGAAATTGCTGTTATGCTGGTTATTCAGAACACTTAACTCAAAATTAAGTTCTTAGGGAGGGAGTGTGGGATCTTTGGTTAACTGTAAAGTATTTTCTTCCCATCTTTTCTCAAAGGAGGGTCTGAGGCCTGGTGACACAACTAGCACATTCTGTGGGACTCCAAACTATATTGCACCTGAAATTCTCCGGGGAGAGGATTATGGTAAATGGAATTTTTTTGGTGCTACTTCCTAACTTTCACCTTGTCTCTTACTTCTTACCTGAGTTGTGTAGCAGTAGAAAGTATAAATCTCCATTAGACAGTCTTAATTCAGCATCTTGTCTGAAAAAGTAAATAAAGCCTTCAAAGGAAGAGCAGAAAACATCACACAAAGCAAATGAGAGACTCTGCCTTCCATGTTTTAAATTCTTTTTGCCAGTCTTGAAGAATAGCTTGAGTCTTTCAAATTTATTATTGTTTATAACTATTTTAGATACTACTAATGATATACTTGCAGTATGGAATTGTGTTTGGCTTTGGAGCTTTACATTTGGCAGCACTGATAGATTAGATACAAATGCACTGCAAAGGGCCTAGATAGTAGATATTTGCATATTTTTTTTAATCTAACGTCTTATTTCAGTCAAATGTCTCTTTCAGACTGGCTTTAGATCTTCCTTCCTTATCACAAACATTCTAGGCCAGACAGACTGTATCAGTCCCAGCCTGGCTACTGGGATTTTCCTTCAGCAGTGAATAGCAGAGTAGATGTGCTTTGCTCCACGAATGACTGACTTGCTGCTGTCAGGAATCACATACTTCCTCCTTGTCCTTATCTCCCTCCCTGGATAACACACTGTTGGTTAGTAATGAGTAGGCTTAAATATTATCTTAACCTTTGTTAAGGTCTTAACGCCAACCTTTAAACTCCCCATTTCCTTGTACAGCATCCCCTCCTGTTGTGCACATAATGATCCAAGTAATATCTGGTACAATCTTTATCTCTTTTTTATTCGGCTGATTAGAAAGACTGGCAGTGCTCATATTTTTTAATTCATTCTTTCTTCTCTGTTTTTAGCCCCAAAAGTGCTGGTGTTTTTGTTGTGAAATGTCTCCAGTGGTGTTTTCTCTCTTGAACTCTAGGCTTCAGCGTAGACTGGTGGGCTCTTGGTGTGCTCATGTTTGAGATGATGGCGGGGCGGTCGCCGTTTGACATCGTGGGGAGTTCTGACAATCCTGATCAGAACACAGAAGATTATCTCTTCCAAGGTAAGGACCAGGGGTGCTCCTACACTTCAGTGCTGTGCTTCTGCTTGCCTTTAATCTGACTTCAAAGATGCCAAGGCTGATAGGAACCTTGTTTTCTTGCAGTAATTTTGGAAAAACAGATCCGAATTCCCCGATCCCTCTCTGTTAAAGCAGCAGGTGTTCTAAAGAGTTTCCTTAACAAGGTAAGAGCTAAAGGGGGTTATTGGAGGCCTCTCAAGAGCAGCTGGTTTTTTGAATACCTGTTGACTGATGTGTAGCTGATGTGCTTTATCTGCCATATACAGAAAAAAGGTGTGAGCCTAAAACAGAATTTCAGTGGGGCTGAATACTTGTCTGAAAGCCTGAAACTGCAGGTTCTCAGGCTGGGATTGTAAGGAAATTGCAAAGTGAAAGGCATAGGCGTGCTCCAAGTGATTTCTTTAACCTGGGGAACTGAACAAACTTCTCAGATTTATTTTGGTTCTTAGAGAAGCAGCTTAACAAATTGTTTTGACGCCTCCTGATGACTCCAGGGAGGGAAAGTAGAGGCAGGATGTGCTCACTGCTTGCTGGAAGCTCTCCAGCCTGAGGGTCAGAAGGTGCTTGTGTAGTAGTGGATGAGTCCAAGCACGTGCTGTCCTTTAGTGAGAGTTGCATGAGTAGGAAGAAAGGGACAGGAGAAACCAGATTTGAGTAAATCACTTTAAGAAAATAACACTGCTCACTGCACACTGTTACAGCTCCCTGGTAGGAGAGCTGTACGTGGAGGTGGAATTGTCCTGTTAAAGTAACCTTCTTTCCACAGTAACTGCAGTTACTGCCCCAGTGTGATTGCCTGGCATAGTCTGCTCAGGGAGGAGCAGGGGAAGGTGTGGGTTAAAAATCAAATTAATTAGTAATCTAACCACGCCTGCTCTGAAACATGTGGTGTGTTTGAAGAGGTCTGAATACAAATAAAGAAAGATGGCATGGTCATTCATAAAACATTCAGTTAGGGGCTTGCATGTATTTGTGCCTATTTCAGACAGTAAATTGGGACAGGTTCTAAAATAAATAATGTGAACTTAGTTCTTCCGTGTCCCGTGTAACTCTGGTGTTTCATTTCTCATGGGATTTGTAACATTTGCATTTCATTCACGGCACTTATTTAGAAATACTTTCTTCCTCGCACAGGATCCAAAGGAGCGTTTGGGCTGCCATCCTCAAACAGGGTTTGCAGATATCCAGGGACATCCCTTCTTCCGCAATGTGGATTGGGATCTGGTATGTGAGAGCCCACTGGCTTGGCTGATTTTCTTTGCTACAGTAGTTGGCTCAAAAACTTGTATTGAGCGCAAGAGATGACTAAGTTCAAAACCCCGAAGCTCTTAATTTATGTTATACCGTGATTGCAATGCAGAATCTTTTAACCCTTTTACACACAGTAAGTGCAGGAGATTAATAGAATGATTGTAGAAAGTACAAAAAGTAATAGTAACTTCCAGCCTTGTTTAAAAGCAGTTCACTAGGTTGTAACTTGTTCTCAGTGTCACTTATTAAGTGCATTTATTCTTAGATGGAGCAAAAGCAAGTGGTGCCTCCATTTAAGCCAAATATATCTGGAGAGTTTGGTCTGGATAACTTTGATTCCCAGTTCACCAATGAACCTGTGCAGCTCACTCCAGACGATGAGTAAGTAATGGAGAACTTACGAAGTGCTGATTAAATCAGTGAAGGGGTTGTCACACTTCATTTACTAGCTGTAGTTGTAGTACATAAGAGGATGTTTAAAGCAGTAAATAGCATTTTCTTGTGTTACTTCAAAGAAAATTCTGTTTTGTGTCCTCATGATAGACATAGTGTTTCTGGATTAAGCCATTTACTCTGGCACAATGTAAAAATGAACTAACAGTGGGAAAGTTGCTATAAAGAATCTTAGTTCAGGGAAAGACAAACAAGTGCTATTTCACACGTTTTAGTGGTATCATCTGCAAGAAATGAATGTGTGAAGGAAAAGATCTGTTTTATCAAGTGGTTTCTTTTTGCATTGCTTCAAGCAATGATATTTCTAGAATGTCGGGTTTAAATGAAATTTATCTGAACAAGAGAAGATGCTTTGTTTGGCTTGTTTGGGTATTTTAAATTGTTAGTAGTCAGGTGGGATTATCCTGGCTGAAAAGCCTTGATAAGATGCATGATAATGTGCTTGATTTTGGTAGTGGATTTGCAGTTCCTTACTCTGGAGGGACCCTGATTTGGGATGAGAAGGGAAGGGCCTTTCTAGTTTGACTGAGTCACTGCTGTTCACGTTTTAGGAATTTTTCTAGGATTTTAGGTAACATTCATGTAGCACATTAACACAGCGAGTATTAAATGCTACCTGTGCACCTTAATCAGGTCTGAGATCCAGCTTCCTTTTTCATCCCTTTCTCAGTGTGGAGTGTGCAGATAAAGTATAGAAAAGTTGCTGATGCAGGTGCAGTATCTGTCACATCTCATGTTTTCAGGTTTTTACAAAACTGACTGTTTAGGGAAAGTTTTAAAACCGCAAACCTTGCAGATTGCTTTGTGGGAGAATGTGCAGCCCAGTCACTGCTCCTGAGGGGTTTTGTGTTTCGGTACCATTATAGGGGTTAGAAAAAATCAGTGGTAACCGTAAAGGTAGAGACGGACAAAAGAGAGAAGGGAAACGTTCTCAATTGCAATCCACTGTGCAGGTTTAAATTTTAAGTCAAACTGTCAGTTAATATTGTTATCTTTTAAATTTTGCTGAACTAATGACTGTTTTTTAATCTTAATAGTGATATTGTGAAGAAGATTGACCAGTCTGAATTTGAAGGCTTTGAATACATAAATCCTCTTTTGATGTCAGCTGAGGAATGTGTCTGAATTCTCCATTTCTGGACTGTGCCAATTGTTACTCTGTTTGTTTCTGCATGGATAAACATCTCTCCATTTGGATGCACTTGCATAGAATGAGTAACTGAACATCCTGCCCTTGCCACCAGTGAATTACTCACTAGTTTTCTTTTCGTATTAATGTTGTCCAGGACAGTTGTTACACTGAACCTTCAGTTGCCAGATTTAAAATGTTTAACTTTTCAGCAGTTTAGCCAAACTTGAATTTTAACACAGGAGTTGGTCTGTGGGGCTCCTGTGCCTGAACAAAGGTGTCTGGCTGTATAGTTTGCCAGTACAGCATTCTGAGCAAGGAGAGGTTTTTAGTGCTTAATAAACACAAATTGCATCAGGTGATGTCATAAATTATCATTCAAGGATTTCAGGTTTTTCAGCAAGATGAGTAAGAACTTATCACTTCTGTAGTTCTGAATCTCTTCTCTCTAAACATCTGATTTCCCTGTTTTAGGCTTAGAGCTATGTTAGTGCCCTTTAGATTGAAATGACAGCAAGGAGAGCAGTCACTGCACAGCTCAAGAATGGCTGTTTTCACAGGGTTTATTGATCCTGTCCTGAAGGAGGTGATTAACTCAATATTAGAATTGGTAGACTTTGCTCCAGAATTCACACTAGGAATTACATGCTGGTGCAGAGAGTGCCTTTGTAGCCTGGCCCTGTCAGCGAGGGTTGGACACGGCATCAAGTGTCAGTTTAAATAAAGAATTCAGTTAACACTTTGAGAAGTTAAAATCTCTACAGCATAATTTAGCAGTAATGGGCAGCTAATACTGACAGATGTAGAGCCTCATACTATTTATTGCTTTTACACTCTCTGTCTTAACTGCATCAGAACTGCACACGGTACAGCTGGGGCCTGGATCAGGGCATTGGTTCCTTTTTGATCTTACTGCCACATTGTTGGGAATGTGTTCCACTTTGCCAGTGGAAAAAGCACATCTAGAATAAAAATAGGTGCTGTCCACAGTGACTCCCGTAACTCCTCCCCTTAGAGATGGTGATCTGTAATCACAATCAAACCTGAAATGTTGGGAGCAGGCTCAAGGAAAGCAATTGAAAGAATGGTTCAAACCAGGACTTAGGAGGTGTGTTTCTTACATTTCATGTTAGTAAGCAATGTAATATACAGCACAGGTAATTCTTATTTGTAATGTTTAAGCAATAGTTATGAATGTTTTGGGCTGAAGAAATGCCAAATGTACCACTTTTTTTTTGTTATTGTTTTGGGGAAAAGGGATTAAGAGACACTGAAGAAAGGAATCTGTGTTATGTAAGAGCTGCAAGACAAGCTAAGTGTCACTGAAAGCAGGTCTGAGTATCTGCAAGCACAAGTTAGCAAACCTTACCTGGAGCTTTTACTAACACTTTCTGCTTGGCCAGTGTCTCTCCTTGAAAATCCTTGTATTGCAACACTGTAAATTCATAGTACAAATCCTCCTGTGTATGTTTGTTCACTTCCATGTGAGCTGCAAGGAGAGAGATTGCACAAATACACGCTGGTGTCACGGTATCGTAGGTAGCTCATATTTTTCTTTGCAACATGAATAGGAAACTCTTTATATTGGGCTGAGTTTTCAAAACTGGGAAGTGATTTGAGGGGCTTCGGTTTCAGGGAAGTGTTGAACCTCCGCACTGTTAAAAATCAGGTTCCCTTAAATTCAAGTTGTGTCTTTTCAAATGTAAAATATCAGAGTAGACCTTTTAAAGAGCAGCTAATACCTTCAGCACGTTTATGTCAAGTGAACTGCTTACATGCAGTTTTAAAATGGTGATTGTTCAGCCTGTGACTCCTGCACCCACATGGCTGGTTTAGACATTAGGGCAGAACTGATATTGAATTCAGAAGCTATTTAAACAAAAAAAGCCTTGCCTCTACAGTGGCTTAATTTCTTATGGGATAATAAGGAAAATGGCTTTATGTAAGGAAGGACATTTCTGCCATTTATCACAGAAGGGTAAAGCAAAACTTAATTTTTTTTAACATAGATAATGTCATAGAAAAGATACTTTTTCTATTTACATATCTAACCATTAAGAATGTTGCAAAAGTGACAAATAAATTACTGTAAATCCATTTTAAAACTTTAATTTTCTCCAAAGTGCCATGATATTAACTGTTGTTTTTTGTTGTTAAGCATATAGCAACTGTCATAAATATTCAGAAGGGACATTGGGTGTAAACAGTCCAGTGTAGTAGGCTTTGTTTTTTGGAGAACGTGTCTGCATCAGAAGCATGATGTATTTATGTGGAGTAACCTCCTTTTTTTGTATGTGAGTTGGATTCCTATGGGTGCTCTGCTAGTTAATATTATCACTACTATTTTCCTGTTTCATATGGAATATGGTCTGGAATGTTGTTGTGTAATCATTTCCTTTATTTGTGCACACTTTTTACTTTAAATAAAACATTTATATTAGGCCTCTGTGTGTTAAAATCTCAAACAAATGCTGTGAAATGCTGGGCTTTGCTTGGGATTGACCCTTTTAACTATCCAAAACTCACAAGAGCCTTGTTCTAATCTTGTCATTTCTTGTAGAACGTTGCTCTGGGATAGACCCCAGCAACCCGAGAAATGCCTTCCTTAGCCTGGATGTCCCAAATGTGTCTGAGGATGCAGGTTCCTCTCCAGCCTCATGTCGTTCCTCAGCCTCATGTTCCTTATGCCCTTCTGGAGAAAAAGCGTCCTTGTAGGTTCTGTCTTTCATTCCAACACCAGGGATGGGACAAAAGCTGTGAGGCTTCAGTCTGCTGTGCAGAGACTGAAAGTGTCAAGGGAAATACAGAATGCGACTCCAGCCTGCTCGCCCAAGGGCCTCTTTCAGCTGGAACTTGTACGACGTCACCTCAGCTGCCAGAGCTGGGATTTGGAGTTCGGAGCAACGCTCTCGTCTGCTGCACTTACTTCTGCATGATTTCTTTCTTTGTTTCTTCAACTCCTCCCCTGCGTTCTCTGAGATTTCTGACACGGCAGGGGGCGAGGGCACTTACCTCATACCCTGCTATGGATGCAGTATTTTAATAGATCTGTGTCCCGGGCTCTGTGTGTGTTTTAGCGAGAGGAAATCTCTTCAGTCTGGCTGGTTGTGCCGAGTGTTACCAGCAGTCCCCGGCGAGTGCTGCAGATGGCTGCGTATCTTCCATGCTTAACCTCCCCCCACGCACGCTCCTTGTTTCTGTTCAGTTGGGTGCCCAGCTGCTCTCGCCTCAGTCTGAGCAATTGTTTATGCTAAGACACTGTAAAAGAAATTAATAGCTTGTATAATCTGTATATACACTTGATAACTGCTAAGCGTGCGTCCTCACTTTGTGTTGGACGGTGTAAGACGTTTAAGCAAGAGATGTTTAATCTGAAATTGGCCACAGAATAATGATGTTTTCTGGGGAAGAGGGAGGTGGGGATTGAAGCCCCTTTGAGAAAAAGGGGATTTTACCATATCTTGCGTTATCTTGTGAAGAGTTCCCCCAGGAACTTATTTTATTTTAATTATTTTAAGATAATTTTTTTCCTGCTTACGATAAAGGGATCTGAACTGCCTACTTGAAATGTGGGCTCTTACCATTTAATCACCAATAATTAAAGGCAGAGAAGCATCTACCTCCTAGGTCTGTTGGGCTTTTGCAGGAGATGGATGCCATAAATAGAACCAGGAGTCTGTTGTATCCACATTTGACTTCTAAACATGAACAAAGTGCCTGGGTTTACACCCCTCCTGCACTGGGGTAGCACTAAGGTGTAGTTCAGGTTCTTCAGGAGCTTTAGTGTTCTGTACAGGTCTGTTCCCGCAGTGACTTGTCCTGCAGGATGTGCTCCCTGCCAAAATCTATCAACTTCCTGTGCTTAGAGTAAAATGATAGGGTATCTAATACAGTATCTTGTCTGACTTAATGTGGCATAGGAAGTTTCACAACAGTGGTCTGAAGTGTTACAATTTATTATTAAACATTTTTTTACTAATTTACTAATTTTTACTAATTTACTATTAAACATTGCTACTAAAGTGGTTTTCTTTTAAAAGTGCAATATAATATCTTCAGAGAAGAGAAGGCACAGTCTTTAGTGGAGGGTTAAACTGTGCTCTTTAGCATCTTCAGGGACTGTGTCTTTGAAAAGTTTGTAATCTTCCCCACAGCCCCAGCACTTCTTGAAAATTCAGAGACTTTAATAATCAAAGAAAGATTCCTCCTGTGCGCTGTTAGAGCACTTTATTACCTCTTGCAAAGGTCTGTAACTCAGGTTTTCGTTGCACAGTCCACAGTAGAAGTTGTAGGCAGTTAACATCTTTTTTTAGACAATCCTCTACCTACAAACTTTGTCTTCCATTGCCTGATTATTGTAGCTCTATAGCAACACTATCATTACAGCACAATAGTTAGCAGAATTTGCAACCTGAAATGGAAAATGTGCAGCAGAACTTGGAAAAAAAACCCCAAATTAAACAATGCCACTGACTTTCTAAGCTTCCATTACATCAGTAGGTCTAATAAAAGATGGAATATCTGCCTACATACATTGCCTTCCTTACAGCCATCGATCAGTCCAGCTCTGGTGTTATACATCTTGCATTTTCTTCAGTAAATTTAAAATGGATTATGATAAAGTGCATTTCACTGATTGGTATTTGAAAAGAATTTTTTTTTAATCAGGTCCTAAATTGATAGAGGGTGGAGCAGACAGGAATGTCTAGAAAGTTTGGACAATTCTATCACAGATCTGGGCCTTTCAGGATCAGCTCCAAAAGCTGGTTGATTTAGAAATCTTATTTTATTCTGCTATTACATATATATGTGTGTACATATTAAAAATATGAATGCATTCTGCTGTTCATGGCTTTGTATCTCAATAAATAAGTACAGAGTTGGTCTTCTTCACAAATGTGTTTGCTTTTCTATAAAGCTATTTGTTGCCCTACCTGCAAACATCTTATTGCAGAACAATAGAGAATTAAACAGAACTTAGACTATTGAGATCAAACATGAGTGCACTTTCGCATGTTCTCCATCCCTTTCCTTGCAGTTCACATTTTCCTGTAAGGCTGGTGCTTGTACTCCTGCAACTGCTTTGCCTCGCGGTGTTTGCTTAACTGTAAATGGAGACGAAATGCCAATATTTATGAATCCTGCTGCAGAATCACTGTGTGAGGCAATCCTGGAAATGCTGCAGAGGCATTCGTTGTCGCAGCCACAGTGAGATGACGCCTGCACAGCCCTGTGCAATTGTGTTGCTGCAGGCTAGAGGATGGAATTCACGGAAAGCACCAGGATACAACTGCCCATCGCTGCACCGTGCTGGATTCAGCTTTATGGTCCAGCATCCATTAAATTTTCTTAAAATACACAAATCCTATTTGTGGTGAATCTTGAGTGGCTGGAGAGCACAGGGGTGTCAGTCCTGATCATCCTCCAGTTCATGAAACGCGTGCATAGAGCCTGATGTTTTCATACCTACACTTTTTGGCGACGATTCTGCTGCTGTGGGGGAGTTGCACAGGCAAAGTCTGGCAAAAGGAGCTAGAAAGTAGTAGGGTACATGTAAGTAAGGAAATACGCTCTCCTCATAATGGTAATAGTCATGAAAATATCAAAATATTATTATGAGGAAAGACTGAGTCAATCTTTAGTGATTTAGAGAAACAAAAAAAGGATAAGTAATAAAGTATTAAAGGAGGTTTGAGAGGGGGGTGTATTTCTCCAGCACTTGTGTTCTTCCCCAATATTAAATCTCAATTCCAGTTTTTGGGAAGCTTTCCTCTCTGCTTTGGCCTACATGGAATGAAAGGAATTTATGCCTTCTCTTCCTTCTCTATTTTCACAGGTAATTCAGAGGGTTACATCCCTCAACAACACTAAGGTTTGGTTTTGGTACCCCTTTGTTTCTAGGAAAGCTGCCTGAGTGCTGCAATGTGGCAACAGTAAAACAATGATCCTTGTTACAAGATTTTCTACTGAATGTAAAAATTGAGGTCGTGCTCTATTTCAGTTTTACGATTCCTTCATCTGTACTCGAGTTCTTTAATAATAGAAAGGTGAAGTGGTTTTCTGTAGGTTTTAAAAAATGAATATAACCATTATTGTCTTTGTCATCACAGTTATCGTTAAAAGCCCAGGCACTGTTATTTTATACAGTTATTCTAAACCCTATTCTACTACTTAAACTGTCAAAAATAAATTATTTTTTGCAATATAAAGCACCACAGGGCCCAAAGATTGCACCAGCTGCTGTGCAAATGTGGAATGAGGGATGACTCCTCCCTACAGATGTGACAATCTAAGGTCAGCAACGGGCAAAACCCCTACACAACATCAATAATCCCAGGTCACTCCTTGCCCAGCCATCATCAGGAGGAAATGTAGATCATAGAATCATGGAATGATTTGGGTTGAAAGGGACCTTAAAGATCACCCAGTACCAAAGATACTGTAGGTATTGTTGCAGATATCACAATGGATGTGGTAGTTTACAAGCAAGTGAAGAGGTGACTCATGAAGCAGCCTCAGTGATGCTCAAGACCCCTCCATCAGCGGGCCCTGCCAGCCCAGAGGGAAGCTGAGCATACCAAAGGTGCAAAGTTAAGGATTAAAATGCACCAAACCCCTCTCTCAGCTGATCAACACTGAGGCAAGTTTTGCTGCTCTCTAATAATCCTTGTGGGACAGCATTAGGAAACAGCTCAGGAGGGAGCCCTGGCCGTGGGCAGCAGTGGCTGGTGCTAAGCGGTGCCTGGCAGTTGTACAACTGCCCCATTTTCATGTGCTGTGCTTTTGTACTCGCATCAAAATATGTAACTGTGTGGGATGAAAGGCAACGGCAAATTGGATTGTGCCATAATCCCAGCTGAAGCGCTGTCTTCTCAAAGATGTAAAACAGAAAAGCTTTGGGCTTCTTGCAGGCAGCAGGAACTTGTAATACATGAGCTAGTTGTACAGCGACTAAGCAGTCCCTGAAGAGCATCTTTCCCATCTCTCTGCAGAAATTGATCGTTCCGCTTCCCAAAACGTCTCTTGCGCTTCAGCATCTCCTGGGAGCCTGTGACTGGGGGGAGCCGTCTTGTGAATACTGCTCTGGGGACAGACACCATCACACCCACCCGCCCTCACCACATTCCGTGTCCCCAGCAGTGGGAGGGCAGAGCAGAGCCCACCCTGCGTGGGGACCCTCGCTGGGGGACAGTCACTGAGGGACCCTCACTGAGAGACCCTCACTGAGAGACCCTCACTGAGCGACAGTCACTGAGGGACCCTCAATCAGGGACAGTCACTGAAGGAGCTTCGCTGGGGGACAGTAGCTGAGGGACCCTCGCTGAGCGCCCCTCATGGAGGGACAGTCACTGGGAGCCCCTCGCTGAGGGCCTGCGCCTGCCGCCGCCGCGCCTCAGGGGAGCGACTCTCCCGACAGCTCCCTGCCCGCGCCGGGGCCTCCTCCCGCCCGGCTTTGCCCCTCTGCCATGGCCGCTCTCCCTCCCCCGCCGCCGCAGCCGCCGCTCCGTGCCCGTCCCTCTGCCGGCGCCTGTCGGGCTCTGACGGNNCGGTCGGGCTGTGACGGGGGTGGGCGGGGGGGCGGCGGGGGGCCGGGTTCTCACCGGGGCGGGCTGAGGTGAGGGCGGCGGGCGGACAGAAACAACACTTTCTAGTGTCTATTATACCTATATATATATATTTTAATATAATTTTCTGTGTACTCTGCCCTCTCCCTCTGGCGGAGGG
>VZRE01010082.1:193241-256602 GCA_013396775.1 Cephalopterus ornatus
TCGGCCGGGCTTGTCCCGGGGCTCGTCCCGAGGCTCCGTGAGTCACGGGGAAAGGCACCGTGCCTCTGGCAGGGAACCCCGGGGTGGCTTTGTTTCCAGGGAGCCTTAAAGCTCATCTGGTTCCACCCCACTGTCATGGGCAGGGCCACCTTCCACTATCCCACGTTGCTCCAAGCCCCATCCAACCTGGCCTTGGACACTTCCAGGGATGGGGCAGCCACAGCTCCTCTGGGCAACCTGTGCCAGGGCCTCACCACCCTCACAGGGAAGGATTTCTTCCTTGTATCAAATCTAAACCTCCTCTCTTTCAGCTTAAAGCCGTTCCCCCTTGTCCTGCCACTCCATGCTCCTGTCAAAAGTGCCTTTCCAGCTCTCTTGAAGCCCCTTTAGGTGCTGAGCAAACCCTGGGATTGCCCGTGACCAGCCCCTCTCTCTGTTCACAGGTTATCAGGAAGGACTGGCAGAACTCCGCTCTAGCACATGAATTCAGCCCATGGCCTGGATCTCACCTCTATTGCTAATAACTTGGGCTGGGAAAATTCTGACACACGCCAGTGACATCTGGGCGAAAGGTGACTCTCCAGGGACGTTTAGCTTTTGCTGTCGATCTGCATCAGCCTTTAGTTTGAGCATTTATTTGTGAACTGCCATAGTAACTCTTGTGGTGGTGGTGAAATCATAAAGCTGGCAGCACAATAAAGGAAGCCCTTAAGATTGTGTTTGATCTCCGGAAGCTGAAAGTGCTGAATAAAATTTTCACACAACTTAAAACTACGTTTTGGATTGGCTGCGTTAAGATTGACGTTCTTCAAGCCCATTTTTCTATTTTAGTATTTAAATAGAGACTTATTTGAAAAGACAGTATATTTTTTAAAGGAAAACAATGATCAAGGATGGATGTGTATCAACACATCATTTTTTACTAAATTGCTGTACAAGACTACTGTGTAAAATAGTGGGTAGGGTATAAAGAAAAGCCTTTTGTATAAATATTACAGTGGGGTTTTTATATAGAAAATTGAACAAATAACTAAAAAAGTTGTGTAACCTCTCCATTAGTAATTTTATGGTATTACATGCAAAATGGGTTACGATTTTTACTGTTGGAGTCTGAAGAAGTAGCATTTTACTGAAAGGATTGTGAAACTTGTTGTACCTGAGGTAATCCAAGATCACTTGAAACTATTTTTTATATGAACAAGCAGGAAAATGCACATTCAAGACTAACTTAATTAAAGTTCTAGTGTTTAGCAATGGAAAGCCCACAGATAAACTTCCCTCTAGGTCTGGTTTCAGACCAAAAACGGAGCAGGATCCAAGAGGATGGGAGTCCTCCACTGAAAAAAGCAATGACAGAAACGCATGTAAATAACAAAGTACAGGTTGTAATAAATAAATTGCCAACAATAAAGAAGGAAAACTTGGATGAATATGACGAAACTCCTGTGGAGGCTGATGGGGAACCCGCCAAGCCAAACAGTGCTTCACTATCTGAGCCTTTGAGTTTAAATCCGGGTTTGAAACACACGTTGGCACAGTTTCACCTGAGCAGCCAGAGTTCTCTGGGTGGCCCGGCAGCTTTTTCAGCTCGTTATTCCCAGGAGACCATGTCACCCACCGTCTTCCTGCCTCTTCCATCACCACAAGTACTCTCCGGCCCGCTGCTCATTCCTCCAGACAGCTCCACGGAGCTCACCCAGACTCTGCTGGAGGGGGAATCCATCTCTTGTTTTAAAGTCGGGGGAGAAAAAAGACTTTGCCTTCCTCAAGTGTTGAACTCGGTTCTCCGAGACTTCTCACTGCAGCAGATCAACACGGTGTGTGACGAACTCTACATTTACTGCTCACGGTGCACTTCCGACCAGCTTCATATCCTGAAGGTTCTGGGAATTCTTCCATTCAACGCTCCGTCCTGTGGGCTCATCACGCTGACGGATGCTCAGAGACTATGCAATGCTTTACTGCGCCCTCGCACTTTTCCCCAAAACGGCGGTTTTCTCCCCTGTAAGAACACCTTGGCCCAGCTGAAAGAGACTGGCAGTGCCTTTGAAGTAGAGCATGAATGCCTGGGCAAGTGCCAGGGGCTGTTTGCACCTCAGTTCTACCTTGCGCCGGACGACCCGTGTATCCAGTGTCTGGAATGCTACGGGATGTTCTCGCCCCAGACGTTCGTGATGCATTCACACAGATCCCCGGACAAGAGGACCTGCCACTGGGGGTTTGAGTCGGCCAAGTGGCACTGCTACCTGCACATTAACCAAAAATACCTGGGAACGTCGGAGGAGCGGGAGCTGAAGCATCTCTTGGAGGAAATGAAGGAGAAATTCAGTGAGAAAAATCAGAAAAGGACGCGGTCCAAAGTAAGTTCACCTGCTCTGGTAAAACTCCCAAATCTCTTCCTGCTCACCCGTAAATACTTGTTCTGGAAGCGCGTTGCTTGGCTTTGCTAAGTGGGAATGCTTGTCACATCAAGCCTAAGTTAAATTTGTGAGAGAGCTTCACCATGGAAATAACATTTCTCATTAAAAGGGGCGGTAATTTCTTTCCTCTTTGGGCTGTAAGTAACCACTTGAGCCGGCTTGGCTTTGTTGGTTCTTGTTCTGTTCTGAGGTATTACAGACTCTGGAAAAATCAGGGCTGTTGTGGGAATTTTTCATTCTCCCATTTGACCTTTGAGTAGGTTTTATGCGACGTGTGTTGCAGCAGCTGAGCAAAGCAGAAAGGAGCTTGAAAATCAAGTATTACAAATGAATTCTTCATTTGTTATTTGTGCTCCAGCTCACACACGTGGGCAGGGTGGCGACCTGGCTTGCTGGCCACCCATCTCATGACTTGTGTGCAGGGTAATGGTGCATTGCTAAAGGGCTGTTTAGGAGCCCAAAGTCTGCTTGTTCAGCAAGAGCTTTCTGTTTAAACCACTTGTGTAGAGAAATATGCCAAAAAGAGGGGGGTTTTAAGCAGCCCAAGTAATGAGCTGTAGGCCGGTATCTTGACAATGGTTAATAATAGACGTCTTATTTTTTCCTAAAATACTGCTGCAAGTCTGTGCTGTGGTTCAAAAATACAGAGCTTATTTGTCCCTTGGAGAGCTTCTATTTTAAATAATAAGACAAGCACCAGATAAACATTTACATCATAGATGTTTCCATTCATAGAAAGCACAAGTTTTGGGTATAATTCAAACTTAAAGAGATTTTTAATGATTTCTGCCCCTTGTCTTTGTTTCTTGTCAGTGTATTTGGTGTTTCTGTGTCTGTTTGACGGCTCTTGGTTTGATGATAAATCCATTTTGCCTGTTGGATGTTTTGTGGTGGATTTCGAAATAGCAGCAAGAGCAGCCCAGATGGCTGAGCCCAAAAAGGGGTGCTATGAGCTGACACCTTTTGACATAAATTCCTGAAAAGTTAGTGTTGCAGGAAGGCTTGCTGTAGTAACAGGTACTGTTACAGTGGTGTCAGTCTACAGGAACGGGTTTTAGCAGCAAATTCCTATGGAAGTCTGCAGTATGGCATGCTTCCATGTGCTGAATTAGTTGAAGATGCAGTCTCTTCGCAAGGAGACTTCGCTTCTCAACTGATAAAGACCTGTCAGTCTTTATCCCTGCAATGCCAGTGTAGGAAATAAACTATAGCGTGGTGGAAATAGTCTTCCATATTAACACCCATAAATGCTGCTTCCCTTTCCACAGTAGCAGATTTCAGACCATGAGACCTTTCGGTTTCGTGTGCACAGATGAAAAAAAACCCAGCTGAAATTGGCAGTAGCAGTAATTTGGACTGGACCAGTGCAAATGAAATACAGAAAGTTTCTGCAGCCTTCCGTTGCAGACCTGTGTAATTCTTTCTTTCAAAGCAACATATGAAACCAGAGTGAGAAGCTGTGAAAACCTGAACAAAATTAAGTGGTGGGGGAGGATTTTTTTCTGGGTTTCTTTTTTTTTTTTTTTTTNTTTTTTTTTTTTTTTTTTTTTTTTTTGTCTTGTGGATATTCATCTGGAAAGTATAAAAGATTAGAATAGTTTAAGAGGGCAGTGTTGGAGCACAGCCTCCGTTTCCTTGTACTGGGGAAGCTTGGGCTGCTTCAGTTGTCTTTTCATGGGACCATAGAATGGTTTGAAGGGGACCTTAAAGCTCATCTCATTCCACCCCCTGCCATGGGCAGGGGCACCTTCCACTATCCCAGGTTGCTCCAAACCCGGTCCAACCTGGCCTTGAACGCTTCCAGGGATGGGGCAGCCACAATTTCTTTCCCTCGTTTCTGTGGTGTGAGAGAGGTATTTTACACTCCTAAGGGAATTTATTTGCAGGATGTTCCATTTGCCATTCTGTCACCTCCTTACCACCTTTGCTGAGTCAGTGCTCTGATGCCGATGCATCTTTGTTATCTTGGAGGGCCCAGGAAGAACAGTTGCCCTTGGCCAGGTTTTTATCCATCTAGTAATAATAAATTAGTTCAGTCCCATTGCCTTTGGAGCATCTTATATCCCGTGCCTCGCCTTTCCCCTTAGCGTTTCACTCTTGAGTTTATTCACCTCACAGCGCATAAATATTCTGCTTCAGTATTTTAAGAGCAGACCAAGTACTCAGGAGGTCAGTTCCTTTCTGTTCTTTGTGCTAGTAAGAAATCTGTAAGCTGTGTGCTTTATTGTCATAGTTTTCTGTGGAGTTCTAGACTGCAGTGCCACATCCACCTCCTCTTCATGGAACAGCTGTCACTGAGTCTGTGCTGATCTCTGCGCTCACAGATCCTCGTTCCCTTTGACTTTGCGACAGTTTCTGACCTCTCTGCACTAAAACTTTGTCTTGCTTCTCAGACTAATTCCTTGAGTTGGTCACAGTGTGTAAGGAAAAGCTCAGTGTGAAGAGTTAACATTGCTTCCGAGTATTTTGTAAATCCCACCTTTGCTGAAACTACTGGCTTAATGAATAGACTGAAAAAATTACTTTCCTATATATTATTTTTCCTTGAAGAACAGCTTTGTCCAACTAGCTTAGAAGAAAAATAAGACGTTTTTCTTGTAGCTCTTTCAAACAGTTTGGGTATAACTAATTCAATTCAATCTGGATATATTGTGTTTACAGAATTATTGAAGAGCATCTAAAATAAAAATTGTTTGGTAATGAAATAACATATTTATAAGTAGATGCTTTATTTTATTAACCTGTACGTGGAAGGAAGAATCCTGTTAGAAAATGACTTCATGTTTATGGTTACATTGCATTTTCTTTCGTAAGTAAAAGTTTGATTGCACGCTGTGAAATTTATTTGCAAAATGCACATTAATGGGTGGACAATAAAGTCAGTTTCCATCTGAAGTAGGTTAAAAAAAAAATAAAAATCTGACCTAATAACTGGAAAATAGAGATTACATGATAGGCAATTTCATATGTAAATATATAAACATGTTAAAATGTAAGTTGTAAAATATGGACAGATGTGGTTCAGGATAAAATCAGATCGCTGCATACTAGCTGCTATATAAGTAGATTATATGTGATTATTTAAATTACTTGAATGATCTGAATAAGTAGAAAAAAATTCGCAAGTGTCAGGATGAGGACAATTTTTCTAGAGATTATTCAAGTCTTTATTATTTAAAGGCTTGATTATGAATTTACTACTCTGGAGCTTTGCTTCCTTGTGCCCTCCCTCCTTCCTGTCCGCATTGGAGCTGATTTGAGGAACTGCAGGGGTGGAGTTAAATTTCAGTTTCATTGTGAGAGCTGAGTTTAGGGGGCTGGAAGTTTTGATCAGAGTGAAGTAGGTGGGATTTGGTCCCTCTCGTGGTCGGGTGTTGGGTTCCAGTCCTGTGGGATTCTGCAGACCACAGCACAGACAATCCTGGTGCCATTGGGTGCTCTCTGACTGCCAGGGAGGGAGTTCTGTGACAGTTTATTTCAGGGGGTGTAGTTACAGACTTTTCTGATAATACAGCACACAAGGAGTGATATCCTTTGCTTCACTTGTATTTTTCCCTTTCCTTCACTTATTAAACTGTCTTTATCTTGTCCTGGGAACTTCCTTGTTCTTGTCCTTGTCCCTGTCTCACGGAGGGTGGTGCTCAGGGAGTGCCTGTGTGGGTGTTTGGCTGCTGCCTGGGGTCAGCCAACCACACCCTGCCCAAAAACCCACATCCCAGGGCTGTTTTAACACAGTGAAATTAAGAACCAATTTCTTACCAATTTCTTTTCTACAAGTCTTGCTTAAATATTTGATGAGACACCTTCCCCTTGAAATTACCAGCAACTTTGCAGGGGAGCACAAAGGATCACCAACAACTTCGATTAAAGTGTGATTCCAAAAATATTTCTTGAGACACACAGAACAGGAATTGTTATCCAAAGGGAGAATGCACAGAAGTTCTTAAGATTATATGTTCTGGTGCATCTGAGTTAATTTTGTTTGCTAGTGCAAAGGGAATGGAGTTGTCATGTTACTGCGAGCAGCTCTGCCTGCTTCTACAATAAAAATTCATGATGATTGAATAAAATTGTGTCCCTGGAACACCATCAAATTGTTCCTTTTTATTTTGTAATAAAGTATCTCACAGGTTCCTACTCTAGGTAGAGATACTTTATTGCTAAAGGCTCCCACAACCTTTTGGGAATCCTAGTTTCTGCTTTCTGTTTCTCCCAAACTTGTTTAGCATGCCTCTGGCAGAGTTCTGGGAACTCAGCAGAGCTTTTAGATAGGTTTGTAGAGATTTTCTTTCAATTTCATTGCTATTTTGCCCATAATGGGAAGTTGGAGATGGAAGAAACTTCTGTGGCTTGGCCTCACTGAAGCTCTGCCAAAGAGACCCCACTTCCCATACTCCAGTTTCTCTGGTATGTGCCTGCATTAATGGTGTAAATGCCATTCCTCTGAGCAGTGTTTATGAAAATGTGTATTACATGTACCCACGTTCCAATTACCCATTTATTTTCTTTTCTTTAGGCAGAGCCACAGCAGAACCTAGAATTATCGCAGTGGTATCCAGTTATAAAGCAAGAAGCAGAAACTGATCCTCAACCACCCTCCTTTTTCCATCCCAGGTAACTGCATTTCCTGGTTCAAACTATAAGCACTGTCAAATATTTAAATATTTATGGCTATTTAAGTGTAATTCAAACTGGAAAAAAGGAGTTTGCAACCTGAACTGTTAGGAAAACTCTAAGGGATCACACAGGGATAATTGAACCCTAACTTTTTATGCATTTCTTAATGTCAGTACTAATGAACTGCTTGTGAGTAGTTTTTGGTACAGGACTCAAGCTGTGATCTGTGAGTGTTCTTCAGTAGGCAATACTATTGAAATGTAATTAAAATTTTGCTTTTCAGAGTAGAAATTACAGAGGATAATTTTTGACCTTTCACATTATAGTACAATGCATGCTCATGGAAAGATGCACAGGACCCACTCACCATGGGGTAATTTTCTTCCAGAAAAGACTTGTAAAAGGTGTTTGAAGGCTTTCTTCCACAGTGGAGTGATGGCTGCAGCTGAGTTGTCTGTTGGCTGGTTTCCTGGTTTGAGAAACTGAGTGCATTTCCTTAGCTTCTCACACAGTTTGTCGGCTGCTTCAGTGAGGGAAACAGTTTTTCTTGACCTGCCGTGTGCCCTCACCCCCTGTGGTTACACAGGGGGTTTTTGGGTCAGAGCAGACCCGTTGGGTTAACACCAGGCAGCAAAGCAGCAAACACATCACACTGGTTCCCACACAGGCACGAGAGTGAGGGCACTCCTGTGATGGTCCCTCACATTCCTGTTTCTGTCAGGGCCTTCCTCCAGACCCAGGAGAAAGGGAGGAGCTGGAGACAGCGATGTTGACTCCAGCGTCAGGACACTGGTTGTCTTGGCACTGACCTGAACACATCTGGGCCTCCCTTCCCTCTGTACTACACAAAAGCTGAGTGGTGAGGTCGGGGTCGTACACAGGGATGCTCCTGGGAGCCCAGGAAAATCCAAACAGTGTATGTGGAAAAGAAGGCCCAGCATTGGTCTGGGACATAGCCCAGCACTGTCAGGATGCAGCTTTGCTTTTTAAGATGCTCATTCCCACTTCACTGATCACTTCCCCATATTCTACTGCTAATATAAATACAAGGATTATGAAAATGCTGGAGAGTCTGGATTCAGTGGCATTCTAATTTCACTCTTTGCATTTAAATGAAGACTTCATATGATTTTCTGTATGGTTTTTTTTTTTAATCAGCCATGTTTGGAAAATCCTCTTGTTTGATAGCCTCAAAACCTTATCTAGATTATCTACTCAGTAAAGATTAAGTTAGGATTTCCTTTTGCATAGGAAAAATTTAAAAAGGACGTGCTTATTTTTTACAGTTTGAACTCATGTTAAATTAAACTTACTGCTCTGTACCAGCCATCATTTATTATGTCTTACCTTTCACTACGAATTTTACTCCTCTGCTTTTTCAGTTACTACCTTTATATGTGTGATAAAGTGGTTGCCCCGAATGTCTCTCTTGCATCACAATATAAGGATGTTGCAAAAACAACAGTCAAAGCTTCAGAAGTGATTAAATCCTCACCTGGGCAGTCGGAGAAGAAGCTCAGCAGTGGAAAGCACAAAAAAGCTGCCTCCTATCCAGAGGTTTCTCTTGAAGAGCAGGAAAAAATTGACTTGAAAAGTGGTGTGGAGCAGCATAAACGTTTGGGTGAGTAGTTCAAATCACGTCGAAGTCTTTGATTTTTATAGCATAGAATTCTGGAAAGCATAACGCCACTGAGCGAGCATTTTGTGACGTCACTTCGGGTTTCCAAAAATTCCTTTCACCTTTTTGTAATCTTGCTTTTTTTTCCTTTGCTTCCCCCCCCACCACCACTCTGGAAGTTGAATTTCCTGTGGTTGTTACGCCGTGTTCTCCTTTTCCGCACAGATCCGCCTGCGGCGCCGACTCGTTCCGCGAGAGCTGGGAAATCCGAATGTGTTTCCTCCAAACTCTCCAGGGACTCTGCCCGTGCCGAAGCGGGGGGCGATGCACGGACCTTGTCCCCCACTCTCATGAAAGACATCAGCTGTGAAGACGACAAGGGGAAGATCATGGAAGAAGTGATGAAAACCTACATCAAACAGCAGGAGAAACTGAACAGCATTTTGCGAAGGAAGCAGCAGCTTCAAATGGTACAGTGCCCGTCTGAGAGCCTTTCGCCTCGGACACCAGGGAGCTGCTGGGGGCTGGCTGGCCCCAGAGTCAATAGCACAGATTACAGTTCATTTAGGAACAGCAAAACACACAGATCATCTTTCCCTCAGCTTGAATCCAGACACCAGATCTTTAGTATCCCTTACGCCCAGGAGGTTTGAGCCCACTAATAATTGGCGTCTCTTCAGTTTGCAGCTGCTGGGTCCAAGCAGCTCCTGCTTTTGCTATATCTTCTAAAATTTCTCGGTTTTTAAGGATTTTAAAGAGATGATATCAGTGTTCTAGGAACGGTCTTATCACTGCCCTGTACAAAAAAAGAACACCACCCTCCTCTTTCAGTTTGCTGAGGCTTGTTTTTAGGGATTTTAGTTTTAGCCTTTTTGTAATAATGGGTGATTTTAGAGGCTGGTGTTTACTTGTGACATTTCTGTTTTCTGCATTAAGTTAAATACCGTTGGTGCTTCTTACATTCATGGAACAGACCTAACAATTTATTTAAATTTATTTTGGTTTAGTTTAAATGCTAACCTCAGAATCTATGAGTTCAGGTAGGGCCCTAGAGTTACTACTTTTATGTTGTTCTGCTGTTGGAGGTAAAGCCTGTAGGTAAGTTAAAAAAAAGTAAGTCTTCAAAAGTATCAAAATGCTAGTGGAAAAAGAAGCCAAACAGGTTTTTTCTGTTTTCTGATGATGCACTTCTTACAACTGCAGCGTATATTTTAGTAAATCAGTGCTGCTGCTTTCTGAGGTTCACTGCTGAAAGTTGTGAATTTGTTTCTGGAAGCTCGGGTACTTGGAAGTATGAAGAGTTTCTTAAAACTGAAATGCTTGCTACAGAATTCCAGGCTGTCATTGATAAGTAGATAAATACCATTATCAGGCCGTTGTTATCAGTAGATAAATATGGTCTTTTTGGCCTCGTTGGTTCAGGACACACGTTTAAACTCAGGTTTTTCTACTTTTCTGGTCTTAGAAAAAAGGTATATGTGATCTTGATTTTTCTTTACAGGAAGTGGAAATGTTAAGTAACTCTAAAGCGATGAAGGAACTGACTGAAGAGCAGCAGAATTTACAGAAAGAACTCGAGTGTTTGCAAGCAGATCATGCTCAAAGAATGGAAGAGTTTTATTTTGAGCAGAGAGACTTGGAGAAGAAACTGGACCAAGTGATGAAGCAAAAGTGTAGCTGTGACTCCAACTTGGAAAAAGACAAAGAAGCTGAATATGCAGCACAGGTGAGAAGGGAAGGTTTGTTTCCAACCAAACAGTATTTGGTTATCAGGAAATGGTGAAGCTCAGGCACTTAAGGTTTCATTTTCTCTGTGTGTTTTGACACCACAGACAAATACCGAAATAGGTCACAGTGACAGCAGTATTTATTTCCCTGTCCCTTGATTGAAACTGGGGTAGAATGCAACTTACAGAAACACATGATGGTATTGATGAAATATTAATCTTAAACATGAGGTCTGTTATATCCTCATTTGAAACGAATTCTGTTCTGATTGTATATGGGCTTGCCAGTGGTATAGAATTAAAGAATCTCATTTTATTTATAGGAATAAACTATCAACCTTCTTCCTTTTATTTAAACAAAAAAAAAAATCCAAACCTCTGAACCACGTTTTTGTCAGATTAGCGGCACAACTTGCTGCCTTTTCTGTTCCTTGGTGGTAGAATTTCCTGCACTCTCTGCTGAACCTCTTCTGTGCTGTAGCAGAGCATTTGGCCAGGAGTTCTCTTGGAAATGAAAATGATGTTTGTGTCTCTCATTCCTGCCCCTTGGGTTCATATGTCAAAACCTGTGGAGGAGTTGTTTTTTCCTTTCGCTTTCCTCTCAGCTTTTACTGCTTATTGTTCCTTTATGTTGGAAGGTATTCATATCATTCCAATGGGACAAATTTAGCCAATGCCAAAGGGAATCTTGGAATACCCTTTCAAAAATTAGCTGCAGTGATGTATCAGTAATCAGTGATATATTTTGTACCAGGTCACAGAAAAGTAGTCTTAACAGACTCATTTTTAAAGTAAACAAAATCTAAAACTTGAGCTCAGCAAAGCTTTGTGGTCATATATTTGTTCCTGACTGTGTATATTTCCTGTTCTTACTGACTCAAAGTGAGAAACAGGCAGTACTTGAGAGACAAGTTTTGGTATTTTTGGTGAGTAGGGCAGAGACCAGCATTGTAAATCCTTCTCATGAATTTAATTTCATGACATCCCACTCCACTGATTCCTGGCCTTTGCTGCCAGAAATAATCCTCTCTGACTAAGGCCTGATTTACTAAACATCTGGTACAAGCCCTATTAGTGCAAGTAACAACGTGTTCTAATTCATGAAGATAATCATGTGTAGCACGTTTTATGTGGCTTGTGCAGCTTGCTTTCTTTAGAGAGTAAAACCCATGGATTGTTCCCCAAGTGTTTCTTTTGAAGTTAGACTTTGAAAACTAAATACGTTCCTTGTGTTAAGGTTTACTCTGTTATTACCTGTGTGGTAGAACTGTTCACAACATATAATTTGAACATTTTTCTCCACCTATCACATCTTGTAGTGGATTTTGGTTCCAAGAAGCATCAGACTTAAACAGAGGTCCTGGGAACAGGGAACTTCCCCAAGCCTTAATCCGACGTCTTCCTGAAGCAGCTGCCCAGGCTGCCTTTTCTGTGAGGCAACTGTGGACTGTGATGAACCCTCTGTGTGCATTAAACAAAATTAATAATGTGGGATTTGCTACTTGCTTAAAAGTCTCTCTTTCTTTTTAGGCCTATCCAGGCACTGCCTTCTCCCCCTTTATGGCTTCTTTGTTGAATTGGCTTCTTTATTGTCTGCTTGAATTGTTGCTTCACCCTGTCAATCACAGTAGGGCAGAATAACCAGTACTGGAACCTTTCCTTAGAGCTGGAAATCAAACCTCAGCCAGAGAAATGTGTATGTGGGACGTGCTGCAACATGCAGGCAGTGGGCACTGTTGTGCTGCTGCACTTCACGGAATCCAAGTCTTGGAAACAGAGGACTTGCATTAACAGCCTATTACTGTGTTCCAAAGATGAAGAAGGTTCTTAATTTCTGTGTTTAAACATAAAATATTGCACAGAAATGTTTGGGTGGACTCAGGTTTACATTTGATCATGCACACATGGTTATGGTCGAGATTTTCTAAATGTAATTTCTGGTAATTCTGTTCCATTTATAGTAAGGGGTATCAGAAAGCAGTGTGGGTGGGTCCGTTTGCTCTAGAAATGCATTCAGGTATTGAAATAAAGAAGTAACATTTTGTCGGGTTGGAGAAATGAACCTGGGAAATGAAAAGGTGCAGCTTATCCTGGGATTTGTGAAACATCTGATGCAGACACCATCCTAATCTTCCCAGCAGATTATATGTATTATCAACATGGTCTAATGTGACAGGTCCTATAACTAAAATTTGGATGTATTTAAAAATTAGACTTTCTCATTTTTGCTAAAATGTGCTCTGCCTCTCTGTCTCTCCTGTTTCACAGCTGGCAGAACTGAGACAGAGGTTGGATCACGCAGAGGCAGATAGACAAGAGCTTCAGGATGAACTGAGACAGGAACGAGAGGCACGGGAGAAGTTAGAGATGATGATAAAGGAATTGAAGCTACAGATCCTGAAATCTTCCAAAAATGGGAAAGGAAAGTAGAAATGGGAAGAGGAAGCACGACTGCCTCCTTCAAACAGGGTGTTTTGGTTTTTAATGAGTTGTGAACAATTTCTGTGTGCTGAGAAAAAGCGTTCTCTGCAGGTTTCTGTTTCCCAGACAAGTCCAGGTGAAGATATACATATATATAAATAACTAGAGATAGACATTTTTAGATTTTCCTAACCAATGAAAATCTGCATTGATTTGTACTGGTGTTTTTCTCAAACAATGAAAAATACGAAACCCTTGGTTTAGAGTGACCAGTTTCTGTCTATTTCTGACACAGTCTTAAGGACTCGACACCTTCTAACACTGTCTGTTAAAACATGTGTGGGTATCTTTATTTTGCTATCAATTGCACATCCAGTTACACGAGTACATTAAGAACATTCTGAATTCTTCAGAGTCAAAAATAGTTTGGGTTTCAGTGAGAATTAAATGTTCTTGAACTGAGGAAAGTAAAGGCAGCTTTTCATCTGTTAGGTAATGCTCAAAATTGCCACAATGACTGATGATTGAGCCTCAAAAGTGATTTACCAGCATGAGTTTTCCCCATAATTTCATTGTGTGAAGTCGAGCTGATCTTTTCAGTATTGTCTATTTAATAGCTCGTTATCAATCTAAAGAGTGTTAGAGCCAGCACTTACCTGCTGTGCTGGAAGAAGAAAACATTGGGATTTTTTTTAATTAATTAAAAAAATTACAATTACAATGGAATCTTTGGAAGTTAAAAATTCACAAGTTTTCTTCTGTTTTCTTCTGTGTAGTAGGTGTGAAAGAAATGTTAATCAAAGGCTTAAAGGTGGCGCTTTTCCTTCCAGAAACCAAGAAAGCTTGACTTAACCGTTTTTCAGATACTAATGCTTTCAAGAAAAATATTTATTAAGGAATATGTGTTAATTTCTTTAGCACCCTAAGCCTCCACACTTTGAGCTTCTTGCCAACTTGTGGATTTTTCTTTCATTACATAGAACAGGCCTTAACTGACATTGTGATCATAGCTTCAAAAGTAAAGTTCTGAGGTAATGGCACTTTGAAAAATCATTTTGATAGTCTCTGTATTTGACTGGCATGGTAAGGTTACCATGAGTTAAGAAATACAGCATGTTTGTTAAGCTATAACATTGGGAAATGTGTAATTGTACAGAATTACTGTTTTATGTATATATAATGTTTGAGTACTTCTGAAGTCTGGTTCCTAGTGGATTAAATGCATGGCTACAGAGTTGGATGAAGAAATACTTTATTTGCACTTCTCTCCAAAAAGTTGGATACAGCTGGCAGATGTCGGCTGATCATGTCAGTGGTAGGAATATTTTAGTAATTCTAGTATTTCACTACATAATTTTAACTTGTGCTTTAGCTTCTGTTTTTGAGGTACTTAGGTTTAATATCCTCTTAATAATTCAGTTAATTTTGGATGAAGCCACTAGTAAAAGCTTACGTTGATTATTTTTTTTTTCCCTGAACTTGTAAAACTGAAAATTTTGAGCTCTTTTTTGTTTCTGTGTTAGTGGTATAACAAGACTGAATATCACAGAGAAAGATAAAATTGCACATATCTTTAAATTGAATGAGAAATGAGGTGGTAAATTAAATGTCATGGAGTCACAGGATGATTTTTTTATAACTATGTACAATTTTGTTTATGAACTCTGTTCCATAGTTACACTGACAATTAAAGCAGGATAGATGAAAAATTATCAATTTTCTTTGTCAGTGTCGATCAGAATCATAGAATGGGTCGGGTTGGAAGGGACTTTAAAGATGATCTCGAACCACCCCCCTGCCAGAAAAGAAAACCCAGATTATATTTTCCCCTTCTTCAGCTCCATCTCCAATTTTTTTGCATTAAAAAAAAATAAAAAGGAAAAGGCCTGTCTTTGCAGCGTGGTTTGGAGGGAAAGGTGCTGACTAAACAGTTGTGGCTGTGTGTGCAGCACTTGCTTTAAAAACACCGTGAATGTTTAATTGTACCAACCACCAAACCCAGGGGTGGCAGGAGAGGAGGCAGGAATATTGATAGAAGCATGATGGATAGGGCATGGAGCAAGGTGTCCAACTTGCTTGGCAGATCCTGTGTTGGATTAGCTGGATGGGCAAGGGAAAAAGGTGTTATTAAAGGATGGAGAGATGCATTTCTGGTTGCTTTTCAGTGTCAGTGTTTGGACCCAGGCTGGTTGGGTTGTCAGTGTAGATAAATAAGGCCACCGGCTCGTTTAATACGGCTGCAGTGACTAATTCACACAATATTTATGGCTTAGCTGTTGAATGTATGGAATCCTGCTGGGATTATTGTATTAGAACACTGTATATTCCGTTTCCATGCAGGTCTTTGTCTCTTGTTTTGTGACTTCTGCTCAGATCTCCCCTTTTGCCAGCGGTTGATGTTCAGCAGTGGCAGTGGAGGACTGGTATAACCCAGGTTCCTGTGCCTCAGCCAGCACTCGGTGGACTGCTGAGGGCTCTTAAAATGCTGGTGGCTGTCCTTTGTACTAATATTTTCACTGTTGCAAGAATTCCAGCAGCTCTAGGATGTTTTACCAGTTCCAACTGCACATGAGGCCTCCTGGTCGTTTTCAAACATCTGGCTGATAAAGCTAATGGGACATGTATTAAAATTACTTTTAAAGTAGCTTTGTAAATATTCCATTTAGTTAATCTAAAGTTAGAATGCATTTTAAATTATTGTAATCCTCTTAAAATTCTTAAATACTACTTTCAGGCTCTTGGCGTAACATAATTTTCATACGTGTAGACTTAATTTTATACTGATTTTAAGTAATAATGTATACATACATGTGCCATAGACTTTTGTGTGTTCACAGTCTTTGAAAGATAGTTTTTTAGTAAATTGTAAATAGTACTGTATAAGTTCTAGAACAAATATATGTTGACCTTTTTTTTTTTTCCTGCCCCTACCTTATGCTAGTTCTGTTGAATGTTTAATTTTGCAGCCTGATTTAGGAACTTGGAATGCACACTTGAGGGCCCTCACTTAAGTGCACACTTAATGGTAGAAACTAATTCTGTCATTAGATCCTTGCTTTTAGTCATAGCATGCTCATTTTATGTGTTGTTATGTGTTTATCCTTCAGCTATTGCTTGCTGGTCTTTCAGGCAGGAAGTCATGTTCCCAGGTGCCTGTAGGGAAAAAAAAAAAAAATCCTAAAATTGCCCCTAATTTGAAAGTTGGATTAGTAAACACCTAGGGCAAGATTGAAGTTGCCTAGTGCACCTTTTGGAACAAAGTAAGTAGGATTCAAGGTGAATACCTAGTTTGCTTCTATAAATTTTTAGAAGAGAACTTTCACGTGCTTTGTGTACTTTAATCAACAAAATATATGAGCTTAGAGAGTAAAACTCTTGTCATTTTGGCAGTCTAGAAACACCCTCACTCACGGTATAACCAGGTATCCCTCAACGAAAGAGATTTTTATCTAAATCTCCAGATTTAAGTCCGTGTTTTAGGTTTTTATAAAGCATACCGTTCAGTTTGAGTATTTAGATGAATGTAGTTACGTTTCACATTCTTAAACTAATTTTATTCTATATTTAATATATTGATAGCTTAGGTGTAAAACCATTTGTACATAGTAAAGGCATAATGCAATTAGTGAAGTAGGAAAAGTTGGGTGGGAGCATAAAGCTACTGGTGGCCTGGAAAAAAAAAATAAGTCTTGGCCCGTATTTTAGAAGTCACAATGTTTTATTCATACATCTTGTTTTATATCGGGGAGGGGATAGCTAGAATGTGTTATGAAATTTTTGGAAACCTTTCCTAGCATTAGTCAGGAGGTTGGCCTTGAAGTGCTGTCACGGTCAGCTTCCTAGAATTCACTTGTTTGTAGAGTATATATTTTGATTGTCGTAAAGATAACAACTTTGTATTTTTTCTGCACTTAATTTGTGTAATTAATTCACACAACAGAGTTTTCTACAACATGGTGAAGTCGACAAAGGACGTAATTTCTCCTACCTGTTAATCTGTGCTTGCAATATTTCAGTCATTTTATTTAAGCCATCAATAGGAAGCTGCAGAAAGCTGCAAATTTCAATTTTTTGGGTGTTTTTTTTTTTTTTTGCTCGTTACATTTATAGTGTGAGTGTTCATCAGTTTTCTTTACAGAAAGCTTGTAGAATTTTCTATTTGCTGCATATATCTATTTAAAAAAATGCAGTCCTTTTTTAGCTTTTGTGAAAGCAGTTATTGCTTACAAATTGCACGATGATTTTCTAGCGTGTCTCCATTACTTAGCAAATTGTTCTCTTCAGGGTTAGTGGTTCAGTTGGAAAACGCTTGAAAAACGAGTTTTAAGCACTTCATCAAGCACAGCAAACACGGTATAAAACTTTGCTATTTGATATTGTTACATTTAATCCATTTTCAATTGAATATTTTTTTTTTTCTTCTAAGAGATACCTCACTTAAAGGAAAGCACAGCTGTACTGTATTTAAACTAATTCTAGGAAATAATAAAAAAGTTGGTCTGAAATATTTCGTTGCCGTCAACGTTGCTTTCTGTGATCGACAAAACGTTTTTTTTTTGTGTTTTCATCCTCGCTCTCTGAAGTATTTATTGCTGTTGACGTGCCAGTATAATTCTCTCAAAATGACAGAAAGTAGCTGCAAAAGAACCGAGTCCGTGTGAGCTCGAGGCGACAGGTTGAATGACTGTCCTGAAACCGTAGGGAAAACGATCCGTGCATTCAGCAATTTTTAATACTTTGCCAATGATGTACAGTCTTACTGTCAGCGTTGCTGTGGTTGCATTACATGACACACGAAACTGTCCTCTACCTCACGTGAGATTTAACAGATATTTTATATGGTTTTAGTAAACAAGATGCATCTATCTGGTCACTTAGTTTACAAATTTTGAATTATATTTATTGAAACATGACATACTGTGCTCTTAGCTTATACCTCAATTGTATTTTGTGCTGTTATCCATTTCCATGCCTTGTAAAATACCTGTATAGATCGTGGATTCAAAAGCAAATAAAGAACTGTAATGTCAGAACACTTTGTCGTATTTTTGAACACTGACTTCTAAACTTGACTCTGTGAAGGTGTTTGACACGAGGACAGAGCCTTCCTTGCTTTGATTACAGCAAATTAAAACCTGATTACACCAAAATTTGTTAGCAGAACTCCTGTGGCCTGCAGCAGGTCCCCAGTTCTCTAGAGGGTGTTTTTAGCAAAATCTACAAGATCAAAGCTCTCCCCCCGCCATGATTCCACTTCCTAAAGCTCTTAGGGCTTTGTCAAGGTATTGACACTAAGATTTCTGTGTATCTTGGCATAAATTTGGGTGTTATACCTGTAAATACAACCACTTGCATGCTTGGCAAGTTCTGTGGTGCTCAGCTTTGTCACCCCTCGGCTGCTCAAGCAATGTTTGAGCTGGTCACACCTCTCTTCAATAGCTTAATAATGGATGAGGTTAAAACCACACATTGCCAGAATAAATTCTGAGATTATATGAAGAGATTATAAAATCAGAAATGAGAATTTTACTGTGCTTGCTGAAAAAATGGTTACTGCTGATGGGAAATACGCCCTAGAGTGACTCTCAGGAGTTCTTAGTTTTTGTAAACCACGTGGTTGTGTTGGTTAACACTTTTGTGTATTATCAGGGAGGTTAAATAGCAGAAAAATCAGAATAGGAGAGGGAAGGAACAGTTTAGATGAAAAGCGGGAGCTGTTCCTCTAAGTTGTATGTGAATGAGTCTTCCATTTCCCTTGAGCTTCCACCATTTATAACAATAAACTGTATTCTGTTAGTCACTTAAAATCACCCTGTATTGTAGTAAAATAAAACTTCTGGCACAAGTAATATTTTGGATGTTTTCTGGCTGATTTTATTCATCCTGAGAGTTTCTTCTGAGCAGATAAGAAAGCACATTCACATACACACACTTCGGTATTTTTTCCTCTCCTCAAATGAGTGCAAAAATGCTTTGTCCTTGTTTTAAGGAACTGTTCTTGCAGATAGGAAATCCTGATGATGATTCAGGTTATTCCAAACCCTTAATGCTACCATGTGCTTGCCTGTGTTTTACAGCTGAGGAGAGAAAGGGGTCGTATGAGCCACAATAAAGATTAAATTGATATCTTGATGAGCTCAGCCTTCAGTATAGAAGAAAATAAAAAGCAAGCTGTACCACTTAAACCTGTTTTTTTTTTCCCCCTGCATAGCAGCTTGCATTTTCATACTGCTGTGTTTCTAAATAGGGAGAAGCTGTAGGGCTGAAGATGCAAAGAAAAAGTTCAAGGTGAGTCATCTGGATGAGAAAGAGCCATGGGGTGTTGATAGCTTGGCTATGACTAATTGCAACTCCTATCTTGTCAGAGAGAACAATGAGGATCAAACAGAAACTGTGAGTGGAGGGAGAAAAGATTGATTTTTCAGGAGTTCACACTCATGCTGAAATAAATGCCATGTGCAGCAGTGGCTTTTGAAAGGGTAACTTTTAAGACTATGGCTCAAAGTGATTCAGTTTATTTGGTATATTGCTGGGAAGTCATTCTTATTTCTTATTTTATTGACCTTGTAAATCATTGTTCACTTGTCTCATAGTAACTTATATTCACTTAACTACTGATGGTGTGATTTATAAGACAGATAAAATTCTCTCTCTATCGATATTAGTAAAGTAATTCCCACAGTGCCCTGCGGGCTCCAGCTCCAGTACTGTTGAATAGTGTTAGTTACCAAAGTGTAAAATTTACTCCTTGCCTGTTTAGCTGCTGCACAGTCCCTGTTAAATACATTTGTGAAGGAAAACACAGAGTTCAGAAGCTTTTGTGGTTAAGGAAGACATAACTGTAGGAAACTGAATTGCAGAAGGATGTGTTTGCAACCTGCAAACATTTGCAACCTGCAAACCTTGCAGCATTTTAAAAGTACGTTTATTGTGCATTAGGATGTACCTGCACTATCATTGTGTAAAATGCTTCTCACCTCAGCCTTGGGATGGAATTTGTAATCTCATCTCCTTCCAAATTCGGGAGGTGACACGTGATCCATCCAAAGCAGATGTGGAGTCCAAGTGGAACAACACTCGTTTCACTCAAGAGAAGGCAAGTTTATCTCCTGAATAATTGATAAGCAGGAATATTGTTTGGAGGAAGATCAAATCTGTCTAGAATTGAACCCTGGGCAACATAAAATGGTGTTTGGATGTAAGAACAGCATGCTCCACCTGAAGTGGGTGCAGTAGAAGAATAAGTTATGTAGGCAGATGGAATAGTATCAGAAAAGTCAATTTTTCACAGATATACCATAAACCAGATATCACAAAAAAGGAGTAAGCGATGATATAAAACAAATGTGAAAACAACTATTACATTTCTATTTATTATGAAGGTCTCTCTTTAATGATAATTTTCAGCTATGTAGTAACTCCAGTGTTCAGATGAAGCTTTGTGACAAAACTGTGCCCTCAATGTCCTTGAATCTTGAATCTAAGGAACGAGTGACAGATGAAGCTTAGGATGCTCGTGTTCATGTTTTTCACTTTATTTGTTAAAAAATGGGAAAAAATACCGTTGGATGAAAGAGTATGAAGAGGAGAATATATTTCATTCCCGACACCTTAATCTCAGAGTGGTATCATCCAGTATTTCTCACTAACAGCTCTTGGAGTGAATCAAATCCATTGTAGTGTCATTTTCTTGCCTCTTTTCCCTCCCCGTGCACCACAGACAGCTCTCCACTAGTGGTCTCTCCAGGCACACGGCATCTGCCGAGATCCAAACCTTCCCCTGGCAAACCCAGCAGTGCTGGAGGAGGATGCACAGCGAGGAAATATCTTTAGGGGCGTGTTGGCGCGCGATAACTCACTTCTGTGTTGTGAAAATACAAAGCAACGTTTAGGAAAATATCCTGCCTGCCTGTTTTTCCTGATGCAGAACGAGCTGCAAAGTTTCCCTTCTCTTGTCATTTTGAAGTGGGCTGCTCCTGTTCTATCAAATACACTAAAATTCGTATAATAAATTGACTGAGACTAGAAGTCTGAGTTAAAAGCTGCTCATTCTATTTCGGGCATTCAAAAATGGAAATAAGATGCTGTTAAACACACATATTTAAGAGTGTTAATTGAGTGTTAGCTAATACTTCTGAAAACCCAGGCACAGCAGAGAATGCAGTGATGGGTCTTTTATATTTTTACAATTACTGAAAACATCAGGAAAGACCCGAGAGTAAATTTGTCCCTTTACTGCAGCCGTGCTGATGGCTTTGGTGAGATGATCACTTCCACCTCTCCAGTAACTCTGTCCACCACGTTTCTTCCCTCATCATTCCACGAGGAGGTACCAGTGTGACCATTTGTCTTCAGCTCGCAAACACTGCCTTAATTTTTCTCCCTTGATGCTGAATTTTGAGTAGTCAGGCTGTTTGCATTTGAATAAACCCCTCTGGTTTGTTTTTCAAGCTAGGCTGGGTGTGATTGTGCATCTCCTCCTCTCCACACCCTCCTTCCCCTCAGACGCCCTGGATGAACTGGCAGGAGTTGGGGCTCCCCGCTCGCTCCTCCCATGTGTTGTGGGGCTGGAGGCAGCTCTGACCCCTCCCAGGGAGGGAGCTGGGCAGAGGCAGCCGAGTTCTTTCAGCAGAGCCTGATCAGGGACCTCATCCTGCCAAACCCCATCCCTCCTGCTCCCAGCAGCCGGGATCTCGCCGGGCGGCTTCGCTGACCCCCTGCGGGCACTGTCCTGTCCAGCTCGCCCCACCAAGGGACAGAGATGGTGGCCACCTGCCTGCACCTGGCTGGATTTGTCTGCAGTTTTATAGGGTGGATCGGGGTGGTTGTGGCGACGGCCACCAACGACTGGGTGGTGACCTGCGGCTACACCATCACCACCTGCAGGAAGATGGATGAGCTGGGATCCAAGGGGCTGTGGGCAGACTGCGTCATGGCAACAGGTCTCTACCACTGCAAGCCCCTCGTGGACATCCTCATACTGCCAGGTACGTGTGTCTCGTCCTCCCCCTTCCCACCCGGAGTCAGGGGTGAAGCCTCGCCCGGAGCAGCGCAGGTCCTGCTGCCAAAGGAGTTGGTGGTGAAGCTCCTTCAGCTTCATCAGCACAGAAGATGGTCCATTAAATAACCCTAAAGAACGTGAATGATAGCACTTAGCAGGATTCCGATTGATTTATGCCTGGTTTTAATCATACCCAGGTGTCATGTGTTATCTGTGGCTTCTAAAATCCAGTCAATGTTTAATCACTGCTCTGAGTAAAAGCTCACTGTTCCTCTCATATCTCGTCTCTAGATTGCACTGCAAAACGTACAGAGCACATAATAGAGTATTTCAAGAGGATGGTGAACTATTACAAATGTTAAGGCTCGATTTCTTAAAGTGATTTGGAGCATAATGAATCTTTCAGCATCTATTATTAATGCTCCTGTGGCATTTAATCTTTCGGAAGATCATCATTAGTCTTGATGGTCTTGTGCTTCCCGCAGGTTCTAAGGCGAGACAGAACTTTTACACAGCAAACAGACGTAACTATATTTAACTTGTCTTGATGGTTTTTAATGATACAGCAATTTTCAACTAGTTTACTACAAAGCAAAAATTAAGCAAGGTGTTTAATTAGTATTAATTCACCTTTTGAGCTGATTAAACCTGCCAAAGTCTAGTGAGGTCTGGTCCCTCTGTAAGTTTAGCCCATTTCAATCATTGTTAACTCTGAGGTACTTCATTCTCCTGTGTTTTAGATTGCAATTCCGCTACCATGTCAGCGATGCCTCTCCCAAAGCTGACAGGGTAGAAATTACTATTCCTTGTAATTTTCTTTCATGTTTTTTGATTTATTTTTTTAAACTGATGTGAAAACTATTTTACCAGAGGTAAAAGGGATTATTCCTGACTTTCTCTCTGTTACAGAGCTTGGTCTGTGTCACACAGTGCTCAGCAATATTGAGTCTCTCAGATTCACTCCTGTTCTCCCTTTCCGTGTGTGTATACTTTACTTTTAGAGGGCTTACCTTCCTTATTACTCCTGTTGTTAAATCTGATCCAGCAGAGAAGACAGAGGAAGGGTTTGTCCCAAAGAAACACTACTGAATGCAATGTGGTAAATAGGTAAACGGGTCTTGCAGCAGCAGAGAGCAAGGCTTCCCTCCAGCAGAAACAAATCATAAACCAAGATGTTTCTGCTTGTAGCCTGTTTGACACCCACAGCTTGCCATGAGAGGGAGATTTATCCTGGTGTGCCCAAGAGTCTTTCATGGTCTGAGTAAAGTCTTTAAAATAAATTGTTTGTATTCTCATTTGATTGGAACTGATTGCACAGAAACTACACCAGGCACTGCCATCACCTTTGTTTAGGGTCTTGTTTTGTGCCCTGAATTCCTCAGGTGACTTTTTTTGTTAAGTTTCCTCTTGAAAAAAAGTCAAGCAAATATTCGATATACAGAGAGTCTGCATTTCCAGGAACAGCAAATCCTCGTTCCTGGCGTCATACCCGTGTGTCAGTGGGACATGCCGGAGGCCCCAGTTTGCTGGTGTTGTTTGAGGCATCATGAAACCCTGTGTCCGTATCTGGCAGCTTTGTTTTGTTATTGAGAGGGTACAAGGAGCCAGCACAAGCACTGAGACTGTCCTGGGAGCTGGAGGAGGTCACCAGATACTGGGGCAAATCTGACACTGGTTCTTTTTCTTTTGCATGCAAGTAATGACCTGCTTTAATGTATTTATAAGTGCTTTTTATATAGTACATATACATTATATATAAAATATATAAAATTGATATATTCATTCTATGTATAAATATATTAAAAATCATATATTATGATACATAGACCCTCCCAGAGCGGCAGAAATGCCATAGTCCTGCCCAGCACACCCACAGCCCCTGCTTCCCTGTTGTTTCTTGCTGCCTTGTGTGCAGGGACAGGCAGGAGAGGAGTGAGAGCTGATGAAATGCCAGGAGATCCTGCGATGTCTGTAGGGACCCAAAGGAATAACGTGGCCCTCAGTTATGGCAGCTCAGGCAGCTCTGCAAAGTACAGTCACTTCTCCCTAAGGAAGGACTGTGCCAGTGGTCAGCTCGAGCCGGGGATCTCCTCTGAAACCCCACAACCAGGCTGAGCTCCTGGGGTGTAGCACTGGGACGTGGTTGAGGAATGTCCCTCCTCCTCCTCCTTCTCCTCCCAGGTCAACAGTGCTCAGCACCTTGGGGCAGCTGCTCGTAGTATTCCACGGACCTGAGAGTTTCAGCAGTGGGTCTTCCACTATTCAGCCCTCTGAATGATGGGAGATTCTTTAAAACTTTAAAGTCCTGTATTTAATCTTGAAGACTTCAAATTTTGTTATTTAATCAAAGCTCTTGCTATGAAAAGCTACAGAAAAACTCCTTCCTAGCAGTTTGTCCTATTTTCCCTTCCCATATTTTCCAGCTCCATGATTTCTCAGTGTCTTGCTGGGAAGAGCTTGTGTTTTCCAGGCAGTGCTATTTGTTCATTGGAAAATTCCGAGCCTGCACATCCTGTACTCATGCACCTCAGCCTCGCTGCCTCATGCCTGGTGCAGGTTTAATGTTTACACAAGGGATGATCCCATCTCCCGTACTCCATGCAAGTCTCAGGATCTAATCAAACAGGACCCTTTTTCCAAAGGTCTCCTTCTCTTGTGCCAAATAACCAAAATCCTCTTTCCTTGCCTTGCCAACAGGGTACGTCCAAGCGTGTCGAGCACTGATGATCGCCGCCTCCGTCCTGGGCCTCCCCGCAATATTCCTGCTGATAACGGTCCTGCCCTGCATCCGGATGGGCCACGAGCCTGGAGCAGCCAAGTACCGGCGGTCCCAGCTGGGAGGGATCCTCATCATCCTCCTGGGTAAGGCGCCTGCTGTGTGTGGAGAGCTGGAGCTCTTCCCCTGCTCCAGGACGGCACGGTGTGGGCTGGCTGAGCGTGTTCACCTGGAAAGATGTTTGTCCAGGCCGGGCTGACTTTGGAGCTCTCCAGCATCCCTGCAGTCTGTGGGGTGGACAGATGGCACGGACAGGAGCGGGGGGACAAAGATGGGAGGCAGGGAGTGAAGCAGGGTGAGGGAGGAGGGATGGGAATCTCACTGTCTTTGTCCTGTGAGTCCTCAGGCATGGCCTGCAGGCGCTGGTTTTGCCGGTTCACTGTGGAAGCCACGTTATTTTTGGAAAAAGGTCTAAACTTCCAAGCTGCTTCCAGGGAAAGGACAACCTCCACATTTTCACAAGGCATTGCAAATGCAACGGGGTGGAACAAACGGAGGTGTGTGGGAAGGGAAAGCCCCCTCTGAGCGAGGGCTGGTCCTGTGGCAACAGTAGGGGAAGGAGCACGGAGCGGTCATGGACATGGGAAGAGGGCTGGTGTGTCCCCTGTGTCTCCCAGCCCCCTCTGACTACCCTAGCCCTTGGCCTCCAAGTTCCCCTGGGAATTTCTTCCCGTCCTCAGTGCTTGTGGAGGAGATTGTTTTGAGCAGCACAGACTGTGGAGCTCATTGTCCCCCATGCAACACCTGCATGTTCTTGAAGCCTCGTCATCTCAGCAACAGCCTGCGGTGCCTTGTTTTCACCCGTCTGTGTGGCAGAGGACGAGGGGGGAGGGAAAGTGGCCTCTTTGTGTGGCTCTGCTGGTCGCTGGCAGCCAGCACTGACATCATGCCCGTCTTCTTTCTTCTTCTTCTCCTTATTTTTTTTCAAGTGGGCACCGAATATAGCTGCACACTCAGAAGGGCTGTCCCCTGGCTGCTTCTTCCATGCAAGCAATCCCTTCTCTAGCCCCCTGTGGTTAGTACGAGTCCATACATCCCAAGTCTATGGCATTGAGTCCAAGGGGCCCTATTAGTACCTGTAAGGTTTAAGGGCACATTATCGTGGTTGGAAGTCCTAAAATCAGCTTTATAGGGCTTGTTTAGAACATCCTAATCATAAAGAGCCACATTAGATAGCTGTTGGAATGTGGCTTTCATCCCTGTCCTGAAACCTTGAGTCACGGATTTGGGCTCAGCAAAGTGAAAGAAGAAGTAGGGTTATTTTCTGCCTGTGAGTGAAACTTCAGTGCTGGAGGAGTCTGCCCAGGATGGGGAGGCCCAGCAGAGCTGCACTTTGTCACAAAAGCCAGGAGTTTTTGTTTCCAGTCAAGGAGAACCGTGCTGCAGGTCAGCCCCGCTTGCATGGCTGCAGACATGGAGGCAGGAGGATTGTCCCTAAAAATCCCAAAGGGCAATGGGATGACAGGACCAGCACACATGTGGCAAATTGCAGTGACATTATTGCATAATGCTGCATTAGAACAAGTGAAACCCCATATGCTGCAGTGTCCCACCAGGGTTTGGGTCTGCCGTGCCACTATCCCGTCCTGGTCGTGCTGTGGTGGGACACCGGGGAGAAGAAGAGATGTGAAGGGGTGTTGGAGAGTTGTGGTGCTCCATAAGCCAGGCTACCCTCTGCCTCCGAACATGGTTTTCCCACTAGGCAGATCCCCCACATTTACTTTTATAAAGCCCAAGTTTTTCCAGGCTGATCAGCATGACAGTCCCTTTGGAAGAAGAATAATGTGCAGAGCTTTGGAGTTTGACATTGTTTAAGTTGATGAATGATCTGTTACTTGCAAAATGAGGTGTTACCATTCCAGAGCATTTAACAAGCATGGATCAGGCCTTGAAAGATATAATACTGACTTAAAACCCATTATATTCTAGAAGTAACATGCCCTGGACTGTTTTTATTTCCCCCTGGCCACTGAACTCTCACTTGTGGTTTCCAGAACCTCACAGGCTCCAGACTTTTCCTCTTAGGAGAGAGCACCTCCCAGAGCTCTGGTTAAAAGAAAACACTCCTTAACACAGCAGAAATAGGAGTGGGAACTGGTCCCATGGCAAACTTCGCTTGCTCGGGGAAGGGATGGCAGTTTGTCACTGACATTTATTACAGGGGAAAACAGGGGTTGAAACAAAGCATGGAGCCAAAAAAAAAAATAATTAAATATGTTAGAAGTTGAAAACTTGCCAGGAAAACAATGGGCTCAGATATTCCACTGATTTTTCTGTCCACTGATAATCGCAGGCTGCAGAGTGCAACCTGTGTGCACGCCCTCCTATCCTGCTGCTGATGTGTTTATGGCTTGGCTTGATCCTATCTGAGTGAGAGAATTGATTTATTGTTGAAAACAACCGTCAGCAGAGGTTTGCTCTGAGATGGTATGAAAACATTTCATACGCTGGTGTTGATGGAAAAACCCTGGCCCAGCCTGTGTTGTTGATACCAATTTGGGGGACCCCTTGCTGGTAACCAAAGGGGCATCTTCCTAATGGAGGAGAGAGACTGAGGCACTGGAAAACACAGGTGAAATATAGATATAAGTTAGTGGGAATTGCTACTACAAAATGACCTAACAGCTATTGTGTACTAAACAAAGGATGTTGATGAGTTTTTCTGGACACCGCATGTGGTTTACTTTTAAAACCATAGGTGTCAAGAGAAAAAGATTGCCTTGAGCATAGAACAAAAAAATGTGGATATCTATTATTTCAGCCAAATGCTTTGAAAGAGAAATCTGTGTGACTTTGAGTCAGCAACTCAGAGCAGTTAAATTTAGCTGTGAAAGAAAAGTATCCTTTCTTCTGCAGAAAGCCTTTAACTTACTGTTAAGGAATTTGGCAGGGACTCACTGTCCCTTCAGTTAGAGTAATCCTGCTCCCTCTCCCCCAGCTCCCCAAGTACCTTCTGTGCTTCTTGTTCCTGTGCACTTCCATCGGACTCAAATATTCCTGTAATGTAGAGTATTAAGGGTCTCAGCTCAACAGACTGAGCTACTGCAAGTCCACAGTCAAAAAAGGACTTGGAAATGCTGGGAGCTGGGATGTCTCCCTGTGGATTCACAGCAATCTGATGGAGCAAGGACATTCATGGCATGCAGAGCTGAGATGTTTTATTAGGTAGAGGCAGTGGCTTTTACAGGATTGCCCGCTCCAGCTGCAAAAAAGCAGGCAAGCTTTCCATACATGTGTGCTCCAAACCATACCTGCTTTTCCAACTAACCTGGTTGTTCTAATAGAAAATATTCCTTCTGTTTGCCAAAGGGCTTCCTATTCTCCTAGGCTATATTGGCTACAGCAGCTCTACTGTCTGAAGACTTTCTTATTTAGAGAGAGGCAAAGGGTCTCTCAGCATTAGCACAAGAGAAGGAATAATAACTTTTTCCATGTAGGCAGCTGTTTTAGAACTTGAAATTTGCCCTAAAATGCCTTTTCCAATCCCTCTGGGTTCCTTGTCAGATCACCTTTTTTTTTCCAGTCTTTTCCTGTGATACAACTAGACCAAAATTTGAGTCTACGGTGAGATATTGCAATTGCTGACTGTCCTTTTCCCATCTCCTCGGAGGATTTACAGCCCAATCTCGTCTGTGCAGAGCGATGAAACCCAGTCCTGTTCCAGGGCATTCCTCTTGCTCAGCAATGGGGTCACTGGTGACTGACGGCAGCTGGTGGCCTCCAAAGGCAGAGAGGTCAAAAGGACCCATGCAAAGTCCTTGGCTTGTGTTTCGCAGCTTTCTGGTATTGTCAGCACTAAAATAAGGTGGTTTTACATGTAGTGGAGCCACACACACAAGAGATGCCATTGTGTGAGCATCCCCGAGAGCTCTTCTCACCCCAGTGCAAGTGTTTTCCTTGCTCCTATGTTGTGGGGGAGGGTCTGGATAGATAAGGCTCTTATAGTCTATAGACAAAAATATATATATTTATATATATTTACTCATGACAGAAAAAGAAAAGATGATTGTGTTTTTTCGGACAACAAAGCATCTTTGTTTCCAGAGCCCATTAGAATGCTTTGTGGATTCCCAACTGATACATTTTTGTTTTAAAGCTTTGGAAGCTCGTGAGCTGTTTGCAGGACTGCTCCACACGCAGGAGAAATGCTCTTTCCCCTCCTTGCCTTCTCCAAAAATTTCTTCCAAAGCTGCGGGGCCCTTGCTTTGTGGAGGCCCAAAATTATTACTGGCTTTATTAGCATCCTTCAAGTATTCTTCTCTTTTCCATAAGAAAATATTTTCTCTCACAATAACTGCAGCTTTGGGGATGGGTTTTCTGCTGTACTGGCCAGGAGCTACGGTTTGTTCTCTGCTTTAACTAAACAATTTTATTTTTAATCTCACCCCTTTCTTTTTCCCTTTTGCAACCTTAACTTTCTGACACTGCCTCCAGATACCTTTTAACACGGTCGGTGGAAATCTGTAACGCTGCCACGGACCTGTTATTGTTTTGCTCTGATTCTCTGATAGCCACAAGGATGGAGTCCTGCACAGCTTGTCCCGGAGGCAAGTAAATATTGACACATTAATTCTTCTCAGATGTACAGGCCATCAAGGAGTATTGTTTTAGGACCTGCTCCTGGGAGGTGATTAACACCATCAACTCCTGTTGCCCTTGGTGCATGCAGGGACTCAGTGGGGACTGTCTCACTCACATGTCACCTCACAGCACCGCTGCACCAGCATTCCTGCTTTCTGTGGGAAAAAAACCACGCAATTTCAAGTAAAATGCAAAGCCTGCAGTCATTTTCTGACCTGCTGTAGACTCTAGGTAGAGTCCTGTTTTCCCTTCTGCAGACCCTCCAGGTCCCACTGCTATTCAACTCAGTAAGTTTTTGGAGAGTCTTGCCAGATTTGTCCCCATCACTTGATAGAAATTTTCCATAGGGAAGCGGAATCTGCTTTCCAGAGCTGTGAGACGTTTCCTTCTCCATAAAAAAATCCAGATAATGCTGAACTGCTGCTCATTTCGTCTCTGCCCATTTTCTGCTCGTATTTCATAAGGCCCTACTCTGCCTTGCTGGGATATTTTGGTGACATTTGTGTGACCATTCAGTAGAGCCACTGCAATGATGTGGATTGACATGGGCTGAGGACAGAGCACATGAGTCTATGAAGAAATAGTGATTTAAATCAGGTGATTTTGGGCCACTGATTTTACTCTCTCACTAACGCATACAGCTTTCGTGGTCTAGCTTCTTGTTTAATCGATTCCTAATTCTACAGATCTCCAGAGCATCACTTGTAAGGATGACTCTCATTCTTCCCCCTTAAAGATAATTCTAGGGAACAAACCTGTTCCCCTTCTCATAAACATATCAGATTGTGTCGGGCAGCAGTTGTTTATCCTTTGTGTTGGTGCCTGAGAGCGATGGCTGTTCTCTCTCACCTTCTCTCTCATAAGGCTCCTGTGTTGCCTCCAGCTGGGAGACCTCTTGGAGGGGTGGGCTTCCTCTCCGTCCCCTGTCCTACAGATCCTTCCTTCCCTTTTGGTGTGCCCTGTGTCCCGTGGTGGGGTTCCATGCTGGAGTCCCTCTGGTTTGGAACCCTGACTCTTTCCTCCCCCTCTCTCCCCAGCCATGTGCGGTGTCGTCGCGACGATTTGGTTCCCGGTGTGCGCCCACCGCGAGACCACCATCATGAGCTTCGGCTACTCCCTGTACACGGGCTGGATCGGCTCTGCCCTCTGCCTCTTCGGTGGCTGTGTCATCGTCTGCTGCTCGGGAGATGCCCAGACGTTCGGTGAGAACCGCTTCTACTACGGCTCGGGGTCCAGCTCCCCCACCCACGCCAAGAGCGCTCACGTGTAACCGCCCCGGGGACGCCCCACGGCTGCCGTCGGATGCTTTGGCTGGTGGGTTTGTGTGCCCTGGGCTTGCTTCTACTGACACACGTGGCTGTCAGGCTCCCAGGGGGAGATTTAGAAAAAGCAGCACAAATGTCTGGTAGTTTGAAGCATTATTGCCCCCCATCTGTTCCCCCTTTCTCTAGAAAGACAGCTCCAGCCAGCCCTACCTCTCCCTCCCCGGTTTGTCCTGACCGCCTGTCCCGTCTTCTTGCAGCCAGGATGACTCAGATGGTTTGGGGTTGTCATGTGGGTTTTAGGGTTTTTAGTTTATTTTCTAGCTCCCCTGATTATAGGAGAGTTTAAAGCAATAAAACAGAAATGAGAGACACTTGCCCATTGTTAGAAGGACTCTGACAGCTTCTCCCCCAACCTCACTGTTTGCTTTCCCCTGCTCAAGGTCTCGGCTCTGGCACAGTTGGGGAGAGAGGATAGGGAGGAAGGCTGTCCTCTCCCACCGAGCGAATGTTTCTCTTTTGGAACAAGAGGAGGGGACTTTTCTGCCTTTCTCTGTAAATACTTTTGTATGAGTTTCATCATTTTAGTAACAGTATTTCCCCCACCCCCACAGTCATCAGTATGAAGGAAACTGAACCCAAAGGTCCTAATGATGTGGTAGATAACAGTGCCTTTTCAAATAGTTATAAATGACTTTGGGGGCTCTTATCCCCACCCTCTGGTTTAGTTTCTTTTCTTTCTTTTGTACAGATCAGTTACTAAAAATGTATTTTTACATTTTTTTAAACTCCTTGCTTTCTTCCTCTAAGTTTGTGTTCTGTCTTGCCTCGTTAAAGCACCACATTTTAACACGCAGTGTAATGTACCTGTTACAATACAATTCTGGTGAGTACTGATGATGCCTTTGTACTTTCAGTGAAATACTGTACAATAAATAACAGAGTACCTGCAACCTCTGACTTCATTTTTTTCCTTCCTTCCTGTGTGTTTCCATAGCTAGTTTTTCCATGACAGGAGTTTCCCAATGATTTTGAAGATTTATTTATTTTTTTTTTTATAGCAGTTCAGGATGAAAAATTCTGCTCTGCTGTGGCATTAACTGGGGAATATTTAAAATATGAGTAATCTTCCTGGATGGGACCGACCATTATCTTATCCATTGGCTCCTTCAATGTTCCCAGTAGCAGCTTGCACCAGCAGTACCCACTTGTGGGATTCTTCATTATGAAGAAGACTTAGAAACTCTCTGAGACAGTGGAGATGCACCCCCAGCACTGTAAAGTTGAGACCTTGTGTTGCTGGAAGTGCGCTCAACTAAAAGAAGAGTCTGATCCGGGGTCATTGCTCTGATTAAAACTGTGTAAGATCAAGATCTGACTCTGTCCTTACCAGAGGCTCTAGCAATTTAATTATGTTGATACAAAATCCCATCTGTTCCCAGAGATGTTAACTCAGTTCAAATAATTTGTGTAAGCCAGGGGAAGGAAAAGAGGAATAGCTGCTGTTTAGGGATGGGCAAGGGGAGAGCGCCCGTGGAAAGGTGAGGGGAGGAGAAGGGTCTGAGCAACCAAATTGTTTGGGGTGATGAAGAATAATTTGAAAACAAGGCTGTGGATTCGGGGCTATGCTTTCACCTTGGTCTGCTTCAGTAGAAGCCAGACTGGGCAACACAGCCACGGGCAAGGACGTTGCAGCTCCCACCTCTCCCCACCTCCCTGTGGGAAGCAGAGGCTGGAGCATTTAAAAGGAGCCGAAGGGAGGCCGACTGTGCTCCACAGCGACCCTTTGCCTGCCTGGGCCAGGGACGGGCAGCAGCCCGAGCATCTGCCTCTAACGCGGGGCAGCCTTGAAGGCGGCTCTGTTGTGTGCGCTGTGCCCCGCGGCCGTGCTGTACGATGTCCCCAGGGCGGGCAGGGCCGGTGGCAGGACACTTGTGCCCATGACATCACAGGCAGGGCACAGGCAGTTGTTGTACGCGCCGGGCGCTGTCAGTGCTGCCATTGATGTGCGGGTGCCACGGGCGAGGGGGCGGCGCACAGACGTGCCAGCTTGTGCAGGCTGCCCGGGGATTGTGGATTGTGCCCTGCGGATGGAGCCCCGGGATTTAACCCCGGGACTGACAGCGGCGTGGGAGCAGGAAACCGCTGGAATGCTGCCCTGCAAGCAGCCCCGGAGCAAAGCGGGAGGGAAAAGCACGGGAGCACCGCTCGCTCTCAGACGCCTGAGTCGGGGTTTTGGCAAGGTGTTGGTGCTGCTGGAGGTGCGTGACCTGACGGGGAACGAGCCCCGTCAGCCAGCACTTAGGGGTCTTTTTCCTGTCCACATCCTTGGGCTGCACCTTGTCCCGTCCAACATTAACCCGTTCTGTGATTCTGTGATCTTCAGGCAGGTGGGGCTGAGGACCCTTGGCAGGGGATGGTGCTCTGCTTGCTCTGCCCACGGTCACAGGTTATCGGTGTCTGACCCCAAATGCAACCTTCAAAAAGCCCTGTGCAAGCTGCTCAGGGGGAAGAAGCTTTGTTTCAGGGAAGAAAATAAAAAAACCAAACTAAACAAAACAACCCCACGAAGTTGCGTGGAAAACATACTGTCTGCAACTGTGGGGTGTGAGGAGAAGGGGCCAAGAATGTGACAGGATATTAGTGCTGGCACCGCAGAGGGGAAGTGTTCAAAGGAAGCACAAAGAACACTAAACTATTCAAGTTTTTAAAGGATCAAAGCTGAAATACCTGCTTTGTGCCCTCCCCAAACATGCTGTTCCCCTATGGGCTCTCACAGGTGGGGATGGCCATGGCACTGCTGGCTCTTGAAGGCTTTTGGTGCTTGTTTGCTGACTCAAAGCCTCAAAATAGGGTCAAATAGAATTGTCTTGAATGGAAAAACTGCTCCACACCATGCCTACCATCAAATCTGGAGCGGGTGTGAGCTGTGGTGGTCACCCCGGTGTGGAGGTGGTGATCCCCGATGCCCGGAGGAGCCTTCCCCAGCTCCACCAGGACCAGCTGGAGCTGGTGATCCCACCCCCACGATGGGGAATGCACCTGGCAGCCTCCCCACTCCCCAACTAGCAGGGATAGAAGGAAGAAGACCAATGGGGGGACACTGGTGGCCCCGAGCACCCAAAGGGGACAGGCAGCTGTGTCTTCACAAGTGAAGCCTGGCTCCCTACAGCCCCAGTGCCTGTGCAGGGAGGGGACAGTGCTGTGACACCCCAGTTCCTCCAGGGAAAGGTGGGTGCCAGCAGCACCACATGGAGATGGGACGACCAGGTGCTCCCCAGGGCTTCACACTGCAGTCGTCATCCTGTGGTCACTGGCTTTAGGCTTTTTCCCTTTTTTTTTTTTTTTTTTTTTTAAATTATTTATCTATTTATTGTGTAAACGGATAACCGTTTTCTTTCACAACAGTGCAAGTTAATGCCAAAGTCAGCTCACTGAAATGGATCTTCTACAATGGAAATTTTGAAGCACTTAAAGCAAGATTTTGTTCATCTCTAGCTCCAATTTAGCACTGAATAAGTATCAGATCTTCAGGTACTGATTGGCTTAACAAAATTCACATGGGAAATTTTCTTTTATTATTTTTTGGTTCAGTCTTTCGTTTAAAAGATTTACATTACTATGGAAACTGATACTAAGACACATTTGTCTCTGGCTTTCTTTACAAATCCCTTAGTTCCTCTTTGATTTTTAAATGTAAAGGCACACAATAAAGCTTTATGCATTTATTAAAATATACAGATTTTGGTAAATTTAGATTTTTTTTTCTTAGTATCTTGATTATATATATGTATTATATGTATAGTTGTCAACAACACAATCATTTGAAAATAAAAATCACTCCATAACATATCTGCATATTTTTTTTCTTTCTCATGACACACTACAAGATCCCATTGTACAATGCACCAACGGGCTTCTGGAAACCACAAAACAAAAAATAAAATGGATAGAACAAACTGCTTTTAACAAATACACCAACTTCATACCAGAACTGCAGAGAATTGTTACACCAGAAAGTACCACCTGCAAAAAAAAAAAGCAAGATATACATCAGAGAGACCAAACAAAATGAAGTGAAGGTCATTTACAAGCTGGATTTAAACATCCCACGTTGTTCGGGGTGTGATTTCGCTGCCATGTGGAGGATGCCAGCGTGCTGGGCCTTGGACAGAGGGGCTGTGATGGTGCAGAGTGAATTTGTGGAGGGGCTGAGATCTTATCGAGTTGGTCTGGAAGGTCTGAGGTATTTATGCTCAATCTGTACCATGCATTGGGCCCCTCTGGAGGTGTGGTCAGGCATGGAGGGGCTGTGTGCCTCTCACCGGTGGTGGGAGTTGGATGGCACTGCTCTGCCTGTGCCCTCCTGAAGGTCAGGGATGTGAGAACATCCCTCAGGGCACCCAGGGAGAAAGGCTGGATTTGGAGTTACAGCAAAATAAGCACTTGCACCTCTCACCAGCATCCAAGACTGTCCCTGGGGCCAGCGGAGCCCAGAGGCGATGGATACACCCGGACATTATGCCTTGGCAGCTTTTGCTCGTGCCCACTGAAGACCCCAACGCTGCTACAAGAGACAGCACACGAACTCCCAAACGGAGACTGAACCCGCACATCCCCCAGGAACTGTCACCCAGAGAAGGGGGCAGGGATCCTGCTGTGAACCAGGCCTGGCCCAGCCTGTGGCTTGGCCGCTTCTCCTTAAACAGCTCCGCTGGGTTGGGATGTGGTGGGCTTGGGAAGAGGGTACAGCTCCCACCCCTGACAAGGCAAGAGCTGACGGCAGCCCATCCGCACCACACAGTGCCGTGGCATCAAACGCTCTTTCCTGGCAGCCCCGGGAGGTGGCACAGCCATCCTGCCCCAGCACTTCCTCGGGAAGGGGAAGGAAGATGGGTGAATGGGAACAAGAGCAGCCAAAGGGCTTCGCTCAATGCTTGGATCCAATGGAGAGGTTCCTACAGACACCAAAGAGCAAGGGATCAAGCCCCCACCAAATTATACGGCATAACTAGAGCAGACATGACGACAGACTGGTAACTGCTCTGTAGCAAGAGATTAAGGCTGCAAGAATAACGGGCTTTGATTCAACAGGGTACTTGGGCTTGAGTTTGTGGCTCGGCAGATGCCTAAATACCTTGTGGAAGCAGGACGAAAACGACTACCTCGGATATGGTACAGTACAAGAGCTGGTAGGAAAATATCATCAATCTTTCTCCCTGAAAACGTAATGCCAGACCTGCGAGGTGCCATCTCACTTGGGAACTTCTAAGGCATCAAGGAGGAGAGCAGCCAAGCGTAAGTGAGCGGTGACTGTTGCGAGAGTTGCTCAGCACCACCAGGAAGGTTTCCCGAGCTGGCCCGTGAGCAGTGCACACATTGCAAACAGCTTTTCGGTGGGATGCATTCCGGTTTTCTGCTGTAGAAGCGTGGTGGGCAGCAGGAGGTGATGCCAGAGCAAAGCTTACAAGTCTATTAGCAATCCTCATTTCCAATCTGAAGCCCCCACAGAGGTCAAACATCCCTTGTCTCGCCTAGAGTGCTCCAGGTTAATATCTGCAGAATCAGATGCTCTTCTCCACTGGGAAAAGGACTGTAGTTTGTCATTGTTTGGGACAGGAGCTGCAGGGAAACTTCTGTGGCCTCAGGCAGAGGCTCTCCTTTGAACCCTTGAACTCTGGGAACAATGGGTGTGGGCACACGTCCAGGCACCCTCTGCACCCAGCAGCCACTTACCCACAGAGGGTGCCAGGCAGGTCTTTTGGGGACTGAGCCTCATTCAGTGAACCAAAGTGTTAATGGTTCTCAGTATACATGAGGCTATTTGCATGTTGGAAATCGTGCCCCCATTGATGTTAAATACTCCCCTGGGATGCCAGCAGCAGCACCTGATACTGGGGATTGGTCTGGGCTGTGCTGAGGAGCCCCAGGGATGGATTCATCCGTGGCCTTCAGCAGCCAGGAGGAGGATGGGTGTTGCTGTCTGATGGGGTGCTTTTTTGGTTATTATTTGTTCAAAAAGATGTTCCTCCATCCCAGTGTTTTACACTAAGCATGATGGGCTTCAGCACTGGACCTGCTGCTAATCACTGACCAAACCCCATCACTGCCAATGGTTCTGTGGGGACACTGGCAGCAGGGAATCTGACGGCACTGCTGGGGACCATGGCAACGTTCAGGGGGTTTAACATCCACCTTCTGACCATCTCTGCCCTGTGAGCCAGCAGCTCTGTTTGGTTTCAGACTGAAATATGGACACTTAAGGAACAAGCAGCATTTCAGTGTTTTTCATACAGCACCCACAAAGACAAAGTCAGAAACTGAGGAAATGGTACAGGGTGGAGATGGCAGCAGGGAGACAGATTTCAGCTGCCAAGTCCTCTCTGCTCGCCCAGCCCTGTCAAGGAGTGACCCAGGGACGCTGCTGTTTTGTGAGGGCATGGATGCATCCCCGAAGCACTGAGGCCAGAGCGAGCACTGAAATGTGCCCAGTGCAGTGAGGGAATGTACAGTTGTTTCTGTAAAAAACACAAGGTGCTGGAAGCAGTGCTCAGCCTCAGACAGGTGATGCTCAGAGGAGCAGCATGTGGTCTTTGTCTACCATTTGTACAAGGTGGGTTAGCCAAGAGTGAGTCACAGCAAGGGCTGTGATCCAAAATGGGACCAGAGTCCCAATTGCAGATTTGGGATGTTGGGCTGTGCTGGGACTTCAAGGTTGGACTAAGACATTGATTAATTTTGAATCCCTGTATTTGGGATACTTGGGCTTGGGGTGTAGGGGTGGACTCAGGGGTAGCACTGCTGTGTGCACCGAGTGCCTTCAAGCCAGAACAGGCCAAGGAAACACCATGTGATGGAAACAACCATCTGCCTCTGAGCTACTCCCTGGAAAGAGTTTGTCCATCTCCATTTTGTACCTACCCACCCGCCCGTGCCTCTGGCTCAGCTGTCACTTTAGGTGGTTCAAAGGAAAAATACACACATGCCAAAAAAGTGCCAAAAATGTAAGAGTGGCATCCCACTGCTGTGGCCTTCGGGTGGACATTCCCCAGGGACAACTTGTCTTGCCCCCTCATGTGGCTCCTTCCACCTCTCGACACCCTCCCAGTTTGGCACATCTCCCACTCCACTGCCTCCACTGGTGCAGCTGGTGCCAGGAGATCAACTGGTGCTGGGGGATCAGCCAGCATTCACTGGGGCGAGACCCGACGGGTGGAGCTTGGACGGGCCACGAGTGATTTTAGTTCGGGGTCAACGGCAATTGCAGAGCGTGTCCCGAGGACCGGAGTTGAGCAGGGCGGTGGTGGAGGACCTGGCGAGGATGGGACAGGACGAGGGAGCCACAGGGACCCTTCCTCATGGTCTGGGCAGTGCGGCGCCCCTCTACCCATCCCACTACTCGGGCGAATAGTCCAACTCGTCGTTGGCGATTAGAGCCTCTGATGGCGCTTTGTGCCTGCCTTTGCTTTTCGACCTGCTACTTGTCCGATGGCTTTCCTTGGCGCCCGCCATTTGCTGGTATGAGAAGCCCTTGTCCTCGGGAGGATCCCATCCTGGGTAGCTCTCGCCCTCGGGGGCAAAGGAGAAGCCGTCGTCCACAGAGAAGGGGTCAACGTCCACGTCGTAGCGCTGGTAGGTGCTCTGGTGCAGGGCCTCCTCCCGGGCGCTGATCTCCAGAGTGCTGTTCCACATCCCATAGCCAAAGTAGATGAGCAGACCTGCGGTGGGTGAGAGGGAGAGGGTTGGACCCCAGCTAGCTGCTACCCCTACCTGATCTCACCTTCCTGCACCAATGCTTTCTCTGAGAGCAAATGTATCCAGAGATCTCATTTCCAGTTGATCCTGGCATTAACCTACACCAGATGTGTGTTCAGAGAAACCCCAGACTGCTCCACATGCTGCAGACTGATCACAGGGGACTGCTTGTGAGGTCAAATCAGGACCACACATCTCTGCCAGAAAAACCAATGGGATGTGCCTCCCCCAACACACAAACAGCTGCAGACGGGCTGCTGGAACCCATAACACCTAATGCAGGGGCTTAATTGACTTGTTGCCATTGCTGGCAGCTGAAGAGGTATTAGATGTACTCACAGGGGAAAGTATTTAATCACAGCAGATTAAATTGATGCTTTGGAGTCATCTTTGCTTCTAGGTAGAAGGGCTTTCCCTGGATTTACAGCTTCGACTATTGCCTTCAAGGGCCAAAAAAGCACAGAGTATGGCTTCTCCAGCCCAAAAAGTGCAGGTGGCAGCTCTTGCTCAATAGCTCAGCATGCAGGAGGTATGAGAGCTGCCTATTTCTCTTGGGTTTGTGGAGTAAGTGGGTTGCAATGTAAAGCAAGGGAAACTATAGATATGCTGGACTCCTGGCTACGCGTCAGAAAGCCTAAATTTGGAAAAAAAAAGGGTCCACAACAGAGCCTGTGAGTCCCAAGATGCTCCTGCCACATAGTTAAGAATTTAGACCAAGAAAAGGAGATACATTCTACAGGTCCCTTGGTTCCATCTTCCCCAGGACTGTTGGGGTTGGGCAGCTCTGCACTTTGGAAACACGGTGCTGAGATATTGGTGTGGGCTGCTGAAGAGCTCAAGTGGGTGAAATAGCAAGAAAGCAGGCTGATTTCTGTACGAAACCTGCCTGAGAGGCAATTTCCAGAACCCGCCTACCTTGCATCAAAAAAGCCATCAAAACAGTCACCTTTGCATGGAGCAGTTTGCTTCCATCAAACTGACGTTTCCTGGAGGTGTAATTTTCCATTTAGGTGTGGTTCAGGGGCTTGTTAAAATGAGGTCTCTAAGAACTTCAGGATGGCAAGGAGCAGCCGAAAAGGACTGGGCATGTCCCAGCTGAAGAAGCCTCAGCCTAAGCACTCTAATTGGGGAAGTTGTTATTATTAACAATCTTTCAAAAAAGTGTCAGTTAAAAAATGACAATAAATGAATCTGGGACTCACCCACAAAGCACCAGACAGCAAATCGGATCCATGTGACCGTGGAGAGCTTCAGCATGAGATAGATATTCACCAGCATAGCGAAGGCAGGGACAAAGGGCAGACACGGTGCCATGTAGGGCAGCTTCTTGGGGTTTTCTGGCTGCTGCAAGATCACAAACACCAGCACAGCGATGAGCAGGACCATCAGCACGACTAGGAGGACAGCCCACCAGCTCTGCTCGGAGATGTAGTCTGCCCCGAAAATGATGAAGGAGCAGAAGATGAACATCAGGACGAAGAGCAGGAGCACACAGGTGGTGACTGTGTGGCCGGTGGCTGCCGTTGGACGGTCCATCTTCCCCGGCAGCCCCAGGTGGATACGCATCGTGTAGTATCGAGGGCCAATCAGCTTCTTCAGCTTGATGAGGTAGATGTTCTCAGACTCATCTGCCTCTATCCCTGAGGTCATGTCGACCGTGCCGTAATTAGGGTGATTCACGTTGTAGGTGGATTTATCAGATTTCCCAATCAGCATCTCGTTATCCCCCAGCGATGGCAGATTCTTCGCCCCACACGTGTTGGTCGGTGGGCCGGAAAACTCCTCTCCTTCGCTCCCTGGGGAGCAAGCTTCCTTCTCGCAGTCAGCCAGGATGCCCTCCTTCTTCTTGGTGTGCTCCTCGGAGAGGAATTTGACGAAGCCATCGATGTCGCTCTCGGGCTGATAGCGGAGGAGCAGGACGCAGACGGACACCAGCGTGTAGGCGAGCAGGGTGCCGATGGACATCATTTCTATCAGGTCCCGCAGGCTGACCAGCAAGGAGAGCAGCGCTGCCAGGAACCCGGAGACGATACAAGCTATGACGGGGGTTTCCGTGTAAGAACTGACATGGGACAAAAACCTGGAGCACAAAAGAGTCACAGAAAGTTAAAACTTCACATCACAGCAGTTCTCTACTGCAATAACCCATCCCTGGCTGGAAGGGACAGACTCAGACCTGGGATCCCTTCAGCTCTTGTTGCTTTTTGGAGTTTAGACTCCAGACAGCTGGTGACTGGCAGTACTGCTGAGGCTGGATCTGGAGTTAGATCTAGGTCTGAGCAGCTCTGAACTGGGTGGTGGAACACTTGCAAATAAGTGCCTAGATTTTATGTGTATAAGCTGCTCTCCTTTGCAAGTAACTCTGGAATTAAACCCTCATCCTCACATAAGAGGAATCTCCATGTACGAGCACCAAATGAGAAACTTCTGAGCAGACCACTCCTGATATTTCCCCCCCAGCATATTGCTTTGATGTGTGCCCTGCCATGCAAGCACTGAGTCACTGCGTGCCCATTGCTCCCTGCACTGTTGGGGTGTTGGGGCACAGGACAGCCCCCCATCCTCCTGTACAATTCCCCTCCAGATCCCAAGGGGCCAAAAATAAATGCCAGCATGGACATGACTGACCTGAAGAGCAGCCCATCACCAGCCATGGCGTAAATGACTCTGGGCATTGGGAAGAGGGAGCCCAGCAAGCTGACAGTCAGTCCGGCCACGGACCCGATGGCAACAATGAATTTGGCTGCGTAGAAGCCGTGGACCACAAACATTTCCATCAGCGGGGACTCGGTGTCGATGGCATTGTAGGGCACCATCAGTGTGAGGATCATGCTCACCTGGGGAAGGGAAGAGGAGCAGGACACGCATATCAGCAGCAGCTCCAGTGGCTGCTGGGGACTCTCAGGCTGTGGAGGCTGCTTGTCAAAAGTGAAAACCCAAATAATTTAAAGTCCTATGTCCCCTGTGGAGGGGATGTAAAATGCTGGAGGCTAGGATTGTACATGCTTCGCTGTGGGGTGGTTAATCCAGAAAACTGTGGGAACTTGTTCTCTGATCTTCAAAGGCAAGAAAAGGGACGCTTGAACCTTGCTGTAGTGGTGATGCAGGAGTCAAATGGGACTGGTGTGATTGGTGGGGCTCGTGGGACTGGCAGGGTCAGTAACACTTGTATTGGCCACGTTCCACTGCTGGGACAGCACTACCTGAGTCATGCACTCCTGATGGGCCAGACCCCAAATCCAGATTGCATTCCTTTCGTAAACACTCTGATCCTATTTGAGTCAAAGAATTTGGTTTTGCAAGAAGCTTTCTTTGAAATTATGAGAATAATGCTTTTCCTCCTACATAACTCAATTTTGCTCCCTTACAGGGAAAATCCCTGAGTATAGACATGCATTTATTGGGTTGCAGAGCAGCAGAATCTCTCACACGGCCATCTCTACTCATCCCTCCCCTCACTTGGACCCCCCTCCATATCTCCAGCAGAGGCAGTGCTGCTTTTCCCAGAAACACAGAGAAAGGATGCTGCAATGCTGCTTCTCCTTCTGCTTTCCTGCACTCCTGGATGCAAAAATAGCTGTGGGTGGGGATGAGGTAAAAAAAAGTCTGCCACCATGTCCCTGCAGCTGGAAGAGGGGTCTTGTCAGGTGACAGAAGCCTGGGGACAAACCAGGCTATGGCCGAGGGAAGCCTTGGCAGGTACTGCAGGCATGTGGAAACAAAGCTGATGTCAGTTCCTACTAAGGAAAGGGACCTTGTCCAAGGGTCAGACTGGCACCTTGGCTCACCGCACCTCAGACCGGGGAGGGGAGCTGTGCAGATGCCCAGAAGGGACTCACACTATACATATGTGTGTATATATATATATGTAAAAAATGCTTACAGGCATATTTCTGTACATTTACCCTGTATAGGTGGTACTTACAGACACATATGCTGTCAAGCACGTGACCAGTGAGGCTGTGATGGCGTAGGGGATGGAGGTGTTGGGATTCTTCGCTTCTTCTCCCGTGGTAGCGATGATGTCGAAGCCGATGAAGGCATAGAAACAGGTTGCAGCCCCTTTCAGCACCTGTGTGGAGGATCAAACTTCTGGGTGCCAGGAGGGAGGCTGGCACCCAGCCAGGGAGAGGGAGCTGAGCAAAAACTGAAGAAGCCCAGTTCTGCCTTGTCTGAGCTGAAGTGTGAGTGGGGGTAGGTCAGGAGACTCACACATAGAGTTGGGGAGTGACCCTGGAAGCACCCCAAACCCAGTGATCTGGTCTGGGGGACAGATTTCCATATGTGTCCTGAGCCACTGGAGGCACCTGCAACTCTGGGCACACCACAAATCTCAGGGCCCACTCAGGGCCCCAGCAGCAGAGGAAAACAGTCAACCGATTTCAAGTTTGCTTTCACAATCCTCCACCCCAAATCCGTTTATATTAGTAGGGATTTGGAACATGTTTACACGTTCTGTGTTAGCAAGATGTCTCATGTGGCAGCAAGAGCTGCTAGCAGAGGAAGCAGGAAAGCAGCAGCAGTCAGATGTGTGCCGCTCTCCAAACAACCTCTGTTTTGCTTGGAAGCTGCAGACAGGTTAGGAGCACACGTTGGAGCCCTTGGATGAGGAATTATTTGCACTGTTTAGTTATTTTTTTAATGTGATTTTTAAAAATATACAATACTAGCGAGGACATTTATAGGAAAGAAATGCTGAAGCAGATTAAAGACTGCCTGGCTGTGAGTGAGCTGATCTGGAGTTGTGAAACCCTTGCATACATCTAGATTGCTTGCTGGGCACCACCTGTCCATCACACCTCTGTCATCTCAGTGTCTGGTCATAGGGCACACAGCAAAACTCACCTCTTTTAGGGACTGTCTGTAATTACCTTTTTTAATTATCCCCTACACTCCTGGTGATCTCACACTTGTGCTTGGTGGATTTACTTTTACAAACAACTTGTGAGACAACCAAACAGCTGAGCATGATGAGACCACCCTATTGGGTCTGATATGTTTTGAACATGCACGTTTTAAAACTCCAGATTTTTGCTCTCAACTTGGTGAGTTGAATTGGAGCAAAACAGGTATTTTCTATTTCCTCTTTTTCACTCCTGTTGTGTGGCATAAAAAGCCAAGTACAACCCAAAGGTAAAGATGACCTCTGTTCTCAAGTGAGCCTCAGTGCTCTTTTCCTCACTGTTGTTGTCTGGCAGAGAGGTATTGATTTACTGAAGGGAGGTGCAGGGACTGTATGGCAGCCTGGGATCCTTTCAATAATCAAGATTCTTGGTTTATTTTACATTCTCGCTTGTTTTTCTGCACAAAACCCCAATGGAGTCGAGCAGGGTAAATCTGAGAAATTATCTTGGGCTTAGGCCAGCTGAGATATTTTCAGTCTCTGTTCATCCTTGGATAAAAACCAGTGCAAGCAAGCTAAAAAAGCCAAATATGTCCAAATTCTCAGTAAGCTATGAGGGAACATCCATAAAATAAGTACTGGCAGGTGGCATTATGAAGTGCTCAAAACAAATGCTTGAGAACATTGTTGTTGAAAACCAGCCAACACAAGTATCTCCCCACTCCACAGAGGCTGAGCCAGCTCCTCTGGAGCTCCCTGCCTCGGATGGCCACAGCATTTTGCTCAATGGCCTGGCAATTAGTGGCATTTCCTGGGGGATACTTTCATGTGGAGTTTGGCTTTCCAGGAGGACGTTTTGGAGAGGTTCTGGGTTTATGCTAAGAGGTATCAGGAGATGAAAGCAAAGCACTGCTGTACTCTTCGGGTTTGGCAGAGTGAGCAGGTCTGGATCCAAGCCTGCAGTCCTGGGATTTGGAGGTCCCTGGCCAAAGCACAGGTGAGTTTAGCAGGGTTGGGGTTTGGAGGGTGCAGTGGAAGCAAGGTGTGCACCCCATGAGCAAAGCTGAGTGTGTGCCACCACTTAGGTGCTGCTTGTCCCTCCATGTGCCCAGGACTTACCCCTGGCCATCCAAACGGCAGGAACTGCCCTTCAGCCCAGTTGTCACTTTTGATGTAGAAGAGTCCAGCAATCATGATGAAGATCCAGACTGCCAAGTTAATGACATTGAGCACGTTGTTCAGCCCCACTGAGTTCTTCACCCCCATGGCCACGATGATGGTGACAATGACAGCAATGACCAGAGCAAGAAGGTCGGGGTATGACTCCTCTCCTTTCCCTAGGTGAGAGAAAAGAGGTGTGTTACTCTCCATCCACAGCATCACCAGGAACTCTGTGGGGGAGTTTTAAACACTTTCCCGACCTTGAAGCTTTGCAGAACCCATTGGTCTCATTGCAAAGGCGGTCTGTAGATGCCCTCAACTCCATCAGCTAAAGTTGTTTAATTAAGGTGACAAATCGCGGTGCCTTAAGACACTGTTCAGAGTTTTGGGAGAGCAGCAAACAAATGATCAGGTCCCAGTTTGCATGACATGTATCTGCCAAATACTCATTAAAAATCCATCAGCCATGAAGTTTTCATGACACAGGTACAGGACATCTGGCTGGTTTACTTACTGGTAGGACCCATGGACTGTTGCTGGAGATGATGGTCATACAGGACCATCACAGCCCCGAGCTTGTCCATGGCAGTACTGCAGACACCAGCTTGTGCTCTCTACCAAAATTCTGTGTGTGCCTCAGTGGGACTGAGCAGAGTGTTTGCACCAGGTGAAGTGTTTCTGGGCCATCATTACCCTTTGACATTTGACTGTTTCTGTGCTTTTACTCTAAATTCCAGCTCATCCCGAAGGGGCTCAAGGTATCCTGTATCCCACCCCCTCAAACCCTGCCTGTGAACCCAGCTGCCGAGGCAGAGTAGCAGAGCCAGACAGACGGTAAATAATGAATGAAGCCTAATACCCATGTCTGACTTTTGACGAGCTTCCAATTGCTTTTCAGACCCTAATTACGCAGAAGCACGGCGTACCCAGCCCGTTCAACGTCCCGACGCTGCTGATCATCCAGCGGCTGATGGTGTGGTTGGCCAGCGAGTCGAACATGCTGCTGAGGGCGCTGGCCCCCGCGGCCGTGCCGATCAGGTACTCCAGGATGAGGTTCCAGCCGATGAAGAACGCCACAAACTCGCCCACGGTCACGTAGCTGTAGGTGTAGGCAGAGCCCGTGGTCTTGGGGACGCGCACGCCGAACTCGGCATAGCAAACGCCTGCGTGGAAAAATGTGAAGAGACATAAGAAAGATGTGCTTGGAGAAGAAGAAAGTAAAACTGCCCTGGTGGCACCTCCCAGGAGGTGCCAGGAGGTGTCAGGGCTGCAGTCAGCATCAGGAGCCCAGAGACATCGCAGGGGGCCACAGTGACCCTCCATCCCCAGTTTCTTGGCTTGAAAAAACAGACAAATTTCTACTAAAATCAAGTTATGATGGATTTTTCTTTTTGAGGAGACACAGTTCAAACTAGCTAAATGTTTACATGGGATCCTGGACTGGTGTTGCCCAGATCGAGATGCCACTGAAGGGTCCACACAAGGCTACGCCTCACTCTGCCCCAACCTTCCAACCTCCAAACAACTATTATTGTGTTATTGTCAGATCCAGGCATGAGCACTGTCCTGATCACCCCTGCTCTTGTTCATACCCATGCAAGAGGAGTTTGAAGAGAACATAAGTTATTTTAACACTTTAAAAATGTTATATTTAAATCTTCTAAAGAATAATTGCAAAACTAACTGTGCAGAAGAGGAAAAGAAAAGCAAAAAGAAGTATTTAACTGGAACTGTTTGGGAGAAGAATTCAGTGGACATTAATACCTTCTGAACTCCTTGTATGCTTACTATGTCAGGATAATTTTTAATAAAAACTTGACCCTGACACATTGATGTCTTAAAACAATAATTAGCTTTTATTTAAAAGGAATGGATGGCCTTACTCACAAATTCGCCAAATATTAGTCAGCACAAGTGCCAGAAGGGCACACAGTGTCTTGCATGTTTAACACTGATTAAGCCCCAAAACCCCTGCCTCAAAGACCCCAGTACAGCTCTTATGGGTGAATTGGTTAAGGCTGTTATTATCATTGTGTAAACACTTAGTAATTATTGAGTTCTTTACCATCTACTATTCTCTATTTAAAAGACAATAATTGCTTCAAATTTGCAATCACTTCAGTATAGAGAGGGGAATGAATAATTTATAAAAATATTATGAGGTGGCTGCTCTCACTCTAAGTGCAGTTTTTATACAGTACAAACACAGAGTTATTGAATCCCTTAAACTGAATTTGGTGGTGCTTCTTTTCTTGGTATTGGAGGACTTTTATATTCCATTCACTGTTCAATTTGCATGTGTGTTGCTTTGCAATGGGGCTCTTCAAAACTTGATTTCTGTGAAGCAGCCCAACAGGAGCTGCAGGACATCCCCATCATCCATCCAGCCCTACTGACAGTCATTATTCAAAGCTGATGAAAAATTCATGTGCTCGGCAAAGGTACGACGTTCACAGATAACTACAGGCCTGAATGATTTATGAAACTGGTGCTCTGATGGGGACGAGTATCTAGTGTCACTCTCTGATGGCCCTAAAAATCATATACACTTTCTTGGAGGCAGCTCTACTTTCAGCCAATGACAAGATAACAAGTTAAAGACAAGTGCAATCGATACACAACGATAGCGGCAAAGCAACGACATGAATATGTAAAAAATGCTTGAGTTTTCAATTATTCTACTGGGATCCCAAAACAGAAGAGCAGTCTTTCACTATGTGTTGGGTACAGCAACACATCATGGTTATCAGCAGTAGGTATCAGCATATTATACATATATATATGAAATTATACATAGTAATCTGCAGTGTAGAATAATACTAGTAAAATTATTATTATTATTATTACTATTACCACTACTAGTGCTACTACTACTATTACTACTACAATATAACTGCACAACAACACTCTGTGAGTTACTCCTTGGCAGCCTAAGCTATTCAGCACCTTGTCCCTCTGTATCCAGAGGGATGCAGCTCTCCCAGTACTCCTGCACAGTCCAGCTTGGGGGCTGTAGGCAGAGACTGGGCACACCCTGCCTGCCACAATTCTTTGAATTTGGAGACAGATTTCTCTTTTTCCCCTCCAGTCAAGAGTGTTTGCAAGCTTCTGCAGAAAATAAGCCAACACAGTGGCTGTTTGGAAGAGCAAACATTCTACGGAGGACCATTTTTTTGCCTTGAACACTTTTTTCCTGCTACACTTGTGCAATTGGTGTGACAGTCGTTACACTTGTGTAATTACACAGTTGTTGACATTATTCAGCAGGACATAAACACAGCTGAGGGGTTTTGTCCACGGCATTGGCCCTTCTGAGATCCCATCTACAAAACAGCTGCTGGGCAGCACAGCTGGTGGCATGAGGAACCGGCTCTTTTGGTGTGCTGGGGTGGTGGTGGCCATGCTGTGGATCCTGACTCTCCCAATACTGCCTGGCACAGGAACTATGAGACATCCCACAGGGCACTGGCATGATGGGAGTGATGTTTCAGGTTAAAAAAGAAGCCTTTACAGAAGGGCCTTTCAGATGCACTGGCAGCAACACCAAATAATTCATGTTACTATGCAAGAAACCCATCCTTTGTGAATGAACAGCACCTAATTTATTGAGGCAGTCATATTATTTGCAGCAAGCCACTGAGCCTGTCCATTGTGTTTCATGATCACTGTGTGCTGATATATGAGGCAGCTCCATAAAGAAATACTCCTTAGGACAAGGACTCCCATCTCTCCAGGTTCACCCAAGTAGCTGCAGCTGGAGCCCCTTAGCCCAGCCCTCATCCTGCAGCCAGGCAGCACCTGAGGCACATGCTCACTCCCCTCTGCTCCATCCTCTCATCCTGCAGCCAGGCAGCACCTGAGGCATATGCTCAGCTCCCCCCTGCTCCATGGAGCATCCCGGCTGCTGGTGAGCTGTTCCCACCTGGGTACCAGGTAAGACCATGGCATTGTGCTCCAAACAAGGTTGTATTACTTCAGGAGAGGAGATCACCAAAGGGACAAACAACAGCTGGTGGAAAAGGCTGCAGAGAGGGTGATGGGGTTGGGTGACATGCAAACTGTTGATTTTTGCCAAGAAGGGGTTTTGGTTAGAATGGGTGTGAGAGTGGGAAATGCTGGTGGTCACAGCAGGCTGCAGAGGCTTTGTGGAGCTCTCTACTTGAGAGCTAAATAAAAGGCCTGAGAGAATAAGTGAGAGAATAATTGATTTAATTTAATTTATCAGGTTAATGGATTATAGTGTGTGTGTAAGTACCTTGATGGGGTACATGTTGCTTAAACCTCGGGGAAGGTGTAACTGGAATTTGTTGAGTAGATGAAACTGGAAAAACGCCTGTCTGAAACTGGGCTGAACAGTGCAGAGGGGTTTCCCACAGGCAGGGCTCGCAGGTGAACTGGATGGCTTTCTGCATGGTATTGGTTTTGTTTGGTTGCTTTCTGTTGTTGGAAATTTTTTTAATCCAACCCCCCCTGGGCTCACTTTGCACACAGTGGGGTTTGACTTGGCGATCTGTGATGGACCAAGGGAGAGCAGGTGATCTAGTGGTCCCATCTGGTCTTAAAACTTTGAAAATCTCAAAATCTGTCTGTGCACACTTGTCCAAACTCCATGCCTGGCACACCAGGAGCAACCATGATGTGAGAGCTGAAATCACATCCCCAGTGAATCCAACAGCCCGTCCAGCTCCTGAATTCTTGCTTGGTTTTACTTGCCAAGAAAGTGTTGCTGTTACAAACAACAGCAGTGTCAAGGATGAAGTGAGGAAGTGGCCAAGGAGACTATCAAAACACTGCATCCTTCACAAAACACTTTCCCAGGGCTACAAAAGCAAGGGGAGATGAAAGCGGAGTGGGAAGTGGCGCAGGCTCCCGTGGGCGAAGGCAGGAGGAGCTCCTGCTGTGGGGCAGGGCTCATGTCTGGGGTGAAATAGCCCCTTTTGGAGGACAGCGTGTTTTTGTTAGCACAGACCCACCCAAGCTCCATTTGCTCTTGGTTTGCATCCCAGCTAACCAAACCCTCACAGAGGAGAGCAAGCAGGCGGTGGGAAAGGAGAGACGCTGATGTTATCTACTACCTGGGTTAAAAAATGGACATTTGGGGTTATTTGTTCTGTTGGGATCTCAAATAAGCTTCGGATCTCGTTGCAAGCTCTCTGCTCTTTTTGTGGGCTTTGCAGAGATTGTGATGCTCACCCCTGTGCTGTGCCAGGGCTGTGCTTTCTGGGCTGTGGGATGTCAGGGGTTCAAACTCGCACGCACATTGGTGGGATCTCTGTGGAGCAGCACTGCAACCTCCAGGGAAAGAGCACGGTGTGTTTCCACCTCCACCTACAAAAATCTGGACGCTTGAAAAGCTGAGCTGGGTCATTTTGCTGTGTTTGCTTCTATCAAAGCTCTTTGCCATTTACTCAAGTTTCCTTATCCAACCCGCAGACAAAAGCTGGATACCAGACTGACACAGCATGCAAAGTCCTCTGAGCGGGGGAAAACAGGAACATCACATCATCGTGTTAGCACTGATCTGGAAAGGACAAATGCCAGCAGTACAGGCTTCATGTGGAAACCGCAGCTCGAGCCATATGCTCAGCTGGGTTCCTACAGAGGAGATGGAATTCACAGGGTTTTCACTAAAATACGTAATTCCTCTCTCCCTGCACATTTGTTTGTTGTGTTTTTTGTTTGGAAATTCAAAGAGTTGACCCTGCGTGAATAGGAGCCAATAAAATCAACTCCAGAACTAATTTCTTAATTCCAGGAATTTCTCAGCTGTTAGCCATGTCAACAAAAGAAGCTGGCCCTGGTGCTGCCCAAGCCACTGATATCCTCCCTGCTGGAATTGAGTTTCCCACAAGCCATGTTTTGCTCTCTCTCCAATGCTGTGGCTTGGCCAAGCTGGGACACACACTGCAAAACTCTCCAGTATCTCAAAACACAATGGCCACAGGCTCCATCCTTGTGGAAGCCATTGGCAATTCATCGGGATAATTGTTCTTGGGTTGCTGGCTCCCAGTACAAGGTTTTGCCTGATATTTGGGCAGTGAGGGACCGTGCACCCCACGAGTCGGGTGAGCCCAGATGGGTGAACCAGGGAAATGTTTTTTCAGTCTGTGGGGAAGGTGCTGCCTCCTCGTAGTTTGTGTTGTTGAGCATGGGTCCTGCCAGGCACCCACCCACTAATGGAGAGGATGCAGGAGGCGGCACAAGATGGCACATTACCCAAAATCCCACACACACGACTCACCTGACAAGATGGAGGCGACGGCCGCGATGATGAAGGACACGATGACCCCGGGCCCCGCCATCTCCTTGGCCACTAGGCCAGATACCACGTACATGCCGGTGCCCACACAGCTCCCGACGCCGAGGGAGATGAGGTCGAGGGTGGTGAGGACCTTGGCCAGCCTGGCGCCCTGGGCGGCTGCGGTGCCCGTGCCCTCCAGCATCGACTCCACGGGCTTGGTGCGCAGGACGCGGGTGCGCAGGGCATGGCCCGCCGCCCCCCACGGCACCCGCCGCGGGTCCAGCCGCGAGAAGAACCCGCTCATGGCTGGGGCTGGGCTCCGTGGAAGGGGGGTCACGGATGGTTCTGGCAGCGCCCGCTCAGGGCTACGGCTGCATCTCCCTCCTGCGCTGGCGGCCTGGCTGCAAGAGAGAGGAACAGAGCTTTTGACCGAAATAGCAAAGAAAGAGGGATGTGCTCCAAAAGGGCCCCCTAAGCTGTTTTCTCACTGGGCTCCAGCGCCGGGAGAGCTTTGGTTTCACCTTTGCTGCTGCTGTGGAGAAATCTCCTCTCTGCATCCTAGTTGTTTTGTACAGCAGAGATGCACTGCCCTCCTTCATGTTTGCTTGAGTGTAACCCTGGTCATTGCTACAGCGCTACGAGCAGCAGGGACCTGATTTCCTCCAAATGCTTGTTACACAGCTTAATTGCTACCAAAAATGATGAGGGCTGCGTGTAACTGTGAGGTGTTAGTGCCACTGCGGCAACCGGGAACTGGTCATGATCCAGCGTGTCTCCAAGCCCGACAACATTGCACTTCCAGCAGCAGGGCTGTCAGCCCACCATCACTATGGCAGACTATGTGGGGACCATCTGTGGGACACCTCCTATGGAGACAGGCTGAGAGAGTTGGAGGTGCCCAGTTTGTAGAAGAGAAGGCTCCAGGGAGACCTCAGAGCCCCTTCCAGTTCAGGTCCCCATGAATCATAAAGTTGAAAAGACTCCCTGGTGTGGTTTCTTCATTCAATTTATCACTTCATTCCTGTAGTTATTTTAAGTACTGTTTAAGGAATACTTTTTTAAATTGAGATATGTGTTCTTGCTGATGTAACTGCAACACGTTTTGGGGTCTGGCTTCTGTGTAGTTAAGGCAAGCTGAGTGGGAAGCTCAACAGAAGCAGTGTCAGCTTCACCGGCCACTGAAAAGGAACTGATAGCTCCAGCCATTTAAAAATACTTCTAAATTATCCTACCTGAACCCATCTGCTCTAGGATTGTCTTTAAAATCATGACATTATCTTGTTTTTCTCTTTCTCTGCGCTTTTTCATCGCCAGTCATATTTTCAAGAACTATTCAGCAGCTGCCATTCCCACTTTCTTTTCTGCTGTTCTTCACAAACTGTGTAGTTCTCATAATACCAGCAGCAGTGACTTCCTAGTGACACACGATGACTTAGCTTTGAGCAAAACAACAAGAATTGACAATCTGCAAGTTAATACAAAGGAACAGGAAAAAACAGTTTATGAAATATGAATTTTAACCTGGCAGCTTCTTTCCTGTTAATACAGAAATCTTTCTTATTCTCTAATTGCCTTGAAGACAAAACAATTATTTTTTTCCATCTTTACGTCCAAAACAAATTACATTGTGTCCACCAAGCAGCCTTGTGTTGCTGGAGTTTATTAAATGAAACACAGCATTCATTTCATGTTTTGGTTGATCACAGTTCAAATTGTGCTGATTTTTTTTTTACCTCGAGCAACCACAGGCTGAAAGGCTGGATGTTCTAGCTAGGAATAATAATAGGGAAAAATTGTTACTGCTCCCAAGTAAATGTGCATCTGTGGTTTCAACCACAGGGAAAAAAACTTCTCCAAGAGGAGTGCTCATCATTACCCAAAATTCATCCTCCTGTTATCCAAAGCACAGCATGTCTGAAGCATGGGCTGGCAAAGAGGTCTTGCAGTGCTTCCCGCTTCCCAACCTTTATATAATTGTTTACCTAGGACTTTATGGGTGCTCCTAGTTGAGTTTGAAAGACTTAGGTTACTATTGCTAAGGTTTGCACCAAATTGACTTAAACCAGCCAAGAAGGGCCACCAGGAGAGGTAGGATGGTGTGGGATGGAGGTGCTGAGGCTGTGGGCTGGTCCTTGGTCCCATCACCAGCTTGTGCTTTGGCATGGGAAGACCTGCCCTGTTTAAGAGGGGTTGGGACCGTGATTTGAGATCAGCAATTTTTCATCATCTTGTCTGGCGTGTCTGTGAGTGGCTGATGAAGGCTTTGGGAAGGGTGGCAAATGCTCAGGTCTTGCTGGAGGGATTCACATGCACACTGGAAAAATCAGTGCATTCCCCCAACCGGAGAGAGATGAGCATGACTGATTTGGACTGCCCAGTTCACTCCCGAGCCACATCATGGTATAGAAATTACTTTCTCACCAGCATTGTGAAGAACTCCAAGAGAAGACATGGCAGTCTTGTTCTGGAATAATCTCAACTGCTAAAATAATGGAAAAAAACTTAAATATTTTAAATGCTTTAACTTAAAAGCAGGAACTGGCTGGTGGATTGGTGATGCACCCAGATTTAGGCTGCTGAGCACTTCCAGCTGCCTGGGGCTGGGCTGTGACCAGATCCTCCTGCATGGCAGCCCAACACAGCCCTGCAATTCATATGGCCCCCCCCAAGTCACCAAGGAAAAGAAAAAGTAGCTTTCAAAACATCTGAAATGAAATAATTGCTATATTTGATGCTATATTCAATTAAAGCAGTCACTCAAAACTATTCCAGATGTTTAAGTGAGATCAGCATATTGCTGCTCTGTAGCTTGGAAAACATCTTTTCACTCCATTTGAAACAATGAAAAAATCTGTCATGGATGGCAACCCTTTCCATGGGGCAGAGACAGCTCCCTTCTGCTCTGCTCCACTCACCCTGGCTGACTAAAAGCTCACAGTGGGAAGGAAAGGGAATTTATACTTGTTTTTTTTTAATCTGCTCTCCTCACCATAAATCCAGGAAGATGAAGGGAGCTGTAGCTCAGAGGGGATAAGCTGCAGCCGGGTTTTGGAGCTGCTCAGCTCTCCATCACCAGGCTGTTGGGGTTGGTTTTCCTCGCTGGCTGGCGCTTGCGGCTGCCACCACGTGCTTGTTAGTGACTGCTGTTTGTACCGAAACACTCTTCTTCATCAGGGGAAATTAACTAAAACTGCAATCAAGTCAGAAGGAGAGGTCTAGGTATTTACAGGCATGGATCTTCCTTAGTGTCTGGGTCAGTGCTGAATTATTCCTGATATAAAACTCGTTCTGCTGGTGAGATGCAGCGCCGTGCCCCACAGCGTCACCCATCCTTATCACCCCCACAGCTCCAGCTTCCCCAGACAACCTTCCTCAAACCACATCTTGGCATGGCTTACTTGATTTTTCTGTTAATGACAGAAAAGTCTGTCCAGGAGTCCATAGGAGTATTCTTGAGCAAAGATCTCTATTAAAAGCTGTTAAGGGTGTAAAAGCAACAGAATATCGATGGTGGTAAATGAAAAAAGAGAGCTCCTGTTGCTATATTGATGGAAAGCCAGATAGGGGCCCTCATTAAGAGGAAAAGGCTGGATTTTCTTTGCTTTTCCATGGCTCCCTGAGTAATTATTACAGAGGTAAACTGGGTGATGTCCCCAGCAGCTGGGTCAGCAGCACTCAGTTTGCTGCAGGATTTTCTAGGGGGAAAGTACCTTCCTCCTTGCCCAGGAGAGATGAGCTCCGGAAATGTGGGATTGAAGCCGGTTCCTACCATTCTCCAAGGCAGTGCCTGCAGTGGACCCAGGGAATAGTAACACAGGTGTTTATGATGCGGGAGCAGGAGCCCTCAGACCCCCCTCCTCGTAGGGGCTGCGTGCCGAGCTGGGCTAAAGCATTTCCCCGGGGAAAGGGAGCCCCAAAGGCTCAAAGGGATGCGAGAGGTGGCTCGAGATGATGGAAAAGGCGGCTCCAGGCAGCGAACCCGCTGCAATCCCAGCAAAAGGACAAGTGGAACAATGCGCTAGCCTGACCTCCCCGCTCCCCCTTCCCGTTTTCCTTTGATTGTGAGCTCGGTAGCGGCGAGGCGGCTCGTCTGAAGAGACGCTGGATCCTGAATTTCATTCCAGCTCCTGCAGCAGGGACAGGGCTGACGTCAGCGGGGCGATGCGGGAGTCGGGCAGCGGCTCCGGCGGCCGCCGAGCGGAGCGGAGCCTGCTGCTGGGGCTGCTCGTCACCGCGGTGTTTTCATTACGAGGGCCATTTCATTCGGAGTTTTACGTGCTTGTTTTTACAGTGCTGAGCCCCAGCTGGGCTGCCACTGTAAAAGCTGGCTCTGTCTCCGTCGTCAGCCCTCCTTAAAGGGATTTAAAACCAGGCACAGAGCCGACACCGAGGGCTGGTCCCTGCCGATCCCGGCGCCGCTCACGTGGGTCCAGCTTCAGCAGTCTGGCCTTCTGCCTTTGCTGGTAATTTTGGGCTCTTCTTATTTTTAATCTTTCCATTTTTACCTCTGCTGGAGCAATTCAAGTGGAGCTGCGGTTAATTTAAACTAAAACTGTCGCTAAATTAAAACCAGTGGTAGCATCTCAGATTTAAGACTAACTTTCTATGTGCATCAACTTAAAAAATGGGTTTCAGGGATTTTTTGTGTGTGTCTTCCCAGCAAAATGGAAGTGAAGAAGCTGAATGGCTGTTTTCTACGTTATTTCCATCTGTGTTACGGTTAGTGCTTCACCAATGTTAGCACTGCTCCAAGCTGGCTAAACACCATTAACTTCTTCTAACAAATAAATGAAATAAAAGAGGAAATATTTAATTGGACCGAAGACACAAGGCAAAGGTGCCATACATCCAGAGCTGGACTCCAAGGAGTTCCTAAACTTTGTGTTCTAGTGTCTAGTGCAAGAGTTAAAAGAGCATAGACGAGTAATCCAGTGATATAATTAGCATGTACAGAGAGATCACCCTTTTTTCACCTCTCTCCAGCCTTCAGGGGGATACAGTGTGATGGTTTAACTGCTGTCCTTGCTGGGGAGAGACTGGACTGCCTGAATTATCAGGGAAAAGGCAGAGGGAAGGATGGGAGCGATGTTAAAGTGTCTTTCTGTCTAGCAGCTGGTGGTTCTCATGTCCCAGGTAAATAGCTAATCAGTATTTGAGCACTGCTCTGTGGGCAGCCTGTCCACGCAGGAGAGCAATGAGGAGGCTCTGGTGGCTGAGGGCTCATCTTCCTGCCTGGATGAGAGATGAAGTGACATATTCAGAGGTGAAATTAGAGCAGGTCATGGTGAAGGCCAGCAGATCCCTGGATACTGAGTTGTTCTAAGCTCTGCCAGGGTTAATTACATGCCAAGCAGTTGGTCCAGTCTGTCAGGGTCCCTCGGGATGCTCTGGAGCATCAAGCTAGTGGGAAACAGCTCTGGGACTGGAGGAGTCAGTGTTTTCCTCCTTCCTAGGGCCTGGATGCATTTGGAGACAGCACCTACAGTTCTTACAGCCTGTGTGGGGTGGAAGCCAAAATGCACTGTTCACCCTTTCAGAGATGCTCATGTGCATCCCTGAAGGCACATCCCCTCCTCTTAGTAAATCCACCTATCCAAGACATCCGATTTTCTCCTGTCCCTCTCCCTTGTGTCTGTAGGAGGCAGTCCAATGCCTGGAATTTTGGTTTTCCACTTGTTTTCTGCCATTTTTGTACAGGTACCAGTGATTTCCGTGGTGCAGAGCAGCAGAGGAATGAGTGCAGGGTACGACAGACAAGAGTCTGTGCGTGCCGAGCTGTAGGTAATGCAATATGCATGAAGTGCTCCATTTGGGTTTGCAAAAAATCTATTTAACCACCAAAAGAAAAAAAAAAGAAAAAAAAAAGTGAAGTGCAGAGAGAGAGGCATAATCAATTTGCACATTTGCAGAAAGGTCTAGTTTGTCATTGTTTTCTTGAGATGGGAAAGTAAAAGCCTTAAAGACTGTAACGATATGATTAATGCAGGGAAATGGTGAATCAAGAGATGGGCGAGCTGAGCAGGAGGTGGGGAACCAGGAACTTCTTGGAGGTGTTCTGACAGGATCCCTCTAGGAGAGTAGTGAAACCACATGAGATTAGTAAATTTGTTTCTCCATCAGTAAAAAGTAGAAAGCCACTGCCTTACAGAACTGTGTGGTGATTAACTCAGTTGGGTTTTCTATGGAAGCAGAAGAGGAACCATGCTAAAAATGATTCATGCTCCTCTAGATGTGCCTTGCTTAAGTCGATGTTGGTTTTGCGACCAGGTTTCTCAGGGCGCTAAAGGACCCTTGAGGCTCTGGGCACCTCCAAACGCTCATTTGTGGCAGCTATGTGACTCTGCATTCCAAGTGCAGATATTGACACCAAAGCCATTGGATACAGCCTCCCCCATCCTGCTGCAGTCACAAGCCACGGTGATACTGAACACGTGAAACTCCTAAAGGAAGTTTGGGCTCACAGGTTTGGGTGCTCAGACTCTTTCAAGGACTAATGTGCTGACTGCTGAAGTTCAGGCATTTCAAACGCTGTGAGATGGGTGCCCAGGAACCCAGATTTGTCTCTCATGGAATCACAGACTCATAGAAAGGTTTAGGTTAGAAGGGACCCTAAAGATCCTGTAGTTCCAACCCAACTTGCCACAGGCAGGGACACCTTTCACTAGACCAGGTTTCTCAGGGCTCCATCCAACCTGGTCTTGGCAATATTCTGGCAGAGCCTTCTGCACCCTTCCCTCTGGTTTTGAGAGTAGCAGCTCCAGACCCTGAGCTGTCACAAGAGGAAGAACATTTTCCTGATATTCTGGTATCTCTGAATCGTAGTGAGTTGCCTGTTTGCAATGCTGGGTATAGATTTCTCTAACAGTATGACTGCTGATGGCGTCAGTGGAGTGGTTGCAGCCTTGTGTTTGCAACTCTGAGCTTTTCCCTGGTTTTGGTTAGTGGATTATACTTTCAGTAATTACCACTTTGATGATATAGCACATTTTCTGTATCAAATCCCACTGTTAGAGTGGAAAAGGGCTGCCTTTGTAACACTGAAACATTCAGTCCTGGGTTACCAGACGGTCTCTTCTAGAATTATACTCATTTAAAAACTGTCTTTGCTTTAACAACACACAGGAGAAAATCTCTCTAATTACTGGGCTGTGTTTTCTTTTTCTTTCCTCAGTGGATCCATACTTTTACACCACAGAATGAAAGTCATTATGGTTTGCTGCAAGCCAGACAGGAGAGCTTTTTTCATTTGACATAATTCACAGAATGGGTTATTTATTAATGTGTGAGGCTCTCTAAACAAAATGGATTTTTACTGTTGCAAGAGTCTGGCTGATGCATCATTATGACAACTGGGTAGCATTTTGAATTCAGAGGCAAAATCACAAATCTTTCAGTAAAGAACTGGTTTAACACTTTGGCTTCATCACCTGAACCAGAAAAAGATTTACCTGTATATAGCAAACACAGGACCTGAAAATCCACTATTTTCAAACCTCTACTTTTATTTTGAAGATTTTTGTGTTTATAGAGATCCCTTTATTCCCCACTGAGAAACTGCTGGTTTCTTTTTTTTTCCCTCTCATTGATGACTCTCACTCACCTGCAATCTTTCCAGCTTTCTGTAATAATTTAGTAGGAGTCCTGAACTGGCCCTTTACGCAGTAAACACATCAGGCTTACAAACACAAATCAGCTCTTGACAGGTTTCAAACGCATTTTTCTTTTGTACGTGCACATGGTCTCATTAATTAGTTATCGTGTTCCATCAGCAGTTATACAAATGTGATTGATTATGCCTCGCTGCCCCGCTTCCACTATTTTGACGATCAGCTAATTAACGCAGGAGAGGTTCTCAAACAACTGCTTTCTTCAGAAGAAGCTGGAAAGACACATTCTTCAATCCTGAGCCTACTAAATGTTCCAGAAGAAGCAGTAGTAGCATATGCAAATCAACGGGAGCTTTTTGCATATGCAAATGGGAGCTTTGAGCTGGGGGGTAATTTGGCTGCTTGTAACCTGTGTCACTAAATTCCTTAGCAGAAGCCTGAGGTATATTCACTACACTTCCAAAGAAGTGAATAGCAGCTCCTGCTGCTTTTATTACACTTTGCTGCTTTTTCTTATTATTCACTAGGACAAAACATCCTTGCCTTACATGAGTAATCCTCCTGCTTTTCAACACAACCGATTATATGAGTAATGTGAGCACAAGTTGATCAAAGATGATGATTTAGAATAGGGTTCTTGTGTTTAGTCATTTATCATCATCAGTCAGGCAAAGGCAACGTAACACCTAAGCAGTGTGTAGCGTGAGTAATACCTGGAGCTTCAGCATGAGAGCTTTTTGACATTTCCCAGTGAGTTAAAAATGCACATCTAAGACTAAATCAGGATCTAGGATTTTAGACTAAATCTAGGATGGTACTAGAGAAGCAGAATTAAATGAAGAATGATGCGTTCTTAAAAATTATAACTTCGGGTATTATAACATCCCTGAGTGATGACCATGCGCTGCCCAGAGATGTCCTTATGGAGCAAGGGAATCGGCGTGAGCCAACATGATTACCTCCAGCTTAAAGTAGCTAATTGCATACTTGCTCTTAGCCTCCCTTAGTGGCAAGACCCCAAACCCCGATCTCTTTCACTGAGACAACACAGTTACAGTCAGTGGAGTGTCCCCATGGTGTGCTGCCCTGCCTGGCAAGTGTGACTCCACCGGTGTGCCCACACACAACTAGGAGTAGAGCTGCTGGAATATTATTTCCGTAGTTCTTGCTTGTGCCAGAGCTCTCAGCCAAAGCAACTTGACATATTGCTTCTTTCTGTCTTAATTTACTCTATGCTGAGCTGGTGCCCCTGGTTATTAATTGCACATCTCCTGGTCCCTGTTGATTCCACAGCCGGTTAATGAGTGGAACACACCTGCTGCTGCCCAGGTGTCTTAGACAAGGCACTGGCATATCCAGATGCTTCCTGAGCTCCTTGCCTCAGGGCTGGAGTGGTGCAAGGCCCGTCACCAACGCTTTCTGCCTGGTCCCAGCTGAAAATGGAGGACAGGCAGGAGAAGCACACATTTCCTTCTCTACCAGACTAGGCTGTCCAAATCCTACCTGGAGCCACCCTGGCATTGTTGAGCACTATGGAGCAGTGGCTCATTTAGTACAACTCAACAAGTCCATCATCAAGACCTGGTTCAATAATGCTCAAGCACATGATTAAAGCTAAGTTTTAATCGGGCTGCTGTGGGTGAAACACACCCAGGTGTGGAAGTGATGTCTAGCACAAAGGGGTGTCTCCATCCTCTGCTTTAAAAACCTTTGTTAAGGAAGACCCAGCCTACACTCAGGGAGCTGAGGGACCTGCAGGAGGAATGGACCAAACCACTAACTGAGGTCATGGTCACCAACAAGCTCACCAAGAGCCAATGACTGCTGAGAGGGACTGCCCTAAATGCACACATGTGGTTTTACAGACATTAGCCTAAAGTTTTGACAGCCCCATAGGCACTTGTAGCACAGCAGCAGTAACCCGTTTCCCCATAGGCAGCAAACCACTTGGTCCTGTAACACTCTCTTCTGAGAATTAGGTTGTGGTGCTTGAAAAACCTGTGCTGCTTCTTCTGTTCACCTGCCAGGTAGATTTAATTTATGGTATCATGACTTTCAGTAAATTATTGATAGAGTCACTGTGCTGAGGAACAAAAACAATAGAGTCACGTGCTTTGTGGCTCCACCTCACTGGTTTTGTTTCATAAGTGCCAGAGCTTCACTCTGACAGCTTTATTGTGGGAAAAAATAGTTTTCCCTTAGAGATGTTCCTGTCTGGTGACAGAAAGGAATGGGCTGTGGTGGCAGCATCAGTGCTGGTCAGAACATCCAGTGCCATGCACATGACCACATGCTCTACAGGAAGGGCTGCTATTTGATAAGCCAGGGAAATATATACAAGAAAAGCATTTCCCTGTAGCAGGGAGCAGTTTCCCGTTGACAACCGCAGCTTAACTACGTCTCATCCCTTGTAAATGAAAAATGTTTTAGGAATCTCTGTGGGTCTAAGTTAGAGTCTGCTCCCATTTACACCTTGGGTGCTTTAATGAGTTCAGCAGACTCACCCTGGACTGGGATGAGACTCTGGCTAGGTTTTCACATCCATATGAAATAGCTTAAAAGTGCCTACTATATTTCTGGGCTCTGGATACTTTGCATCCCTAGATCTTCTATCTCTCACAAGAGTTCCAATTTCAGACCAACCCATGGCTTTACATTTTATAGAGGGAGTGATTTTATATATATATATATATATTTAAAAACCATTTTATTCTGGGAGAGATTTGTCGTTTTGAATTATTTTTAATCAATGTGAAAGACACAAATAGTGCCCACCAGCTAACATTGTTTTTGAGTGACATACAGATCCCACTACCATACATGGATGAAGAAGTATTTGCTTTCTTTTTATATTCTTATTTTTAAAATGTCTGAATAATCCAAACAATTACATGTTGCTTACACATATACATTATGATGACTTTATTAGCTCGGGTGCTTTGAAAGCAAAATTCTGATTATCTGGAGGCTAAGAAGTCTGTTACAGACTGCTCTGTTATCCTCTTTGTTTGCTTGTTTGTTTGTTGTCATGAGGAGCCCAGGATGGTGTTTATGTTTGTGTAAATTCCTGCCGTCCTATTTGCTTGAGTGTTTCAGGGCTTCACAGGAAAACCATTAATTTAGCCAGTAAGAGGATTTCACTGTTCTCACTGAATTTTCTAGAAAAACTCCTGTTGCCTTCAAGGGAAGATGGATGAAATCCTATTACATGTGCGTGATTTCAGAACTGAGAAAACAGACTGTCTTGTGCTCGAGAAGGAAGTAGTGTCAAGTCAGCCTACAAATATATGCTTTAAAATAATTTTGGCTGGAATCCTTTCTGATACGATCCCATCTGAGACTCTGAAGTAACACAAAGAATGAATTTTCATCCTTTTCATATAATCCTAAAAAAATTGTAGCAGGATAAGATACGTCTTGAATTGAGAGTCATAACTGACTCCCTGAGGAGAATGATTTTAAAATGCTTCACTTCACTGCAATATGCACAAAGAAAGAGATTATTTTTAGCGAGAGTTAATTAATGAAACCAATTGGAAAAGTGGGGGATTCAAAATAGAATTTTGGTCAGTCATTTGTTCTGCTTCTGGCACGTGGTTAAAATCCTACCCACTGGGAATGTTATACTTGTCTAGAGGGGAGGTCGGGATACCTCTACATTCCTGTGCCTTACTTGGAGAATTAAGAATCAAAGGTACCATTAAGTCCTCTGAGTTAATTCTGTCTGAATTGCAGGCCATTAGTTTCCAGGCAATTACTCCTGCAGGGAGCCCAATGACTTGTTTTGGCTAAGTTACATATTTTGGGAGGACATCAAGTCTTGACATAAACAGATGGAGAATCCAGCAGGTTTTCTGATGGCTCCTTCATCAGGTCATCAGCCCTCCACTGTTCAAAAATGTGATCCCTCACTTAAATTGGAATGTTTTGGCTTCAGCACCTCAGCATTAGCTCATGTTGTGTCTCTCTTTGGCAGATGGAGGAATAACTCAGTGACTAATAATTTCATTCTGTAGAGGCAAGAATCATGTCACCTTTCTTTTTAATGAGGTGAGTTCTCAGGTGCCATAGTCCCCCCTTTATAAGGGCCTTTCTCCAGTCCTTGATAGGCTTTGGCTTTTCTTTCCTCTTTTTTCTTTTTCCTTACTTACAATTTCATTGTCATTTTTGTTGATGTCTAATGTATTCTAGCAGTCTGTCTCTAAGGGTTGAGGTAAAATTTCCTTCCTACATCTCCACTTACCGAGCAGCAACTGAACAAGATGTTTTTTCCCTAGTTCTTGTTCAACAGCTTGTCTTATCACAGCTCTTGCCTCTGCGCTGTCTTCTCAGATATGTACTGCACATTTGACTTTACTTTGAGAGGATCAATTATTCCTTGTTTACTACTCATCAGTCTCTGTTTTGTTGGCAAAGTTTAGCACCTTTGATAGATGAAGGAGGGAAATTGGCCCTTGGATCTCTGCAAGAACTCCTTAATTCTCTGCTCTCATGCAACAAGGATTCCTCATGGAGAGCATGTTTAAGAACAGACTGTCAGTTTAATCTAGGTAACTTTTCTCTCTAGTGTCGTTTTGGCTTATTTGAGGTTTTTTGTTTGTTTACAATATGTTGTTCAACTCGGGTAAGTCACATGCCTTAAGCAATGTGTACCAATAAAACAAACACACGTAAATATCTTTAGCAATCAGACTTTCAGTCTCATGACAGTTTTTGGGCAGTTAAACAAATGCCTTGGCATGCTAAAATGTACTTGCCTGCTACTTAGGGACACTGGGAGAATTAATTAGCTGATATACTAGATTAAATCAGACATGGTCCTTTTGAGACAAAAGTCTTCTCTGAGGTCGACAGTCATACAGCTTCCTACTCCTCCACAGAGTCGGTGTTGATTTTGGAAGTCCTGTACTAGAGCACTTTCAGCATAGTCTGTAACAGGCAGGCACGAAGTCGATCTGCATAAACTATTATTTAATAAGCAACAAAACCTGGGCTGGAAAGCAACTTGAGGGAAGGAATTAGGCTGATGGAACACACCTGCCCGGGGCCGAGGCGGGCAGGCGGCTGGTACCAGTCAGCTCCAAAATACCCGTGTGGAATCAATAAACAGCACCGAGCCGGGGTGACGTAAAGAGGAAGCCAACTCCATTACCGGCCTCCAAGTCGCGGGGAGTTTTGCCGGCGCCGGCGGGAGGACGGAGCCGCAAACGGGGCCCGTGTGCGTGGGTCGCCCGCGGCCACGGGGGAGCCCCGGCAGGGCCGGGGCCGTCTGCGCCGGGGGCCGCCCCGTCGGGGCTTCAGCACCGCGGACAGCGCCCGCCCGGAGCCGCC
>VZRE01010082.1:257371-309238 GCA_013396775.1 Cephalopterus ornatus
GGGGGAGGGATGGATGGAGGGAGAGAGGGATGGAGGGAGGAGGGAAGGAGGGAGGGAGGGAGGAGGGCGCTGCAGCTCCTCAATTATTCAGCGCTTCCCCTCCCCGCCTCTGCCGCATGTGACCGCCGGCAATACCCACGGGCCGTGCCGGGGCCCGGGAGACCTCCGTGCACGGGGCTGCTGCCTCCCCTCCCACCGAGTCCTTTCTGCCTGCCCAAGTGTCCTGTGGGCTGCAGACGGCATCCCCCAAACTGTCTGGCTGCCTCTCCCAGAGCAGGGCTTTCCTCACCCCAGGGACAAAACGTGGGGAGCCTGCTTTTTGTTTTCTCCTTGAACTGCACTGTGAGATTTGGGTGCTAATGCCGTAATCCCGGAACAGACAGAATTAGGACTAAAATAATGCCTCATGCATTGCAGCATGCCGTGTTGTCCAGCCCTCGGCACGGCACGGCTGGGAGGAGTTAGGTATCAGGTGCAGGATGTGTTTAATATTTTATATCCATAGCTGCTTTTCAGGACAGCTGGAATTCATATTCAAGATTATTCCTTTTTGCATTTTTATTTCTTGATTCTCGCAGTTTGGTTTGCTCTGGATACACTCCCTGGCTGTATTTGTGTTGTACCATTTTGACATCAAATCCAAACTGGTTTCACCTCCAGTGATGCCTGGTGAGGATCAGATTTCAGTCTCTATTACAGCTTCATGCTGGAGCTTCTAACAGGACCTATTCCCAGTGCGGGCCGTGTCTTGAGCAGAGAGAAACTTTTTGTTCTCTAAATACTGAAATAAATGTCTGCTTGTAAAAATGAAAGGTGGCATCCTTCAGTGGGATCAGTTCAGTTCAGAAGTCAGTGTTTGCCCAACGTGAGTGACCCTGACAGGAGCTGCATCAATGGCAGTGACCTTCTGGGGACATACAGACCGTGACACTGCACACATAAACCCAGCCAGGGTGGGGGTTGGACTAGGTGACCTTTAAAGGTCCCTTCCAGCCCAAACTATTCTACGATTCTACATCCATGATCTTGTCTTTGGCCAGGATAGCAGACCACATGCCACCTCTGATTTCCTTTCCAGCCTTGATTTCTGTGGTGGTTTTGTGGCTTTCCAGGTGAGTTGCCATCATCTTCCCAGTTTCTTACCAAACTCTCTCCAGCTTAGCTTTACCTTGCTCTTTCCGTCCCCTCACAGCAGTCTCTTTGCAGCCCCTCTCTTCCTAAACAGGAACAGAAAAGACCTCTCCCCTGTTACTGCTGGTCAGCAGAAGGTGTCATCACAGGATGACATGATGCTCTGTTCCCTTCCTGTCGCTGTGGCCAGCATACATCTCATCGTACAGGCACAGCAGAAAAAGCCTCATTGGAGCCAAAGTGCAGCCAGCTGATTAGCCTCTTCACAACCAGCAGTTTTGAAACCCTGTTTTTATTATTTTCCTTATTCTTTGATTGCCTGAAAGCAACACTGAGTGCTGCAGCTGCTCCCCGTCCCTCTCTGTAGTCCTCCCTGTTTGGTTGTTGTTTCTCTTCTCATTCACTGGCTTCTGCCACCTGCTTTTGCTCAGTCCACGGGCACTGGATACAGCTGATACCAGGAGCTTTCCTTGGACTAAATCTGTGCAAAAGTGAAAACCTTCTCCATTTGGTATTGCACCTTGTTTTGCAGTACTTCTAAGACCATGGTGAACTCTATCTGACAGCACCACCAGCCTTTTGTGCTCACGTCCAACTCCTCGGTGCTCGTAGGGTGTGTGAGTAAAGGACATGGGATGGTTTGTTTCTGAAAGGATTATCAGTCTGGCTGAATTTTAATGGGATTTATCTGTGTGTGGGGGTTCAGAATAAATTGAGTCATATTTACTACCTGGGGCTTGCATAGCAGAGCATGTGCAGTTTGAGGGCACTTTGGTTGGCAGCAGCAGAGAGAGGCTTTGGTGTCCTCTTAGGAAACCCTCATAGCACCCAAGTTGGTACAAATCACTGTGCAGTACCACGATGCCACCCCCACCTTCCAGCTTCTACTGCTCAGAGCTCTTGCTCCGGCAGATTTTGGTGTGTAATAGCTTCACAGACCCTCTTTTGGTCCAGCCTTGATCTACTTTGTGTAAGTTTGCCTCTGTTCTGTCCAGTGGTACCTGCTGTTAGCTCCAGAAACAACCAGCCACCGCTTTGAGTGATAAATGTTGCAAGCGTTTTGTCAGAGGCTCACTTAAGCACTTTCTCATTAATCTTTACCCTGTTCTCACGAGTTTTGTAACTTCCAATCTTGCAGGAAGATGAATTTTTACACCTGCCCCTCTAATGGTGCTCTTTGAGGTGATTAAGTGTGGATAAAGAACCAAATGAGGACAAGTTACCCTCTCAACAAGCCCCATCAGCGAGGTTGCCCTCAGATTAAGGTGAAATTTTCCATAGCAGCCAAGCACACGATGATACTTTCACGGCAGAATTTCTTCTGTTACCAGGCACTGCCCACTTTCTAGAGCAAACTAATTTCTGCCCATTTTTTCCTAACAGCAAGTGGCCGTCTGACTAGTAATTTAAATACTTAATCCTGTTTTGAATTTGACCAAGGCTTTGGCCTCAATAACACCTTGTAGCAGTGATCTCCACCAGCTGCTATCTCATTATCTTGGCTGTTTTGCTTATCAGTGTTAAATATGGCCTTTCCAATTTCATGGGACATAGGTTTCTTTTTTTTTTGTGACTCTGAATACAGAGAGAGAAGAAGCCAGCAGAATCCATCCAATTCATTTTCTTTCTTCCTTTTATTAAAATGTTTGTTTACCTCCCTCATAATCCCCTCATACTTGTCTAATTGGTGACTAATTAATTGTGCCATTTAAATACCATGGTTCCTGCAGTTTTCTGACTTATTTCTCTGTCTGCAAGAGCTTTCTATTAGGACAATCAACATTTCTTGGCCTCCTGACCCCTAAATTCTTCCAGGGCTTCCAACATCCTCACCTCATGAGCCCTCCTTCTCTCCATGAAACCTCCCCAGAGTGGAAAGGCTCATGTCTAATTCCTTTAGTTTGATGACTTTTCCTCAGCGCTGTTCCTCAAAATATTTTGACATTATCAAAACTGATTAACGGGATGTTCAAGCTTGGATTTACATCAAGGTCCCAAAGTGTGTGCTTGGTCACCCCATGACATTTTTGTTGCTTTTACAAAGGTACACTGATTTGGGTTATGTTTCCAAGAAAAAAATAATTTGAAACTGTTTGAGAGAACCCACAGCACCTTTCCCTTTCCACTTCTGTGTCCATGTGTGCAGCCTGCCATCCCTCCAGCAGCTCCTGTTAGACAAGCAGGGCACAGCCTCTATCATACGCTCATCATTTAGCGAAGGTGATTGCAGTGTCAGCTGGCTCTTAGGAACAATTGATATTTCATAGAAAAGCTCTTCTGTCGGCAAACACCAGGCTGCACAGTATTAAGGGACACTGTATTAAGCAGCCACTGGGATGTAATGGTGGGAGCCTGTTAGCCCTGCACCTGCTTGCTCTGCATGAGCGGGAGTCATGTCCACGGCTTTGGCAAGTGTTCTCTCTTGGATTTGGTCTGTAGCATCACAAGATATCTCACAGAACAGCAGGATCTCCCAGACATCCGCTGCAAAGTCCAGCTGACAGTGTCTCTGAGTCCAGACCAGGTGGAGCCCTGCAGAAGTGCCAGTATTTTTAGAAACAGAGCCAGAATGCTTGGCCACTCTTTTTCTTCTTTTTGCATCAGTTGGAACCTCAGTGAGTACCTATAGGGGTCAGAGTGATGGAGGCACTAATGTAGCAGGATAAAAGAAGGATTAATCTTGCTGTTTCATCTCCTGTGGGTGACTAGTGCCATGATGAAAACCAGCATGAGGAAGAATGGTCCTGTAATTAAAGCCCTGGCCTGAGACTTAGAAAACCTCACTTGAGTTACTGGCTCTACTACAGGTTTCCTGGTTGAGCTTCAGTGTTCTTTGTTTCCCAGTGCTGTGAAACAACAGTGGAAGTATTGCCTGGTCTCAGGGAGTGTGTTGACTGCACAGGCTGTAATTTCTTTGGGTGAGGGATGGTCTCTACATGTTTTATGGGATCCTGACCTCTCTGGGACAGTTCAGCGGGCAGATGCAATTAGCTGAGCAGCCGGAAGAAAGTGCCTGGAGTGGTGAGCTGTGCCTGCCTCACCCCTGACCCCAGGAGCTCTTACTCTGATGCATGGGGACTGCAGCCCTGATACTGCTGGGCAGGGGACAAGCCCAGCACTCACAGGGCACCCTCTTCATTATTTAAATTACTTCTTTGTAGTGGAACTGGCCATGGGCTTAATTTTTGCTTAGGGCAATGGAAAAGGTTTTTCTGCATTTCTAAGAGGCATCTTGGAACAGGTTGAAAGGAAATATGGATATGGATATTTCTCATAAAGCACCCTATGAGGTGCTTCCCTCTGCATGGGAGGGAAACCTAAGTGGTGTGTGGATATAAACAGAAACTGGGGTAATCCCAGCACACCAAAACCTGGGGATGCTTTGCCATTTGATGTTGTCCAGCTAAGATTTCTCACAACGTGTTTCTTTCTTGCTCCATATCATCCATGCCAGGTTGAGTGGAGAAGATGGATGATATACCCATCAGACACGTTCGCTGTTCAGAGACACATGGGGAGATGGAGCATTAAAGAAATCCCTTTCAAATCCATATGTGAATTTACAGTGGAAGCCTAGTTCCAAGCCTGCAAAGTGATGCCCTTCGGTTGTGCTGTCACTGTCCCCAACAGGGAGCTCCCACTGGCACAGAGACAGCTGTGCTTACCTTGGCCATGGACACATAAAGAACCAGATGATGGGGCTGGAGGATGGGGATACCTGCTTGGGGAGCTGCAATCCCCAGTGGAGCTCCCCTTCCTGCACTGGACTGGGAGAGAGGCTGCAGATGTGCCTCTGGGGGAGGCTGGGATAAAGCAGCTGCCAGTGAGAAGGGATTAAATGATTCACTGATTGGAGGCTGCTCCCTTATTTAAAGGACCACACAGTATTTTTTCCTTATCCAGGGAATACTGCTTTTAACAACCAAACCAGGCATAAAATTGATTTTTGTTGCCTTCTCATCTTCTTCATCCCACGGTTAACATTAATGCTTTGGGCCACTGTGTAGCTTCTGAGTGCTACCTGTCCATCCAGGTCACACCAGGTATGCTGTGATGATTATGGCTTAATCAAGTGAGACTTGATACTCTGCTGAGTATCAGTTCCCACTGTCTTGCAGGAGGGTTTAGCTCTTCTGGATTTCACTTAAAGTCACAGGGGTGCAGCTGGTGGCAGGATTTTGTCTTAGTTGTCTGTTCTGGGAGTAACAGGTAAAGTACCATAGCAAAAAGATGGTACCAGTGCAGGGACATTTGGTGGATTTGTTGACAGATCATATGTGGGATGTGACTCTGGATATAGAGACACCACAGGGTGATAACAACTCTGTGTTAGGCAAGAGTGTGACTCCCATGGGTACTCCCCAGAAGATCAGCACCTACTTGATGTCTTTAAGCCCTCCAAAGTCTGCTGGGCACCTTGGGTTTGAAGTGATGTACCACCTGTAACCCATATCAATTGGCACTGGCTTGTCTGGTGTTGAGTGCTTAGTCCAGAGCAGAGAGTTGTGGTGTTTGCCACCTGTCACACGTCCTGTAAAGATGAGCTTCTGAAGCTGAGAGGTTTGTTTGGCTTAGCCAGCTACTCGTCTCAGTAAAGCTGGTTCTAGCAGGACCCATGCTGGGCTACTTTTAGGCAGAAACTCACTCTATCAGTAAAGAGCTGGGAGAGAACCTTTTTGTCTTTGCTATAGGAGCAAGTGCTGTAAATACTTTTAGTGTGGGAATGCTTTGAGGGAAACGCTTTGAGAGCAAAGCTTTGACAAGGGAACACATGACCTGGTTCACTCATGATGAACAGGGGGCAGGAAAGACGTTCTGCTGCAGGAGACAAAGGTCCACTAGACCAGGTTGCTCAAAGCCCCATCCAACCTGGCCTTTAACACTTCCAGGTATGTTCTGTGAGGCTTTTGAGGGATGACTTGCTCTGCTGTGGTGTTGCACACACCAGGTTGTGTCTGATCTCCATGGCTTTCCCATGTTGCCACTCATGCTCCCTATCCTAGACTCATTTCAGCTCCCCATCACTTGTTGTACCTGGCTGCCTCACACAGAGCTGGGGAGCATCCATGAGCCGTTTGTCCCCACTGTGACACACTGTGGTGACAGGTCCAGCTTAGTCTCTGCTGGGCTGCCCATGCCCATGAGAAGCTGTTTATGTTGTCCTCAGTAAAAGCAGTGTTAGCCCACAGTATTTGTTTTTGGTCCATACACAAATAGCTCACTCCCTACTGCTGAGAGCACCAGGTTACATTACTGGTCTTCAGAGCATTTTAGCATTTACTTGCCAAATTTTACCCAAGGACTGAACTATTTCTGCTTGAACAAAAACCAAAACAGAACATTTTTTTCCTGGGGGAGGAAAACGGAAAGATATGTGAATGCTTCCTGGGCACTGTAACTGGCTGTGTGATTTATCCATCTTGCTGCTAATCATGGACAGGGCTTTGCCCATCCCGGGATTTGCTGAGAGGCTGTTGTTTGCATGAGTGCATTTGCTTTGCATGTAAATAAGAAGGTCTATTGTCTGTTGTTTGTTTTTCACAAAAGTGCAGTTTTTGCGTGTCCAGAATAACGGCTGTTGTCCCAGAAGCAAGCCTTCCAGGAAAGGAAAGGTTTATAAACATACCAGGGATTGAAGATAAGTAGCATCAGCTATTCAGCAGGAAAGCACTGCACATCTGCTCTGAAACCAACAGCACTGCAGAAAAAAAGAGGACAATATTGATCTGATAGTTTGTTGTCATTGACATTTCTATTGATCTACTATTCCCTGGTCATTTCTTACTGCTGAAGTCAAAGGCCAGTGCTGGGAAGGGCAAGCACTGAAGGCAAAAGCGTTATCCAGATGTGCACCGTAGTGCAGTTTTCCTTGGAATAAACACAGTTTCTCAGTTGAAGCTCAGCCAAGATACTTCAGCTGGGTCATTCCAGGTCTGTTCAACCTGATTTTGCACGTCAGCTGAAGGACAATGAGCCAAAGCCTACACCTCTGAAGTCACCGTGGATTTAATATTGTAATGCGGCCTTGGCTGAGTGCAGCTTGAAGGAGCAGAGCAGCACAGATTGAATTACCTGCAGCATATTATTTGAAATCTCCTACTCAAGACCCACAGGGCCTGAAGCAGCTCAGCTTTCAGGGGAGGCTGATAAGATCTAGCCTGTGGTAGCATAGTTTAAGGTTTTAATTTTGGATTCATTATATCATTATCAGCGATCAGGGTCCTGGCTTGCTTACGAGCTGCTAATGGGATCTCAGCCAGGTGGCTGCCAGATCCACTGGCTCTGGTGAAATAACTTGCCACGTGCTGGGTGTCTGGTGTAGGTCCCATGGCTTGGATAACCATCCTTTAGTGACCCTCTGGTATGTGGGGGTGTGCTGTCCATAGGAGTACCCTGAAGAAGCTTTAAAACTAATGCAAGAGAAGGAATGTGAACCAGATGGCTTCTCCAGAAAATGAAGATTGGATTTTCAGTAGTTTGTGTATCTTCTACTAACTTAAAATAGCTCCTTTCTGTTTGGTGAGGCAAATAAGACAAGACATTAATATGCACATCCCAGCAGTAAATAGGTTTCAAGAAAGCTTCTGCAGGGCTGTGGAGGATATTAGGACAGCGTGTTTTTCATCACTGATGTGCCAGATAGTATGCAAAACACTTGCAATGCAGGGAAAGGCCTGGAAAATTGGGGAAAAAATAAATTTTTCCACTAGTCTGTAGACAGAAAAAAAAGTTGATCCACAATGGAGACCAAATACTAGTACTGAGTGTGATCCAGTGCGATATAATGCTAAAAGTACATGTTTTGAATGTGAATCAATTCTGGAGTGGGCCAGGTACAGCTATGATGTAGCTCTTGAAATCAGGTGGAATGTACATAAATGAAATGTGCTTACATTGACCCATTCTGCCTTTTTTTTTTTCCTAATTTATTGTTATTTTCCCGGCCCTTGGCGTTGCACATTTATAAAGACAGGCTTTTAGAAATTGCATCTCATGGAAAAATCCACTGGGCTTTTCCATAGAGGAGTTAATGGCTTTTATGAAAAGATTTACCTAATCTGATGTGATGTTTTCAGTCTCATGAAACCAGTGCTGAACAGAGCTGGAAACAAGTGCTGAAGCAGGAGCTGGAGCCATCTCTGCTGTGCAGGGCACAGCGGAAAAAGAAGGGCTTTGCATTGTTTCATGCTTATGGGCAAAATAAAGTAGATTTCCATTAAAAACCTGGAGGAATGAATGAGCAATTTCTTAATGTATCCAGTCAGCAAAAGAGAAATGACCACATCAATTAGACAAACCAGATTAATGGCCGGGGTGAGTCCTGACTGTCCACATAAAGCACCGACAGCCCGGCTACTGCTCAAACACACCCTGATGAACCAGGCAGTGACTGATCTGTATTTACCTTCTTAATTTACGAGAACAGAAACCAGCAGGGACTCTGAGGCATATGATTCAATCATGTTTCTCATGGCTTATACAACTCCTGGTTAGGAAATGCTGCCTGTTGCAGTCAGGAGAGAGGCCAAGGGAAAGCCCCCGCCTTTTCATCCCCTCTCCATCCCCTTAATGGGGAATGTGGGTCTTCAGTGGTCCCCATCACGCAGTGCTGGAGACGGCATTTACACCCTGGATCCACCCTTGTCTCATTCGGATGTTGTGTTGGACTTGCTGTGTGAAAACCACAATATCTGAACTGCATTTTGATGACTTGCATCGAACCACAAGCCAAGGCTGTGGGTTCACCGTTGTGCTGCAGGGCAAGGGGATATGCCACAGCTCAATGGCCTCCCTGGGGACAGCAGGGACCCCAGGTGCCTCAGCCAGGCTGAGGACACACAACATGTCCTGGGTCTTGGCAGGGTGGGCAAAGCTGACAAGAGGTAGCTGTTAACCAAACAAGAGCGTGAGAAAGTGAGCAAACAGGCCTAAGCTGCAGAGGAATCGTGTAGCACTACAAAGGGAAGGAAGAGAAGCCCTCTGTTAGAGTTCATCGTCATCTTTTACATTCACAGCATCACAAGTAATTAAAAAATGCTAATGCTCCATTGTTCTCCCACCAGCCTAAAAAAGAATGGTTTCAATCCCCATTTCTTATTGCCATTCCTTTTGCACTGGTGCTGAGCTGATGGGTGAAGTATTGATAACTGGGACTGGCCACTGGGCCTTTCCCACTGGAAATTATCAAGCAGAGGCACTGGGAAAAAAGCTGCTCTGCAGAAAAGTGCTTCATGGAATTGGCAGCCAGTGGCTGCTGGCCCAGAACCTGCTCCTGTGTGGTGGCACTGGTCACCCCAGGGGACAGTAGGGACCTGCCTGCACAGGAATGGCCCCACAGCGGGGCTGAGCTCAGGCAGGAGGAGCAGGAGCATGGATGGCAGTGGATGGGATTAAACCCAGCATCTATGCTTTAAGGAGAAATTAAAATTGCCCTTTCTATTAACAACCTTATTGTGCTGATACAGGATTATATCTAGATCGAGTTCTGAACGGAGCCTTGGCTGCTAATTTTAGCATTACGGAATTTCCTGAGGTGTTTTTATTACACAGAAAGGAGTAAGGAGAGTTACACATAATGAAATTTTGCAGTAGGATAGCACATACTGTAGCGTGTGACAGTTATTTAACCAGCACCACCCCCCACTAATGCATGTATAAACAGCTTCACCCAGCTTGAATTCCCACTTTCCCATTCACCGGGGAGCATGAGCTGCCTGGTGCTTTGTGCCACACACAGTGCCCAGCGCCACCAGTTCCTTAAATACATTATAGATGTACATTCCTGCAGGCAATTTTTATCCTCTTGTGCCCACACCGAATCATAAAGTCAAATTATCCTGGGGCTTTTAGGAAGTTTCTGGTGTTTTTGTTGGAAATAGATGTTTAGGAGAGTAATTTCGCTTTTCCTGCTGGCCATTGGTCTGGAAGTGTGCTGTGCTTTGACACAGTTGCTGTAGAGCATCACTGGCCACTGCTGAGTGACTTATCCCGTATCACTCTCCATCAGCTGCTCTTTGGAAAGGTGAATGGTGAACAAATAACATTGGCTTGACAAGATGTGTGTTTTCCTTTCTTTTTATTTATTTTTTTTTTAAGCAAGAAATCCCAGTGTTTTGTTGACACAGAACAAGTAACAGTTCACTTGCAACTTCCCAAATGAAGCTAAATTATTCTGAATAAATTAAACATTAAAGAAACATCTAAGCAAACCCAGGCTCCTGATGGGGTTTAGTTCTACTTGAAAATGCAGATGTTCAGCCTAATGGGTTCCTCCAAGATAACCAGTGACAGCCCCTATCCAGCCTCACAATACCCAAGTCTATCCTCGATTTTTTTCTGGCTTTTCCATGACTTATATTATTTCCTGCTGTCACTGGATTGTCTTTGTATTTCCCAGTCAGAGGATGCTCACAAGTGGAATGCTACCAGTCGGTCTCCTTGTACAGCAGTTCGGCTCTGGACTGATGAAAACAGACAAGCACTTAAATTGAAGAGTCGTTTGACATTGTGCAGTTAAAGGAAATGTTCTTCCTTACGATAATTAATGATTCTTGAAGGCAGAGAGCAGGCAATGGGCAGCCCAGGTTGCTGCTGGCCAGGGAGAGGAGGAGGAGGGGAGTGGGCAGGGAACATATTGCTGACTCCTCTCCGCAGGAAAAGCAGTGGATATCTGTGGGGAGGGAAGAAATGCATGCTCAACACTAAAGCAGAAATCTAGAGCAATCTTAGCAATCTCCAAGGAAATTTGTGATTTTGCCTCTGGTAGGAAGGACCACTGGGTAATTCACAGCTGTCAGAGGGTGCCAAGAGGCCAAATGCAGCAGCAGAGACATATATGCTTAAATCAGAGCTGAATTTGCCTGTTTGTTCTGCTTTACTGGCACCCTTTCCCAACTTTTTCCCCAGTTAAGGTCGTCATTTCTGTCAAAATGTAACGGCAGAGCTGTGCATTTTAATTCCGTGTAATTACAGTCTTTGGGAACTCGGTCTTCCCCTGCATCAGGCATCATCCCTGTCCACTCTGTCCCGGCAGAAGCAGATTGAAGTGCTGTTACAGAAGGTGGCTGGAAGCCACTCTTGTTCTCAGAGGCCTTTCTTGTCCCCCTACTGTTATTTTCAGAGCTCTAACTCGAGTTTCACTGCCACATGGACAACCTCCTCCCCAGCACTCTCTCCCGAGGCAGGGAGAGGGTGACACAAAAGCCACCCCACTCCCACCTTCAAAGCAGATGTGACTCAGCCTGCAGTCTGGGGGCTCTTTGTTGAATTTGGAGGAGGATGAGTCACAGGAGGCGAAGGCAGAGGCTCAGCTGGCAGGAATCAGCTGATGGCCTCACAAATCAGCTCAGCCGGGCTGATTCACGAGGGTGGAGGGTCCTACCTACAATCATCCCACCCACCCCTGGTTGTGCTGGGTAAACACCATCGACAGGATGGGGCAGCTGATCTGAGAGGCACAATTATCAAGTAATTTGTGATGGAGATACATGAGGAAAAAGCGGGGAAAATAGTCTTCCTGCTCCATTTAAAGGACTAGGACCAGGAGTTCTCTGTTAATAGTTCTCAGTGCCAACTCAGCAGGATGCCTGGTGTCCTTGTCCAGCAGCATGGTAAGTGTGGGCCTGTGAGGGCTTGCAGCAAGTCTCTTCTTCAATTCCAAATATCTTGCTTTAGAGGAACAAAATATTATCTATAAATCTTATTTTCTTTATAATCGTTAAGGATGTGGATGGCAGTCAGAACATGGGGAAAACCAAGTAAAAGCAATGTTTCCTGCAGTGGTTTTATTGAGAGCATAAGGCGAATCTATAATTTTTTTTGTCCTGCATCGCTTTCTGTTTCCAGTTCCTTCAGCGTATTTAGTCCACTCACGTCTTAATTTTCCTTGCTCTTTCAGCTGGGTGTTGTATTCTCCTTCCCATCCTCTAAATAATGTCAGATTGCTGCATCCCACTGATGATGCAACTCGGAGTCAATAATCCTCTCCTGGAGAAATTGCTCCTGACAGTTCAGAGACCCAACTGAACAAGAGACACAGAGGGAGGGATGTGTTTCTTCTGGGCTTGGCTCATAGCACCTTCATCTATGGGAGAAGAAATGTGACTCAGAAGGCAACTCCTGAATGAGCTGTCCAAAAAGTGCTACCAATTAAACCTGCTTTTTTTGTACTAATATAGAAGCAGAATTTCCATCGGCTTTGTGTCAGGTTGGTTGTCAAATGCACTGTTTGGCTGCTGCTGAGAAACAGTCTGTTCCTGTTCCCCTCCTGAACTGAAAATCAAGAGGCTCTTATGTGGAGGAACTGCAAGGATGGAGTAGAACCATTGAAAAATAGTAGTATACATACAGTAGGTTATAATCATTGCATAACATAGTATAAAAATAGCTTCCTATACATCTGCCATTAGTGGTAACTACTCTTGTCACCCATCTGCTTATAGATCCTCATGTAAAAACTGTGTTATTTATAGAACAAATTGCAAAAGGGCACCTCTTGAAACAGAAATAAGTCAATTTGTCATCCTAATAAACATTTCTGTTAGGTTGTGTGGACAGTAGTTGTGCACCAAACCCACCCTTTTTCACAAGGACAGTGCTGGAAGAGAAATGCCTGAACAGAAGTGATGTTGGTTCGAAGCACAAAAAATGGCTGTGGTTTTGCTCTTCCACCTTGACTTACCTTAGCAAAGATAGAACTGGAAATGGATGTGTGTCCTTGACCAAAAGTTCAGGGTGAGGAAGCCCAGCTTGTGAGGATGGGTGCAGAGGAGCCCATTGGATTTTGACAGAGCACAATCAGGAGGAGACCCTTTTGGTGTGAGTCGGGATGGGCTTTGGCACAGAAGAACCAGATGGAACATTCCCATAAACTGCACCAAGAGTCAGGTCATGATCCCTCTTGGTATGTCACTGCTTTTGCAGCTCACAAGTGAGCGATTCCTGCTGGTGTAGTCCTAATTTCCTGCAGCTTTTTGAGCAGAAAGGCTGTTGTGCTTGTAGCCATCTTCTCCAGAACGTTATTCCTGTAGAAAAGAGTGTTTTAGAAAAAATGAATTTTAGCTATTGCTCAGGTTTTGATGGAAGACTTTGTTGTAGCCACAAAAGACCTTACAAAATAATGTGGCAAGCACGACTGCTGGCTTTTTGAACAAGGACAAAAATTTAAGCTATGTGGCACAGAGTGAATAAAAACAAACCAAGCATGGTCCTGCTGTCAAGTGTCCAGCGTAGTCAAGAGAGAGCCCATGGCAAATGCAGCACTTCCCTGGCAGAGTGCTCTTGTTGGGTCTGGAAATTCTTGTCTGAAGCCCAGAAAAATCAAGGGGCTCCTACTGAGTTCCTTGACCTTGGGATTAGGCAGGATGTAAAACGGGAGGACATGGATAGCGATAACGTGTTTTGAAAAAGTTATGCAAATGATGTTAAAATACACGATTTAAAATATTAGCTCTGGCAGAGAAAGGCTGCTGAAGTTTCGGTCAAGGGGAACAAATACTCAATAAATTAAAAAGTCAGGAGTTGGCTCTAAAACAGTTGCTTTGTAAGCAAATGCTGCCTTTTGTGGTCAGCATGGAATGTGCTGTGGGAAGGGAATACAGCTCAGCGACTTTCTCAGGGGGTGGACATTGCCATCATCAAATCCATCTGAAGAAATGGCTCAAGTTTACACTTTTGTTGGCATTCAGAAACCAGACAGAGGTTTACCAATTCTTTTATAATTTTCTGTATAGATAGCATCTTCCCAGAAGGGAGCCAAGGTCCATTTGTAACTGTAGGAGAAAAACTATGCCATTATGGCCAGATCAGAGCCCTCTCTGTGCCAGTCCAGCAGGGATTAACTTGTATTTTAAAATTTAAAGCCTTATCTAGTCCAACATAAGATTTTTTTTTTTTAAAGCTCACTTTTTATGTTGCAAATACACATGTATTTAATGCTTTCAAGGGAAATGTAGAGCATATAACGCTATTCTTTGTTATTTTAATCATCTGGTGAATCTGCAGTGCTCTTATTCACCATGACTTTGTCTACCCAGGAGAAAGGAGGTCACAGACTACAAGGAGCTGGCAAAGAGAATTCAATTTTTGGCAATGTAAATAACCCTTAATGGGAAGGGGAAATTTGTAAAATTAAAAAAAAAAAAAGATAGCTAGTCAGTGGTAATTGCTTCTGTGTGGGAGAACACTGTTGGTTTGGTTTTAATTTTCCTTCCAGCTTCAGCATTTCCAGAATATTGCATGGTTTCTTTTGTGTTCTTCATGTTTAACTAAAGCTATCCCTGACCTCCCACATGAGCATCCATCAGATGAGATAAAAGGACGGAAGGTCTGAACAGTGATGGGGAGATATACTCTAAAAATATATGAAATACCTTTTGGCCATGCAAAATCTTGATCTGGATGCATGTTTTCCACTGCCTGGGCGTGGATCCATGGGAGTCATGTGGTGCAGATAGATTAAACTTCAACCAAACAGTGGGCAGAAATGAAGGAAAGAAAAGCAATACGTACAAATTTGAAATAAGAGAAATAAACTCTGGGTTTGGGTTTGTTTATTTAATTGTCATGTTGCTCAGTGCATCAGATGAAGTGGCATTTTAAAATCTCTGCTTGCTTTCCCCCAAGCTGAACATCCCAGCTCCCTGCTCTCAGCCTGCAGCTGCCAGGGGGTTCCAGTTCTCCAGCAGCAAAAGCAACCAGCCCTTTCATTCCATCAGTATTATTATTAAGAAACAAATGAATGGATAACACTTTGCTCTGGGGACACACAACACTCCTGAGGTCTGGACCAGACCCCACCCTGACCCCAGACCTTCAGGACTCTTACACCATCTTCATAATGACCCACCTTCATGACAAACTTTTTACTCCAGAGGCTATTGGAGATGAACTCAGGGATGTTTGTGGAGGAATACTGATGTACTGAGATCCCCTGGCCTTTAAAATATTTACAAGTAAAGCAAAATACTTGTTATAGGTTTCACTTCTCTTTTCAAATGATTGAAATGACATTGGAGTGGGAGGCATTCGTGTTATATTGCTGAAGAACACTGAATTTGATTAGTTCCTACTTTGCTTTTATTTGGGCTGAGAAAATACCTATTTCTCTTGCAGAAACAATTTATTCGCAGCGTGTAATAGCAGAGCACTGGGATGTGCTTTGTCCCATTTTGAGGCTTTGTGTTACAGAGAACAACTTTATGTTGCTTTTTCTTGCCTGAGTATTTAACTTTCACCTTCCTCTGTGATTTTTTTTTTTTGTCAGCTGTGTTTTTCAACTGAACATTTCTCATTTTACACAAGGTTGATAGTGATAGGACAAAGGGGAATGGTTTTAAACTAAAAGAGGAGAGGTTTAGATTAGATGGACAATATTAGTGATATCTGCATGCTGGAAAGCCACACGGGACTGGCAGATGGCAGAAGGCATTTAACAAAACACTCTGCTGTCCTAATTGCTCCCTTTGCAGTCCATTGGACTCTTATCAGAGACACTTTGGGGGCATAGAGTTAACATCCTGAAATAATAACATGAATATAGCAATACTTGTATTGTTCTCAGAAGTAGCCAATGCTTTCCTTTTAAGTTGTTAGGATGGAATATATGACTGCCCCACTCTTTTCCCCTGGAGTTACAGTTTTTCCTGACTTACGTTGCAACTATTTTTTTACTTCATTTTTCTTCTTCAATATTATATTGTAAAAGACCTGACTGGTGTCAATGCAGAATATCCCAGGCCTGGCAGACAAGGCCAGCCCTGGCTATAGTTCTGCTGACGCTTGGGAGGACCAGCCTCCTCCAGCCCCTTGCCTGCTCTGTGCAGCCACAGAGCTGTTGTGGAGTGCTTGTAACACCGTGCTGGGCTGTGAGAAGACTGTGTTGGGGGTTGGTAATATAACTCTGAGTTTCTATGAGAGGAATGAAGAACTCTAAAGCACTTAAAATAGGTAAAGGAGAGAATGAACCTTTTTCTTGTAACTCACAGCCTCAGCATGGTGTCAGAAATCGTTACTCATGGTTCTCTGCAGCCCAGCCTGTGGCCCCATAATGCCATGTTTTTGTTGGGTTTGGGGTTTTTTTCCCCTTTAGCTGGAAAAGATCTGCGTGTAGATGAGTTTCTCCTTTTAAAGCTGAAGTTGCAGCCCATGCTGTGTGATCCCATGGTATTGTTTGGGGGTGAGGGATTGAACTGTTGCTCTTCATGCCCCAGCTGTGGAGCAGTCTTTGTTTGCAGAACTTAGAGCATGGGTGAAACAGCATGTCAGCTTTGGCAAACTGGGATATTGGGACCTTTGTTATCCCAAACTCTCACAGCCATTTCCCTGCCTCCATTGTTTGTACTGTCAGCTTTCTTTAGCGTTTTCTGCAGTCGTCCTTCCCAGTCCCCATGGGATGTGCAGAGCTGTGCCATACACAGGACCTGTGCCTACAGGCTGTGTGAAAGGGCAGTGAACACAAGTGAAGCTGTGGATGGGCATTTAGTGCACCTGCACACCATTTCCAACTCCCCTGTTGCTGCTGCAGCAGTGGTTGGAGGCTAAATGTCTTTTGGAACTGCACCCAAGAAAAGCCCAACTGGCTGTACAATAGCCTGGAAATTGTTCTTTGATCAAGTGGCATTTTCATATCATCCTAAACACTGTAGAAAGACAAACTAGGTTACAGGATGGCTTATTTTCCCCCATTGTTCCATTTAATTTGATAGCCTTTCGTTGGGTATGTAAGTGCTTCCTGCCTCTCTCTCTACCTGAACGTGAAACGCAGATGGTGCAGTACTGCCTGTATTACACAGACAATAGAAGTTAATTAATGGGTTTTGATGCACTTCAAGCAATGGAGGAAAAAGCCCCATCCTCAGAGTTTTTGAGACTTCCTTGGCCTGAATAAGGAAAGGACTAGACAGGGAAGATAAGAAGCAAAGGAACAGAGCTAAATGCAGGTTACAGTGCAAACGCAGCTTGGGGTGTGAGTTTAACATTCCCCTGGGGTTTGTTGTGAGATCTCTGGGGGGAGCAGACCCTGGAGCAAGCAGAAAATACTTTGAAATAACTGACTTAAATTAAAGGTGGTCTCTTGAACAGGATGGTGGTGCCCTTCTAGGAGGACGACTTCTGAGCCACCAGCAAGAGTCTGGTGGTGAGCCCAGGAGCCCCTCTGGCTCTGGTTTTGGCTGTCCTTCCCATCTCTTCAGTACAGGTTCTCTATGTTCAGACTCCAATATAAATTTTCATTGCAGTATAAGCAATGCAAAGCCATATTAAGGAAATTGAATATGGCATTAGTCATTCCCTAGGCAAGAGCTGTGCCTGAGGAGGAGGAGGCAAACAGAGCAAGGCACCATGCCATGGTTTCTGTGCAGTGCCAAGGCAGCCAAAGCCCTGATTTCCCTTGCTGCTGCTCAGGGGCAGCAATATGTTCAATACTGAGCATATTGAATCAGCTGGATTATTTCACAACATTGGTTTGTCAGTAGTCACTGTCAATTTATGCTGCTCTGTTAATGCTTCCTCTCACCCTTATCCATGAGGGATTATGTTAAGAAATACAGTAATGCGGTGGATTGTACCGGAATTGTTCAGGTTTTCCTATCAACTGCATCAAGAAGGCATTATAACTGGAAAACTGCAAGTTCAAGCTTCCAGGATCAACCCAAAGAGCATAACGTTTTGCCAAACTCAGGAGCCCTGGCTCACTTTTTACGTTTGGATTCACTGATGGATTCCCTGATTAAGGGCTGTACGAATTTAGCGACAAGTGCTGACCCAAGTTGGACCGTGGGGCTACGTTTGTACTCATGTTCAGGGAGTCTGGGGTAAAACAGCAAAACTGGTAAAACAGTGCACCGTTTTACAGTGCGGAAGGTCAGTCCTTGATACCATTCTGTTGTTGGAGTTGTCCATGGCACACTTTTGGTCTGTGCCCAGCAGCACACCCTGGGCATGGTGCAGGTCTCAGGACGGGTCAACCCTTCCCACAGGCAATTTTCACACAGCCCTTTTGTTCTGCAGGGTGACAGAGTTAAGCATTATGGACACGGGTCATCCTGTGCCAGCTGGCCAATATCTGAGAGAATGGTCCCAAGCCTATTTAACTTATTACCAGAGAGGTAACCTGATTAAATTGATGGTCTGCTTTCTGAGGGCTGAGGTTTCCTTCAAGGTTTGGTCATTTGGAGGTGATGAATCTTTGCTTCCATAAAGGCTTCTGGATTTGGCCCAAAGTAAATTGTTCAGATGAGTCAAAAAGCCAAGCAAAAAAGGCTCAGAGGGCCCCATACAAACCATAAGTTTTGTATGAAGGGTTATGAAGGCAGCCTCATTATTGTCTTTTCCTTTTGGTGTTCCAGGGAATACTTTGGGCAAATACCATGGGAATAAAGGAAATATTTGTCAACAGAAAATCCCCAGATAGTCTCAAAACAGCAACCCTACTAATAAATTTGAGGGTGTGTTCTGCCGTGTGCAAAAACTGCTGAGCATTATGTACAGTGCTTGAACTTGATTACTTCATGTCGTGCAACTCTAATCACTTCTGAGTGTTAACATGTGCGAATTAGGAAAAGGATTAAAATTATTCTTGGGAGTGAAATGTATTCTTTCTGATGAAGCATAAAATTAGTCGTCTCTTGGGGAAGGCCTAACTGAACTGTTGTTTACAGGGGTTTCTTTCAGAACTGAGGCATTGATGATTTCAGTTCAGATTTAATTAAAAAAAAAAAAGGAAACTATTTCTCATATGTTCAGATATGCAAGATAGCACCAAGTTATCCTGGGGTTTCTTCTCTGCTGTAGTTTAACTTGTAAAGGATGACTCTTTCCAGGTAGGGAATGGTCTCCCTTGATAGGGAATGTGAGAAACTGTATGATTTAAAAATTTAAACTTAAATAAGACAGCTGTTGTCCAGGCAGTCAAGAGGAAAACAGGAATGCACACAAATCACAGGCATGAGAAGAAGCATCACAGGAACAGAGTGCTCATGCCCAAGGGAAATATGAAGGCAGAGTAAGAAATCACTCTGCTTTAAACCCCCTTGCCTCTGGTGCTGTATTTGTGTGGATAAATGAGTCAGGCTTTGTTTTAAAGATACTGTATGTTGTCACTGCGTTTTCTGAAATGTGAAAATCCATAGGGAAGCACCAAAGGCAGTAATGATCCTTAGAAAGATACCTGTTTCATTTCATTTAAATGACCTTCACATTAATTTTTAACAGCTGGGCTATGACCACTGTAATAATGGAGAGCTGAGTCACAGGTACCTGAATCACTCCATGAGTCATGTCTAATCCAAGATATTTCTGTGAAAATCCCTGGAGTGCATGGGCAGATGTCTGGGAGAGGTGAGATAATTTGTCCTCAGGAAGTGCTACCATCCCTTGCTGTCTGCGGAGAACTTGGATGAGGCCTTAGACCAGGCAGGAACCTTTCAGGCAGCCACTTCTCATTGTGTTGTGACGTGAAACCACCCTGAAGTGGGTGGACTTGGCAGTGCTAGATTTATGGTTGGACTCAAGAGATCTTAGAATTCCAACTTAAATGACTCTATGGTTCTACATCTGCCCTTTGCCCATCCACAGATGAAGCCAGTGACAGGGCTGGGAACAGTCCTTGGGGCAAACTGTATTCAGGTCCAAAGCCCACCTTGGCAGTGATAATGTGCACAGAGTACAGGCACTTCCCCTTCCAAATTCTCTGACAGCAGTACGTTTTATGGCCAATGTTCTCAGTAAGTTCCAGGCTGAACATACTTATGATCTACAACAGGTCTGTTAATTCCTGGGTTTGTACCCGTGCCGTGGCTCAGCTGCAATGACTAGGTGTGGCCTGGCAGGAGTGTGTGCTACAGGAATTAGTGCCTGCTGCTTGGCTACAGCAGGGAACGGGCAGTTCTCACAATGGGGTTTGAAATTCTATACTAAAATTTAATCCCTAGAAAGTAAATGGTTTGCAATGTGAGTCATTTGCCTTGGTGCTAGATTTAGTCTGCAGCAATCAGGAACAGGTCAATTCACCAACCAATGCAAAACCAAAGCCCTGTCAAGCAGCTGCAGACCACTGGGCTGGTCTGCAGCGTCAGCATCATTAAAACTCCATAGTAGCATATAAATCTGCTCCAACTAACCTCAAATTGACATTTTTCCCAGATGAGTGAAGGGTGTTGGCTTGGGCTGTAGCTTTGTTTTATGGACACTCTCCTGTCTTCCAGTTATTTGTGTTTTTTTAATCAAGAGATAACCAGCTTATTCAAAGGATGGAGGAGACTTGCCAGACGTAACACTGCTGATTTGACTTCCTTCTGTGTAATCACTTCTGTACTCATTTTTCATTAAAATTTACTTCCCTTTCACCTTCCCGAAGACAAATGTATCTTTTTGAAGATATGCCAGGACAATAAAAAGAAAGCTACAAGGCCACAGTGATGTCACATAGGGGTTGCATGGGCCGTCTGCAATGGAAATATCTGTGACGGAGTTAGATTGACCTTCCAGGGGCTAAACTGGACTTGCAGCTGTAAGTTACTCTTTTCTGCCTATCATCAGAGCAGTCAGGTTTTAACTGAAGTTCCATGTCATGCAAAGCTGGACGTGGGGTCTAACACCAAAGGATGGAAGTTAGCTCTTCTTTCATAACTTTAGAAAAAAGTTCCCAGTTCTAATGTCTGGCAAAGAAGCTTGAAATGTGAGTCTGTACGGTGGGTCTTCATGGATCGTGGGGACTGCGAATCTCACTTCTGAGAGGGTGAGCTGCTCTGTTCATTCCCATGAGGAACTGTTAGGAAATGCAGAGAAAATGAGGACACCCCATGTGCATTTAAATATCCTTTTGCTTTCATCCACCAGTTGTAGCTGCTGGGAGGAGTCAGGGCTTGCCAAGGGTTAGACAACACACACTAAATCTCTGCTGAAGCTCTGTCTCCAAGGAGGGATGAAGAGGGCTGGAAGTCTGAACTGTCTCTGCAGTTGAAGTTCAAGTTGCCTCTTACACAGCATGATTTAAGTTCTCACTGCTCCAGAGTGGAGTAAATAAGTGGTGTAGTTTGGCACACTATTGAGAACAACTTTGGATTTAATATTCCCCAATACATTCAAACAAGAAAACTTTCCATAGCAGACACTCAAATTGAATGTTAATTAGAAACAAAGATCTTAAAATATACCAATGACAGATTTAATTTGAGAAGAGCTTTCTGCACTTTACTGGAAGCCATACAAAAATACGGAGTGAAGCAGTCTGGAATCCAGCTCTCTGGGTGCCGTGTCTTCACTGTTACTGCTGTGGAGGGGTACAAGCAGGTTAATTCTAACCTAAGCACTCTAACTAAAGTGCTTTTACTGGCTGAATTCTCTGTTTCTCAGGACAAAGACAAACACCTGCTTCCAACCTCCCACCTCTTACCTGACGGTCACAATATCAGCAGAAGGAAACCCTCTCGCTGTGCAAAATGCCTTTCAGCACCCAGAGGAAGAAGGCTGCTTTTCCAGATCTGACTTGCCCTTCTGTTTTCTTTTTTTTGCTCTGACTCTGGTGATAGCACTGCCAGAGCTATTCCCATTCATGTCACCTTACAGGACAGGTTGAATCCTGTGTCTGCCTTCACCTGCAACCGGCTGAGGCATCCAGGAGCATCACAAATGTAAAACTGGGAGAGACCTTCTGGAAGTACCAAGGGGGCAAAGCAAAATCCAAAACGGCAAACCTTTGGAGAAAGATGGAAAGGATTAGATGCTTTGGTTTGTATCTTTTTGCTCTTGTAGTGGGAACTCACGTTTTGGGAATAATGAGTTTCGCACAACCTCTAATTAACTGGAGGTCTGATACTTTGCAAGGCAGAGGTGGCAAATGCTGTGTCTGGCTGAAATACCTGGGAAACAGGTGACAGTATTCAAATCCACCCCTCTCCATCATTCAGACCAGGGTTAAGGCTCTTATACATCCAATGCATTATGTCTTCTCTTGAAAACTGGCTCTCCAGAAAATAAACCAGGCCATTCATCCCAACCTTCTGGCACCGGCTCCGAGTGCAAATACCAGGTTGCACAGCCTGCCCTTCTCAGCATTGCATGCTCCAAACTGGGAGGCTTTTTGTGTGCAATGCCTCCTGCAGCTGGCATGTCCCCATTTTGTACTAGACAAACACTGACAGCTTTATTTCTTGTTTGTTCGGTTGCAAAGATCCTCAACATCCTGGTTTGAATTGAGTATTGTGGTTCCTCGCTAGCAGAAATGTAAATAACAAAGAAATTTCATGTATTTTAATTACCTGAAGGCGTCTGTTTTAATCTGGTAAATCCTCTTATGTGATAAAAGTAATGTTGCTATGGGAACCCTATCTAACAGGAAAGGTAGCACCAGTCTGCTTGTAAATAATTAGGAAACTGATGCAGTGAAGGGATTTTTCAGTCACTTGGCACAAATTGGCTTCATGGTGAAAGTTTAGACCAGTGTTATAGTTTTATATGTGTATATGAGTGAAAGGCATAGATTTAACTGTGAGGATCCCTTTCAGGCATCTTGGAAGGGTGGGTAGATGTTTCTTTCTCCCATATATTCACCAAAACACAGCCCCCCCCCACCAGCAGTGCATTTATATACTGTGACACTCTCATCAGTGTTTATTAAGTGCTTTAACTCAGTAATGTGTGAAGTTCACTCAGGAGTGAGACACTCACTGAAATAATCTCTCAAAGGCAAATTCTACCCAGTAACTCACTTGTGCATCTCTGCAGCAGCCAAGGAGCCCCATCAGTGCCCTGGGAGCAGAGCCATCAGCGCAGGTCCCCTCTGTGTCACCCCCAGCAGCCCTTGGTGTGACACCAGCTCCTGCCACAGCTTTGGCTGGAGTAAACAGGTGAAGGGTTTGGGAGTTGGACGTGATCCTGTTTTCCTTTAAATCACCAAATCCCTTTGCTTTGCATAAAGCCTCCAGGGACAGCAGTGCTGCCCAGATGGATGAGTGCCTGCTGGTGTGTCCCTGAGGGGCAGGACAGGAATCCTCTGCCTTTCCTGGCACTCTCAGTTGTCCCATCCCACAGTTATCCAGAGCTGTGTGTTGCGAAAGGGTTTATTCATTTACCAAGTGGATGTGCTGATAAGAGCCCTGTGATAACTGGCAATAAAGCAATAATGGCAACATGGTTCAATATATTAGCAAATTTTCCTTGCCATGAAATCCTTTTCTCTTTTCTTAGATTAAGAGGAACTGACTAATAGTTCCTGCTTTCCTCCAAGGCAATCAATGTGCCTCGAGGCCACTATTGAGAAAGAAGCTGTCATTATAAGTTTGGAAGAGATATTGAGTCACTCTAAAATCTGGGAAGCAAAGGAAAGGGGGAAAGATGAAATCTGCCATTAATTAAATACATTTATATTCATTAAATTCATTACACACTAAAGAGAACTCATTGTTTGCCATGTAATTGCATGGTGATCACTGAAAAACAAGCAGGCTTTGTTTCATAAACTGAAGAACTACGCATCAATCTACTCCATGTACTGTTCAACCACATCCATTATGCAGTGGTGAGTGGCATATTCCTGTCTCATCACATATCAGTAGTGTGGTTTCCATGGATAACGTTTCCATGAGAAATTGTAAATTTTTGTCAAGCAAATATTTTGTCTGCAAAGAAAACCCTTGTAGAGGCAAGTAAGATATGCCTGCTGCATAAAGATACTTGATTTTCAAATCAGTATTACTCCAGTCAACGTCGTCAGTGTGCTGACATAATTTGAAGGGAATTATTTCCTTTAACACAGGAAAAGTCTGATACGACTGAATAGGAAGGCTTGAACTTATCCTAAAATTTTGACTTCCGGGAAAGGGATATTCATGAGGAAATTCCAGCATCAGAGATATTTTTCAGAGACTGCTTCAGGAGGGAGCACCATGTGGATCAGTCTCACTATAAGGTTTCAGTGATCCTATGGATTTTAACCAGCCTCACCAATGAGAAGATCATATTGTAATAAATTGAATCTCTAAAATCATAATCAGGTTCATAGAAAATAATCCCACTAGCCCAACAGTTTCAGGTGGAACCTGCCTCATTGCAAACAACATTAAGGACATTTAGCTGCTGATTGGGTTGTGCAGGTGATCCCCAAATGCCCTTGTCTGGGATGGTGATTTGGGGGCAAGGGGTGGGAGAGGAGAGGCATTACACCGGGCATATCTGATTCTTGGGCATAAAAATATTGCAAGCCGTGTTTCATACTGCAGTATTATGTTGAATTAAAGTCGTGTTCCTGACATAGCTCCTGCCCAGCTAGATATGAATCATTAGTACAAAACCAATTTCCTAATTATCTCTCCATTGCAGGGTAATGCAATGAATTTTGTAAAGCTGTAATTTTATCCTGGTTTACTTCCATGTCCTCTATTTTCTCTAGAGACATGCTCTGTTCTCCTCTGAGATTATTTCTGATGTGATTTTTGGCTACAGGATCTTTGGATACAGGTGGGGTATGGAGGAATTCATCTGTCTTCAGCTGCTTTCCCAAATTCCCAGGGAATTTTTGCTGGGAATGTATAAACTTTCCAGGTGTTGGATGGTCTCTAGTGAAGCAAATAGTTTGTCTTAATGGTTGAATTGATCTTTGTGGCAGATCACAGGAATATTTTTGTTGCTGACTTGCCATGTCATCTATAGGTATTTTTAGGTGGTTTATATAAAACAGATGAAAAAAAACCACAACAGGGCACCATGTTATGAGGAGGTTTGTGAAAATCCTCTGTGCTAATAGATATTTCTGTCAGTACCTGCAGATATTAGAGAGGTTAATTAGCGGAATTTGTGAAAAAAGCTGACTCAGGAAAGTTTTAAAGGAGGAAGCTCTAGCACTCCTCACCCTCCAAAAGTGTCAATGTTCCTGGTTGCACTACATCAGTTGGGTTCAGAAACAAGTCCTCTCTGTAGAAAAAGGGGGAAAGGCCTCAGACTTGAGTGATGATGGAAAGTGAGTAATGTGCCATCACCCCTGGGCCAGGGTGGGTCTGTGTGTGCGAGCTGCAGCCACGCTGCCAGCACAGGACCCTGTCACTCCGTCCAGGGACAGAAAGAAGCACATTGGCACCATCCTGGGAGGGGAAGGATGGGAGAGTCCCCAGCTCCACTTAGTGGGCAAAGCATAAACAACATGTAACAGCTCGGCAACAACCACCAAAGCCAACTGAATAGTGTGTTTAAACCCTTCAGCTAAGTCATGAGCAGGAAAAACGCTTTCTTTGGCCTTGGAAGACCATCCTGAAGCCCTGGGTTCCCAGAGGAGGACCCATAGGAAGTGTTACCGCACTGACTTACCGATTTCTCTGAAGTTATGGAAGGATGCAGTGGTTTGGTCGTATTCCTGCTCAGGCAAATATTTAATTAACCATGGTCAGGTTTTCTAATGCTTTTTTTATTCAAAGCTCCTGTGAAATGTAGCCACAAGGAGCATCGGCAAACGTATTTCCTGAAGGCAAGGCTTCAGCCTGGCAGCAAGGGTCAGCCTGCACAGCAGGGGCTCCTCTCCAAGGAGCAAAGACATCTGTTGATAGCCCTGGTCCTTCAGGCTGCAGCAGAGGTTGCTTGGGGATTTTCAGGACGTTCTCAGAGCCAGAAGAAAAGAAAAACCGGGATTTTAGTGCAATCATCTTTTCTGCTGATAGCTGCAAGATATCTCAGTAGCTCTGTAGATGTGTTAAGGGCAGTTCATCAAGCCACTTCCATTGGTGAGACATCTCGCCCGAATCACTTGCTCCATTCTCTAGTGCTCCAACTTTTGGCATTTCATCAAGAAAAGCCTTTTAAGGTTATATCTTAATTAAAAACATTCACCAACCTGGCTACAGCTCTTTCTGAAATGCTCCTCAAGCAGCAGCACTTCATATGCTATTAGCTACCTCCTGACTCCTCTCCTCTCCTGATGACCAGGTCCATTTAAGATGATAAATCAGAAAATTAACACAAATCATAAAAATGCAGCACATTTTGAAGGGCTAGTTGCCATTTCACATTTCACAGGGATTTAGGGTCTGTTTCCTATACTCCCACGGGGATCTTGTTGTTGAATAGTCCCTTGCATCAGAAATAAAGACTCCTGGTCCCAGGGTTTCAGGATTACTTGCAGACAGAATGGTTTTCATGGCATATAAAGTTTCATCAAAACGAGTGTTCCCCTCTTTCTCCATGTCAGGGCCTTCAGCACATCGGAGGCAGGGGAACTAGAATGCTTTTAGCATCCGATATATTTTCTTCATTAATTTTCATGGAAAAGGATTGCAGGGGAATCACAAAAACAGAAGTGGTCCCCTCTGCATTTGGAAGGGATGCAAAGCGAGGATAATGATTGGTGGGTTTGGGTTGCACTCCAGTTTAGATATCCAACTTTATCATTATTGTTATTATTTCTTCCTGTGACATTCAAGTTAGAGACACTCCCAAGCCACCAGTCTTTCCAAAAGCTACTGGATTTCCCCCTCCCCCTTCTCTCTGGATCTCTGCTGTTGCTCCACTCCCCCTGCAGTCACCCTGGGAAGCTGATGAGCACTGAGGTAGCTCCGCAGCAGATACTGGATCCTCAGTATAACTTTCAGTGGTTAATTAGCAGCTCTGCTACTCACACTGAAAAAATGGAAAGCTTTAATTAGATTCACAAAGGGACCTGAAAAACTGGCCAGCAAGTAGCCCCTCTGTGTTTGGGCAGGTGAGGGACTTGCACTGAAACATGCTTGTAACCTCTACAGCGCTCATAGAAAACAATTTTATTAGAGAAAACGGAGGAAAAGAGATGGAAGAGGTTCCTGTTTACAGTCTGAAGCGTGATTTCTCTACTTGGTGCTTTACACTGGCTTGAAATGTAGTTTTACATGTCATCATTCTGTAGCCACTGTCAGGGAACGTCCGCTGCTGCTCCTGCTCTTACTTAATTTTTTTCTTCTCCATCCCTCCTTGCTCATTCAGTGTTTCTTGAAGTATTAGCAGATTCCAGGTTTGCTTTTCAATGGTGTGACAGAGAGTGCCTGCTCTGAAGATCAGGAGTGAAACACACCTGACTTGTGTGCAAATGCTCCCTGATTAAAATGAAAAAGCTGAATAGTGTTGAGAGGGGGCAGAATATAGAATCAAAGAATGGTTTGGGTATGAAGGGACCTTAAAGATCCTCTCATGCCAACCTCCCTGACATGAACAGAGACACCTTCCACTACATCAGGTTGCTCAGAACCCCATCTAAATTGGCCTTGAACACTCTCAGGAATGGGCTGTCCACATGAGAGTGTCTTAATAGCTGCATGAATAATCTTAAATTCTGTGCTGATGTCAATATCTGCTGTAGAAAGGCGGTTTTTTTTAAGATTGAAAAAGATGTGGACTTGGCAATCCAGGCACTGTGCTACATCTTATATTTAAAACAAATTATTACTCTGTTGTATGATTTAATCAGCTAATGAATTTAACATTTTTGGATAATGTTGTTAATGTTCTCAGAGTGCCTTTAAGATAGTCTTTTCTTGCCTCAAAGCCTTTTCTGACCTTAAATTAGATGAGCCATTTCAAGCCTGAGGCAATGAGAAGGGTGAAGCACAGGTCCAGGTCATGCACTGCCTGGTTCAAGGGGCACCCAGGGTGCAGGGTCTGCGTTTGGGTTCACCACACATAGGAAACACTGCGATGCTGAAACACCCTGTGTGCTCAGGGCTTGTTATGTACTCTTCACCCTACTGGAATTTATTCAGTTTGCAGACATTTAAAATGAATTCATCAGGGCAAGGCATTTCCCTTATATTTTGTCTGCCACGAGGCAGATGAGCCCAGGCTGAACAGGGCTGGATGAGGCTGCTGCCTCGAAAGGGACAGGAGAGCCTCATCCAAAGGTGCAGGATTGAGGGAGTGGGATCACTGATGCTCCCCGTGCCCCTCCAACCTCCCTGGATGGGCTCTGCCACCGCCCCTGCAGTTCCCTGGTGCTGGAGGGAACTTTGCTTTTCCCTTGGGCTGCTTGGGTGGCTGGTTCAGGCTGCAAAATCCATTTAGCTGCTGCACATCTGCCAGTGCTCTGCCTGAGAGAGACGTTATTACATTAAGCTGCAGATCGCGGAGATTGCAGTAATATTTTTATACTAAAAGACGTGTTGTCCCAAGATGCCCCCGACGGCGGGGACCGACGGCCACCATGCATATTTATCTCCTGCCCTAATTACCTCGGAGCGGGAGCATTTGCAGCCATGCATTGACGGCAGAGCTCCTTATTTTGGAAAGCAGAGCAAAGCTGCAGGGCAGGGAATGACCCCAGAAGCACCATGAAGACTTTTTTTCTCTCTCCAAAATCATAACCTATTTTTGGACCAGGCACTGAGAGGATTACAATTTTATTAGATGAAGTAACAACAAACTGCAGCTACTCACCAAATGGCTGCAGCTTTTGAGCCATGTTTTGGCCTCCTTCTCTAAGGGTTGGTGTTTGTAGCCCGGGACAGGCTGTGACTTGCTGCCAGCTGGGACAATGTGGTCACTGCTGCAAGGTACCTGCACAGTCAGGTGACAACAGACAGGGTTTTAATGTCCTGCTGCTCCCCACTTCCTTTAGATTCCACACATAAAAATAAAATAGAAAATAAAACAAGGATGCCATTTAAAGGATAAAAGGCTTTTTTTTAAAGTTATTTTCCTCTATTCTGCTCTCTGCAGATACCAGCTATACGTAAGTATCAGTGGCAAGTGGTACCACTTCCCCACCTTATATTCCCCAAGGGTCTTACCTTCATTTTCAAAACATCTCAGTGATATATGCAAGGAGCTGGTGTTACAGGCTTTTGGAAACAAGAAAACCAAGTCATTTGCCCCAAATTGTACAGCTGCTGGATAGCAGATCCTGCCTGGGAATCACTCCCCACTAAAAAATGTGCAGGTCAAGGCTGGGCAGGGAAGCACCAGCAGCTGCTGGTGTTGGAGTATGACTGTCCTGCTGAGGGTCCCTGCTGTGCTGCCAAGTCCCCTCACCCTCCCTTTCATGTTATGTGCTGATTTTAATGACACAGTGAAGCCAGATCACGTACAGGAAGGAAATCTCCAGCTTTCATCAACTCAAGTCATCTGATGCTGGGCTGTGTGGAAATTCCCAGTGCTATTTTATCAGCCGTGAGCCACTGGTTTTGCACTAAAGAAACAATTTTTGCACAGCCCAGGACAGGCTTCCCTGTGTTGCTGAGGCTGCCCAGCCTGGAGCAGGTCACACAGCCTGGACAGAATGGAAGTGCTGGCATAGCCCTTGCTTGATGCCAGAAATCTTTTGCCCAGGAAAGTCAGGCTTCACCTACCACATCCCTGTGGGTTTCACTCAGGGTCATCCTCAATAAGTAGGGTTTGTTTGGTTTTATCTGTTAGCCCCAGGGATGTAGAATTTTAGCAGTAGGTTCGTGTGTAAACTCTGACCTTCAGGATGGAGGTGATCTGTTTCAGGATGTCTTTGTGTTTTGGAGGACCCTAGATCCATCCTGAAATGCAACATTTGGTCTGTCTGGAGCCACGATTGTCCACCACACCTTCAGACCACCCAAGCAGGATGTCCAGCACCATACGGGCTGAGTAGCTAAAGCCACAACACTCATGACCTGCCTTTGCCCATGCACTTTTGACTGGCAGCATAAAGATAAATTCACCTGTAGCTTGAAAAGCACAAGGTTTAGCAGAAATCCCCTGGCGTATAGACTGTTTATGGGGCTGCAGTTCTGTCCTCAAGCTGAGGTAAAGATTTTGTCAAATGATACAGAGAGCTGGAAAGCAGGGAGAGGCTTTGGCTGCTCTGCAGCCTGAGAAATTCTACAGTGACTCAGAAAGGGAAATTTTCTGCCTGAGGAAACTGGCAAGATGCTACGAGCCATGAAAAGGGACTTGTCACTGTGGTGGTGACGATGAAGGTGAAAGAGATTGATAGAGGAGCTAAAATATTCCTCTGGCACAAGAAGGCATGAGATGTCTGAATCCTCTGAATATTAGATTGCAGTTTGAGTGGTGCTTTGCAGTTAATGATCTGACCAGAAGCACACTTTGATGGAATAAATGCATGTTATTAGAGACATCTCCTACTTTTCTTTCTGGTTTCGATGACAATCTCTTCTCACACAATTCTCCAGTGTGATTTGCATGTGCAAGTTAATTAATGCCTGCTGTTTCATGGAAAAATGTAGAAGGCCATGTGGCAATCTATAAAGCAGACCTTCCTCAGAGGTGGAAGACCTGCTGCCTACAGCCCCGGGTGACTCTTCCAGCACCTTGGGCTATGTTGGGATGTCAGACAGAGAAATCTCAATTTGTAACCCATGATTTCACCAGCAAGGGAGTGAGATGTTTTGGCATTTAGTGCTCAAAAGATTTTTTAAAATGGTAAAACAGATTGGATAGGTCAAGAGGGAGGGATGCAGAGGAAGAACCTTAAAGAACTGTGGATTTGTTGTGTTTTGGGCCAGGGGGGCTGTGCTGGCTGCCCGTGAGCATCCTGCACAGCAACGATAGCAGGGAACAGGCTGACCTGCAGAGACCATGGTGTCTGCCTAGAGCTTTCGAACTGCTGCCACTTGCAGTTCCTCACTAGAAGAAGCAGCACGAGAAGAGCTGAAANAGGGATGAAAAAAAAAAAAAAAAAAAAGAAAAAGAAAAGCCCAGTATGGTCATTAGGATGAACTGCTTAGAGTTAGATAACCAGAAATGAGTTGCTAAGCAATGCTCAGGGAAGAGGACTTGGAAAGAACGTCACGGTGTGCAATACCTAAGGAAGGAGGGATGTGTGTGTTAGCAGAAATCAGGCTCAGCCACCGTGGCACAGCAAGCTGGGCTCCAGGGCTGTTACAGAGAGGAAATGGAGCATTTTGCTCTATGGATTATTACTTTTATTATTTACTCTTTTATTGTTACTTGATGGGTTCTGGAACTTTCAGGATTTGAGGTTGCAGAGGAGCTCATCTTGAGGATTCATCCTTACTCTTCTGCCCTTAGATCTGCACAAATGTATTTACTACTTAGTTAAACAGATTTCCATCATTTTGAAAAGCCTGTCAAAACCATTTAGCTGTGAAAAATCACTAATGATTTTGGATATCTTCAGAAGGAGGGTGTATTTGTGGCACTAATTAGCTCCTGTCAGCATGTTATGTGTGCCTTTACCTCCTCTGATGTGCAAAACCGTTCAACCCTAGACCTCAGAGATGCTGGGCAGCAGCAGGACATTAAGGACTCAGAGAGAGATGAGGTCTCTGCTGTGCAGTTTATGGTTCTCTGGCTGCCCACGCTTGATATGGAAACTATTTAAGGATTTTTGTGTTCAGATCTAGCCCTCAGTACAGACCAAGCTGCAAAATAGTTAATCAGCAATAGCCTCGTCAGTGAAACTGAAACTTTCCCTCCTGGCATTTTTTCATGGCATCTATTTACATCCCCTTGTCTCCTACTCCGAGCAGAGATAGGAGTCATAGCTAATGACTCAGGGAGTGTGTTATGATATCACTGTGCTTGGCTGTTCTCATCCTGCCGAGTGTCTGCAGCCCGTCCTTGGTGCCTTTTCCTTAGATAAATTCTGCATGGAGAGATACAAAACACTGACTCCCTCCAGCCTTGCTGCTCCAGCTCACTGGGAAAGCAAGCCTGCCCCACACTGCCTCATATCACATAATCAGCAACATCAGTTTGGATGGCCCCAAACAGCAGCTCCCCCATGTGAGACCCTCTCTCCCACCAGCTGATTTCCCAGGGAACAGAGAAGGCTGTATCTGTATTATCTCCAGGCTGGAATTGCCTCTCCCAGGCACTTTGCCTGGCTTGCACAGAAATGTTTCTTGTTTAGGCAAGAGGGACAGAAAGCACTGTGAGGAGTGTCCTTGTTGATAAGGGATGTGTTGAGCTAAGCAAGCCTGGCACTTCCAGGGGCCAGCTCCTCCATCGAGGCAGGTGAAGGTGGCTCTGCCAAGCTCGTGCTGATCCATGGACACTCATGAAAGGACGACCCAGGTGTGTGAGGAGGGATTTATCATCAGGGAAAAGTCCATGGTCAAGTGTTTCACCTGCATGCGACATGTGGGAACGGGACATGCCCTGAAGCCCTGACCCTCTGGGCTTGGGGTGGCTAAAGAGGAAAAGATTTGGGATGGCTATAGAGAAATCTGGTCATGCCATGTTTTCTGTGTGGAAAAGCTTATCTGGCAGCATCTGGTTTTAGCGGGGAGTTTCTAGTGGTGGTAAGGAGGGGAGTGCCCAGGGAGACCCTGGCTTCTTAGGGACACCCAAAGGGTCACCATTACTCGTTAGGACCAAATCAGGAGCTGGTTGTTAGGACTTGTTAGAACCAAACCACCTCAGAAAGAGGCACAGTGAGCTCCAAACCTTTTGAGCTGGATTTTCCCATCCCAAATTGCACCTTTGCCTGTTGCAGCGACCCCTGTGATGCAGAGTGATGGGTGGAAGCTGCAGACAGCAATCCTGGGTGCCCACAAGCTGGTGGCACAGTGAAGCCTGGCACTCAGCACTTTGCCAGAGCACAGACTTCCAGGCCTAGCCTGGAGTGATTTTGCATTTTTTTGCTATAAAACATCAATGCAACTGATCTGGGTCAGGACAGGGCTCCTTCTGCTGAGCTGTGACATACTCTGTGCTGATCAGTTAATCTCTGCCTTCTTTGCTTTTGCTGGGTGTTACAGCCTTGTGAGGGCTTTGTGAGAATTAACAACTGAAAACTGCTTTGATCAGTGCTGCAATTAAAGACAAATTGCAAGTTCAAGGAATTGCAACCAATCAGCTTGGGAATGTATTGTAGATTGTCCCTCAGATGATGTATTTGCTGGAGAGCAAAGGAAGATGTGTCTGTCAATGCCTCTGGTAGGATTCAGATCCCTGGGAGTGAGGACATGCCTTCAAGCCCCCTGCTTTAGGGACAATATCATGCCCACAGCATTACAGCAGAAGGGGTGTTGCTTCAAAACCACCCTCCACCTCACAATTCTGCTTCTTATTTTTTGCTTTCTAGGCATATTTTCTGGTCAGAAGAACACAGGTCACCAGCACCAGCCTGCTTTCAAAACTGTGAGAGTGAGATATGCTAGGGAACGCTTCATTCCCCAAGCATTGTCTTCTATTTTTGGCATTTGAATTAGACTGCAGTTAGCCAGCCCAGTCTTTCCTGTGCCCTGATCCCGGGTTTAGACAAGGGCCACAGTGCTGCCTCATTAAAGTTTCACAGAGACATTTCTTTTCATAAGGCAGTTTAATAAACTAATAGTTTATTAAAAGAATATATTTTTACTCTGACCTTCCTGTAATTTGCATTCAGACCATCCTACAAAATGCCCAACAGTGCTCAATGGCAGTAATAAAGAAATCATAAACTAAAAGGAACCAGGGATGTTGGCCATTTCTCCACCAAAACTGTTAGTTAATCTGTGGTATGTGTATTTGTGTTGGACTGTGGTCCTGTATTTGCTGTTCTGTGTAACCAGGCTTTTACCCTTCTACTGCTGCCCTTCCCTTTCAGAATGAAATTTCAGTAAGTTCCCCCTCCCTTCCCCCACCCATGATATTTTAGACTAACTGGAGGAAAGAATTGCTGGTTTTATGAAGATTTACTTCAGCAGGGTGAAACATCTCATTTCCATCCTGAATAATTTATGGCCAGCTCATTCCCACTTGTTCTTGGGTTGTTAGCTTAATTATTTTCTTTTCTTCTATTACTCCTTATTTACTTATAAACAGCAGTTGTATCTTCTCTCAACCCGCTTTATTGTTGTTGTTGTTATTATTATTATTATTATTAAGCCAGACCTGCATGGCTCTTGTAGGATGCTGTCTTGTGTCTGGTTGATNTATTTCAGGCAATAAAATTATTAAGTCCATAAATAAAGACTCAATCAGGACCCTGGTCATCTGTCCGAGTTTATCTCTGCTCAGTGGGGGGAATGCTGCTGTGCGGGGCTGCTGAGAAAACCTCCACGGGTTTTAACACAACCACGATTTCCCCGGCCAGATGTTAATGCTTGTAAAGTCAACCAGAGAAGCTTCATAAATGATCTGCTTTCTAAATGGGGGTTATTTATGTATAGCCACAGAAAGGAGGTCAAATCATTTGATCAAGCAACTGCCTAGTAGAAAGTGTTCCTGCCCATGGCAGGGAGTTGGAAGTAGGTGTTCTTTAAGGTCCCTTCCAACCCATTTTATGGTATCTGCAGAGCCATTGCAGAGAAGAGCCATCTGCGTTGCTGATGTCCAGGTCTGACAGTTGAAGTTTAGAGGTCCTTCAGGTTGTATTCCTCCTTAATCATCACTGATGAAACTAGTTTACACTAAATTGTACGAAATTGGAGTGAATTTTCTGAGAGCTTGTTCTCCGATGCCTTTCACGGGAGGCATTTCCATCTGAAAAAGTAGGGCTTTTCCTTAGCTGCTTATCAAACCCTTTTACCAAACCTTCTTAGTTGTGTCATGAGGTCTCCGTATTGCAAAATTTAGTGTTTCCACGTGTTTTCCTGAGGCTTAGAGCAGAGTGGTTTGTTTTGTTGGCATCAAGAGCATGGCTGTGCACAGGAACCACATCAGGACACTTCATCCATTGCTGGATTCTCCTGTTCTCTGTCCTGGGTTATCTATATTTCATATTTGAAGCTATAAATGAATCATTTCAGGGGGGAAAAAAGCAGCTAAAACTCAGGGAGAGCACGTATCTGGCAATCTATCTCCGATATGTTAGATCTGTACAAAATCTGCTGCTCTCTTTGGAGGCACAAGACAACATCCCCATTTTTCTGGCAGCCAGCAGCACCCACTGAGCACTTCAGAAATCTGATCTGTTTTCTTCTGAAAATCTGATGGAGTGTTTAAAATACATGACTGGGAAAGATTTTGAAAAATGGTGCTAGACAGCCTTATTTGCTTTCTGAAATCATTTGAAAAACACCACTTTTAGAAAAACTAACCGCAAGCCCAGCAGAAGGATTAATTCATCTGTTTTCTCAAGGAAAAATAATTACTACGGATCTTTCAAAGCTCACAAGGAGTCAGCAGTGAAGTCTTCTCCAGAGCTGTCATCTGTGACTGCAGATCTGGCTGTGATACTGTAAAATCAATCATCCCTCTTGGCCAGGGCCGGCGAGCAGGAGGAGGCACCTCTGCGCTGGCATCTGGAAAGTCAAAGCTGCTGCTGAGACTTTGTCTTCACTGAATGTGTTGAGAGATGCAGCATCTGCTGTGGTTTGTAGTGATGAATATATATGAGGGAGATGGTTTTAATTTAAAGTATTCCAGTTTTTCACTAGTGGAGTAGCACAATACCCAGAGGGAGGATGCCCGAAGGGGAAGTGAAGCTCAGCGCTGGTGGTGGTCCCTGGTGCCTGGCAGTGGGAGGGTGGGTGAGTGCAGAGGCAGGGTGGGAAATGAAGCATTTTGTATTTAAGTGAAACCACTGGGAAAAATGAATCAAACAGGGGTGGCAAAAGTTGTTGAGAAAACAACCTGAAGAACAGCCTTGCAGGAAAGGCCTTTTTCAAGACCAGCTTGGACAGGGGCTCTGAGCAACCTGGTCTAGTGGAAGCTGTCCCTGCCCATGGCAAAGGGGTTGGAACTGATCTTTAATGTCCCTTCCAACCCAAACCATTCCACGATTCTGTGAAAACTGGGTGCAGAGGAGTGTGTTAGTGCTGGAACTTCAGAGAGCTCAGAGACATCCCAGAGCACCGCAGGGTGAGCGAGGATGATCCTGATGCTGGATCATCCGTTACGGATGCTGGCAGGGAAGAGCCTGGTGGGACTTTAATAGCTATCAGCATGCTGGTGTAAAATATTAGTTCTCCTGGGATGTGAGTCCCAGGCAGATGGAAGAAATAGAAAGAAAAATAGGAAGAAAAAAAGAGAAGGGAGGGGGAGGCAGCAGAGCTGGGCTGGGTGGCTGAGCATCACAGCGCTCAGCTCACCTCCCCCTGCTCTGCTCCGGGGCAGGTGGGATGACTTTTTGGCAGGGACTGGCCTTCTTGCGTTGCTTTCCCACTGAACAAGACATTTTTCATTTCACATTTTCATGAGAAAATGTCAGTTGCAAAGAAAAAGATATTGTTGTTTTATTGTTGTCTGCTGTCGGTTTTTCCTTCAGGCTCTTACTTTTCTCGCTGCAAGCTCTCCAGGTGGGGATATATTCACTACTTTCAAAAGACTGGCATGAAGGTACCATGCCAGCAGAAATAAATACTCATACTGATAGGAGTTAGTATCTTAGTTTGGTATTTTCGTTTTGGAATGAACTGGAAAAACTGAACAACCAAAGTGCAAATTGCTTTTGAATTCTTTCGAAACTTCTTTTTAATTGGTTGGTTTCAAACTTTTTTTTTTGGGGGGAAGCATATTTTTTCTGCCAAAAACCTGCAAGCAAGGATTTTTCTCTGGGCATATCTTGTCGTGTGAGTTTTATCAGCTCTCCAGACAACAGCTTTGCCAAATGAAAAGGTCAGGTAAGTGACAGCAGATGTGGGAGTGACTTTTTTGTTCGAGGAGATTTGTCTTTACAGCTGTGAAGATATTTCTGGCTCTGGAAAAGACCTCACACACTTCTTCTTCCTCACTCTCAGCCCATGGCTTCTTGCTTGTCAAGAGGTGTTGGACATTGGAGCTGTTTGGCCTCTAAACTTTGAGGAAAATCAATGCACCTGCAGCCAGGAGAAGGGAGATTTCAGCTCCTCTTTTAGGTACTCACGAAATCATGGTGTTACTCCTCTGAGATTTTCTTCAAAGCTCTTGAAAACAAGTTGTTCTGTGAACAGCCGAGCTGGCGGTTTGGGATTTGCCTGGTCCCCTGGGTTCCCTGTCCTGCCCTGCCACCTCTCCCTCCCCAGGTCCCCGTGGGTTTCCATGGGTCTCTGCTGCTCCTGTCATGTCCCCTGGTGCCATTGGGCCAGGCTGGGCAGGGAGGTGCCTCCCCCCATTTCCCTACCTGGTTAATCACCATTTTCTTGAAATCTGAGCAAATGCAGTCCTACGGGAGCATCACTGCCAGGGCAAATTTGGAAATATGTTCAAAACCCATTAGAACTGTGGTGGGAGGTGGGCAGACCAGGCAGGGGAATATGACAAGAACCTCTGTGTCTGTCTCTATGTTCCTTCATTCACCCAGCACAGCACAGCCATTCCCAAGCACAAACCCCCCATCTCCAAGACCACACGTTCCCAAGTGCATCCCTGTCCCCACTCTGCACGAGGGTTTGGGGTCACCTTTGTAGTGGGTTTGTTCAATGATTAGCAGGGAATCACAGGGGGTATTCAGTTTATGTTGGCATCTGCTGGTTTGTGGGGGAAAAAAGGTTTAATTGTACGGCTGACAGACAGAGTTGATAAGTGCTGACTTCAAAGGCTGCTCCAGCTCTGGTGGTGTTGAGTTACTCCCTCATGGTCCACTTCATCATACAGCTGTTTAACTACAACTGGATGATGGTGTTGGAAGCATTCCCATTGCATCCGCTGGGCTCTCTGGATAACAACCCTGGCAGCTCTCTAACACAGTGATTGTGAGGGGTCAAAGCCGTGGGCCTGCTTATCCTGGGAATTTTGGGTTGTTTGAAATCAAACAACCCTGGGACCTGACCACAGAGGCAGACCATGCCCCAGCTTTGGGCAGAGCTCCAAGCCCCATCCAACCTGGCCTTGAACACTTCCAGGGATGGGGCAGCTACAGCTTCTCTGGACAACCTGTGCCAGGGCCTCACCAACCTCACAGGGAAGAATTTATTCCTAATATCTGATCTAAATCTATGCTCCTTAGCTTAAAGCCATTCCCCTTTGTCCTCTCTTCACTTAGAATCTGCAAATTGAAATTAAAAAGCCTCTGAAAGAATCTGTAAGTAATTTCTAATGATCCTTCCCAGGACATTTTAAAAAATTAAAGACCCCTCTGCTCTGTCTGCAGTTAAGCAAGGTCCTCTGGAGCCAGGAGACCACAGAATATTTTAAAAGCAATGTTACTTTGCAGCAGCTCATAGCTAATGAATTCCCAATTCATATTTCACAGTAGGTTTAGAAGAAAAGAAAAATCCATTTTCATCACAGCTGTAATGTATTTTCCAGTCACTTGTGGAACAGACTGTGCTCAGACCTGCAGCTTTAACCACTGACACAGCTAAGATGAGGATGGAGGCGGAAAAGGCTGATGCTTTCCTTCCTCCAGCACAGTGCAGTTTGTCCAGACTGTGGCAAGTTTTGTCCTTTTTTTTTGTGGGTTTTTATAGCTCTTTTCACTCCATTTGAGTGCTCACTGCAGCACCACTGTAGGTGTTGGGTGGTGACTGATTTGCTGGAGGTGCCTCTGGGGGGCTCCTGGTTTGCAGTCAGCCAGGAGGGTGCCCCTTCCTGGGGATCCTTCCTTCCCTGGGGATGTCATGGCAAAGCTGCTCTCACCAGCAGTGCATGTGGCTGTGCTCAGCTGGGCTGGCTGAGCCCTGGACATGGCCTGTCCGGGACTCTGCAGGCACCAGGAGAAGAGCCGCCGCTGGCATCGGCGGGGACGTCGGGCACGGGGGTCAGCTCCTGGATGCTCAGCCCATCCCACAGCTACCTGTCCAAATAGGTCCCACGCAGATTATGCTATTTTGGAACAAGAACATCTTTGAGAAAGGATGTTCCTTTTGAGGAATAATTCCACCTGCAGGCACGACCTCATGCCCAGGTGGGTGCATTTTCCTGAACTCAGTGGGCTCAAGACAGATGTGCCTGAGGCAGGAATCAAGAGCTGCCTGGCTCCAGACCAGTGTGAATGTTTCAATCTCTGGGGCTGGCTAATGGGGAACAAGCCTCAGCCCTGGGGTGATTCCCCCGGGGATGCACTGTGCCAGGGATGGGCTGCACACAGGGAACCACGGGATAGTTCCCTTACAGCACCATTTGCTGGTGAGTGCTGACAAAGAAGATGTTCATCTCTGCCGTGTGATTTTCCATTGCACTCCCTGTCTGGAATAAGAGTTAAGAAGTGCAGACACGTCTTTCTCAGTGTTAAAAAGCACAACTAGAGTTCGGCTACTTTGGACCCAGGGTCCCTCATCCACTCCATGCTCTAATTGCATTAAAAGTGTGCATCTTGGAGGCTGCCAGAGACTCAATTTTTGTATTACTTTGCTATGTACTCTCCCCATTTCTACTTATTTTACTTTTGCTAAGTGCCTGCAAAACGAATTACAGCAAATATTCTCTCATCAGGGCAATGCTTCTTAATTCACAGTGCATTTTTGTTTGTACATGTTGATGCATCCACCTAAATTGTGCTGGCTAAGTCCTTGAAGGGAGTCATTAGGAAATTTCATCTGCTGGGTGATCAACCATCTTTCATTTGTCCTGGTACCTTGGATCAGGATCAAAGGAGAGAGGCATAACAGTAGAACCACAGAATCAGAGACTGGTTTGGAATTAAAGGGACCTTAAAGCCCATCTGGCTCCAACCCCCTTCCTTGGGCAGGGACACCTTCCACTATCCCAGGTTGCTCCAAGCCGCATCCAACTGGGCCTTGAACACTTCCAGGGATGGGACATTCACAGCTTTTCTGGCCAACCTGTGCCAGGGTCTCACCACCCTCACAGGGAAGAATTTCTTTCATTTTTTTCAGTGAATTGTGATATTTTAAATATCCCTACTGTGAACAAAAGCTGGTGTTTAACTATTTCCCAGGGCGAAGTCGAGGGGGTTTCTTTGTGCATTTTCCATGACTGTAGGGAATTGGAAGCTCCAGGCATGAAGGTGGATGTGATGGTGTTTTCTGGACATGGCTCCTCTTACACAACCATGGAGCTGTGTGAGGAAGCCTCGGCACCACGCTTGGGGAATCTGACTGAGAACACGAGACCCCGTCCTTGGGTATCTCTGCAGAGCAAACACGTGCTGCCCTCGAGGCTGCTGTGCACCAGTCAGGGTGACTGTTGCCACTGTCGTGTGACACAGTGTTGGTCCCAGGCTGTGAACAGATGGCAGGGATGCAAAAACTGCCTCTCAGTAGACGATGAAGCATCTTTTGGCATCTGTGCTTGCCTTTAGGCAGCAGCCGGCACAGAATGGCAGGGGCAAACAGAGCTGGTGTGACCTGACTCTGGCTGTGTGGCTTTTTCAAGGTATTTAATTAGTCTGCCAGACAGGACAACAAAATTCCCATGCATTATTCTGGCTGGGTATTTGAGTCCCAAATGGGGATGGCCAGGATGCAGCTGGGGCTTGGAGCAGCCTCTTTGGGTCATAGTTCTTCCCTTTCCTCCCCTTCACTCCTAGGACCCACCTTGGGGTCCCATGCCTGTTGGGAGCTTAAAATTTTAGGAAAAATATTCATCTCCAGTCAGTGAAATAAACTGCAAAGGAAAACAGATATGGGAGGAAACCTTTTGGACTTAGTAAATATTTCACCAAAATTTATGAGTTTCTAAGGAATGTTTTTGTTTTGGCTAATTAACCAAGAACTAGTCTGTCAACAATTCCCTCAGCTCTTGGTCCTAGAGGTCCACTGTTTGCTCCTGGGCTGTGCTAACATGTTCCTTCCCATGAAAGTAAATACTTTCCGGCAGCTACTTCAGCATCCCACCAGTTATTCTCAGTGAGAACTTTGCTCAGATCTAGACTAGGAGTTCCCAGCTTCTCCTGGGACCTAGCTTTATAATATCTCATCACTTCCATGTGATTCCATGTTTTTAAAGGCTTGGCATAAAGCAATTGTGGTTCTGCCTGTGTCAGCCTGGGCTGTCACAGGGAATAGACCAACATCCCATGATGTGGATGCTAAACTTGCATCCCAGCTCTGCTTCTTACTTGCCTGTTTGGTTGTTATTTTGCATCTGCAATGAATCAAAGTGTAATCTCATTTACAGTAGGGGTCTTGAAGCATTTTAGCTTCAATATTTGGACTTCAAGGTATTGTACATAGATGGTGCCATCAATGCACTATCTTAGAAACAGGAGCAAAGGAGGAATCCGAAAGCACAAGTGGATGTGCATGCACATGCCAACATATTGATTATCAGAGTTAGTTGAGGAAAGTACCCAAGGAAATGTAAAATTGGTTATGCATAATGAATGCAGCTGAAAAAGTGCGCTGTGCATTGCTGGAATGTTGTGCACCAGCTGAGCAAGTAGTTCTTTTCCATAATCCTGGATTCACCTTAGAACTTTTTAATTACTAAACTCAGATTTCCAATTATTTGCAGACAGTGTGACAGAACCTAAAATAATCCTGATTTGTGCAACCGAGCCTGGACCATCAGACCCTGGCTGCTGCCCATCCAGGCTGGAGCTGGGCCATTTGGGTTGTGTCCTACCTTAAGTGAGGAGTCCTGGGCAGGACACTGGTGCAGCTATTTGGGACAAAATGTGATCCTCTGCCTTGATCTTCACCCTGTGCAGCTGAGATGGAGTTAGCTGCTGCGTCTTCCACTTTTGAAGCAAGCTCTCCTGTTATCACACCCTGGCATAGAGCAATGGATCTGATCACACCCTGGGGAAATTTTAGGAAAAATGAGTGCAGCGTTGCTTAACCTCTACTTCCAAGTTCAGATAAACACTTGTGCAGTGAATTTAAAATTAAAAGAATAAACCACGGAGCTGTCCCAGATATTGGGTAAATAAGGAATGAACAGACCTCGCTGTCTTGTATGGATTGCTCATTGCAACTCTCCCAAGTGCATTGCTTTGGTGTTATTCACTCCAGCGTTTCAGCAGCTAACTCTCGCTCGACAGGTTGTTTGTGACCAGTTCACCACCAGCTTGCTCAGTTTGCAGCCCAGACTGGGGTTACTGTGCTCAGTGTGGGCAGCCAGTCCTGCCCCTGGCTTACAGCAAAGCATTTCCCTGCAAAACAGCACATCTTCAGACACTGAGCTTCAAACCTTGGTGTCTTGGTCCCAGGCAAGCAGAGCAATGGGCAAACTGGGAGGGATTTTAATTGCATCCCATGTTCACTCAGCACTCTGATCCTAGTCTGATCCTAGCCTAGGGTCAGCACTGATTCTCACTTGTATCTTCCCTCTTTCCCCAGGGCAAAGTAATGGTGCTGGAGGGAGCCACCCTGGAAGACTCAGTTTTGAGCTCGTATCTCAAAGGTCTATTTGTAAAACTATCTAGAAGGAATTGGCACAGGAATGCCATTTGTTTCAAAGGGAATTAGGCATCCCAGCTGCTTCTGGGGATTAGCAAGGCTCAGGACAGCACACATAGATATTCTTATAGTCATAACTCCTTAGACTGTGCTGTGTGCAACACAAAAGACCCAGAGGAATTAGGCAAGCGACAGCAGCTTCTCGACTCGCAAGCAGAGCTCACCCCAGAGGTTTAGTGTACAGCATCAAAATGCTCTTTCTGCACCAGGTCCAGCAATCCCACCCTGGCAAAGAGCCCTCCCAGGGCACCCCTGCCAGTGGCATTGCTTTGTAAGGAGCTGCAGACAAGGTGCCCAGAATATAGTGGAACAAAAGCCTGGGTCTCTGATTTCGTGGGCTTTGATTCTTCGCTTATTGGGCTGATGTGGGAAACAGGCTCCCTGCTAAAAGCGAGCAGGAAAGTTGCAGCTTTCTATCACAATCTCTGCAGTTTGCTCTCCCAACGGATAATTCTGCACCTGCAAAAACATTAGTTGCTTTGTGCCTCGTTGTTGTGTTTGTGGGAAGAGGAAAAGAGCCCTCCTGAGCTTTCTGTGGTGGGTTTGAAGGTCAGAAGTCACTGAGAAAAAGCAGATTTCCTCTCCCCACTAACCTCCAAGGGCCATACAGCTCATCACAGCTCAGATGTGGTGCAGCACAGTCAGCACCCTGCTGCCATCACCCCTGTCCTCTGGGAGGCACCTTCCCTTGAGAATTATACATATTTATAGATATGTATATATAGAGAGAGATAATTTATACACACTATACATAATATATAAACATTTCATGATTACGTTGTATACATATATACATGTGATATGTATAATATGTACCTAAAATATACATATGAATATATTTTATTTATACATTATCTATATAAGATATATGGTATGTTTTTTATTATAAGTAGTAGTTATTTCATCTAATAATTATGTTAAAAATATACGTGTTTTTTATACAGCTATTCTCTGGTCATGTTCATCCCTGTGCCCAGCCCTGGGCTCTGCACATGCCTTTGGGCTCAGATTGATCCTGTGCAAAAAATTAATTGATGATTTTCTCCTCCAAAGGGCCAAGTGGGCTCCAGCAGGAGGTAGGGAAACCCACTCATTTTGTGCCTTTAAATTCTGCTTTAATGCATGGATGTGCTCTTGCTTACGGAGGAGGAGCAGAGGGATGCAGGCAGAGCCAGAAAGGCTCGGGCAGACAACCCACCTTCCTGGGACATCCCTCCTTCCCCTGAGAGCAGCGCCCATCTCATCTTCAGAACATTCCTGCTTTGTTTGGCTCCACCTTCTGCTGGGTTCACAGATACGCTTTCTGCTTTCGTACAACTGCAAGCCTGGCAATTACTGGTGTTTGGAGAAATAATTGAACAAGTTTACAGTAGAAAAGGAATCTACTGAGGGTTATTGAACACAGAGATGCGAGCTCTGGCTTGGGAAGTCCCTAACCGTGAGCTGCTGCAATGTGGTAGGTGTGGCTGACCCCTACTGATGGGAGGGCACTGGGGTCCAGAATCTTTGGTCAGACTCACTACAGCTTTTTCCATGTATTTAGCTTAAAACTCCAGCTTTTGGCATCATACGATTTCCCAAAACTTTCGTTTAAAAAGTGAATTAATTTCTAACTGTCCTGCCAAGAAGAGTTAAGAAATACCACTCCTTAAACTGCAGAAGAGTAAAAAAAATAATTCATTATTCAACTTCATGATTTTTAAGCCAATACAACAAATTTTGGTGCCCTTTTGTGTTTCTTGACCATTTTGCTGCTGCAGTGCTGTTAGCGAAGACCTTTTGGCACTGGGGCTGTAACCTGTCAGCCAGGGGTTTGACAGGCCTGAAAGCAAGCACTGGGGCAATTTCCATTTGATAGCCAGGCTTGTGTAATTAGAAGGCTCCTGTGTTTAGTTTGGATTCATATTTTTCAGCTCCAATATAGTTTCTCATGGAAACGCCCACACACGGCAGCACGGAAGCTGTGGCAGCACACCTGTCAATGCTCCCCGGGATGCTCTACATCCTGCACTCCCAGGGCTATCCTGGGAAAAGAAGACTTAATCTCTGCTTCCAGCAAATACCCATCTGCCCAAAAATCCTGTACAGGGAGGAAAACACAGGTCCCTGGGGTGCTACACAGCTGGGAGAGATGGCAGGACCCTCCTGCTCGGGGCTTCAGCCTACTCATCCCAGTTCAGCTGACCCTTGCTGCCTACTCAGAGGCTCTGCCAGTTATTTCTGCCAGCCCAACGCTTTGCCCCATTGCAGCTGGCACCACGGGGAGGGTCTTTATTCCCATGGGGGTCTCAGTATCCTGGGCTGGAGCAGGAGGAAGAGCTGTGAAACAGGTGCTGGGGAGATTGGAGGCTTCCCAGCTCCCAGCTCGCTGTGTCAGCAGAACCACCCCTATCTCACGACCCTTATCTGCCAACAATGTAAATATTTTCTAAGTGAGCTGGAAGGAGGAAGATTGATGAATGCAGCTTCGCTGGAAAATGTTACCAGGTTGGGAACAGCGATGGCTGAACACCCCCTTATCTGTCCTGGATGAGGAGCAAGGGATAACTGGGATCTCCCCAGCTTGAGCCAGTGGCAGTGCAGCTCCCAGCAGCATTCTACTCCTCCGTATCAACTGAAGCATTTTAGTTATTTACTTTCAATTCTGCTGTTTGTGCACCTTGCTGTGTTTATTACTGCCCTCTCCCTGCCCCCTGTGCTAGTGATTAAGATGCTGATGCTGTTGTTGGCTTTGGCAGCTGGAGGTTGGGCTCAGAGCATCCTGTCAGCGTGCAGGGAACACCAGTGTGGTGATTGAGCCACTGTGTGGGCAATGGTCTGCTGAAAAAAATGCCTGTTGTCCCGTGTTTCCATTTAAAATCCCTACCAAACCTCTGAACTAATGGCAAGAACATCATAACAAACATGAGACTCTAATCATGCTTAATGCTTGCTGGAATGAGGTGGGATGGGGTGTTTGAACTGCCTTGCCAAGTTAAACTATTTAATTAAAAAAAAAATAAAAAAAAAGGAAAAAGATTTGTTAATAACCTATTAAATCATTTCTCTCTTATTTGCTCGTTTAAATCCAGCATGGATGGACAGCAATGGAAAATCTATCCCAGCTGGTGGCACTTTGGTGCTTTGTGAGTTTATTAACCCTCAGAGCAAATGGATTCAGGTGCAAAAAGCTGCTCAGGGCAGTTTCCAGGCTCGGAGGGGACATGGAAACACCCTCCTTGGAAACAATCCCAAACCCTGCTCCATGAGGGCTTCATGGGATCCTGTCAGAGGGGTGTTTGGGGCATGTTGTAGCCGCTGTCCTGGTTATCCCAGGCCACTCCTCCCACCTACGGTTTGTCCTCTGCAACGGCATTGCTTTGGCATGAGTTAAGGCTCAAATAGCAGCCACGGTGCCAAGGCAAGCCTAAAAGGGGTTTTAGACCAGCACCCTGCCAAAAATACATGTGCCACGGGACAGCTGAGCAGCAACCTGAAGGTGAGTGGCTGGATGGGCTGGGTGGATTTGGAGGCTGAAAAAGGATGGTGCTGACACGAATCCCTGCTGAGCCCTGCAGCCCTGTGCTGCCCCCAGGGCAGATGCCCACATAGTGCCCCTCTGGGTTACCCTGCCAGGACAGCTGGGGCAACCCCAGAGCCTTCCAAATATATGATGGATAAATAAAATATACATATATATAGATTATATGTATATATCATACATATAATATATATATACACAAAATGAGGAGGCAATTTGATCCCTACTGATCTGCCCAGTATGAAATCTTTGCTTTGTTTTTGTCTTTAAAAAGAAATAACAATTGTTCTTTATTTTTGTCTATATTTGGTGTAATCAGATCACTCCACCACTGAAGCTCATTTCCTGCTGCTGGGTACATCCAGGCTATTATTGAGTATTTATTTTTCCATGGGCCTCTCTGTTTCTAATTACTTCGTGCTGATGTTTTGTGACAATGTTAAGTCTGCACCTCCTTTAATACCTGCCACAAGCTGGGTCTATTGTATACATGAGTACCCTGATGTATTTTTCAGATACTTCTTGCTATTATTTACCTCTTTAGTGCTGATCTTACTATTTCTGGGTGTATAATAAAGTTGTTTTCTGATGGGGCTATAAGCCAGGAGGGCAAACAGACAGAAAGTACAAAGGTACGTCAAGAAGTAGCTTTACTAGTGATGCTTAAAATGGTGAAATCCTGTGGGGCTTGTTGTTCTTTTTTTTTAATGGAAGACAATGAGAGTTTTGCTGCAGTAAAAGTGATAGAGACCGGTGGTGCAGAAAAAATAATCTCTGTGTGCTCACACATAAATAGCCTATGTGGTGCTGCTACTGCTGCTCTGGCAACAGCCACTTGTGCTTAGAAATCTCTGCTTCTTCTTTTTGTTTGACAGACGTTGAAATTTTACACGTGTGGGATGTCTCTCAAATTAAACCGATTTTATTTGGGAGAGAGCAGCGAAAACATTTTTTGAGAAATAAAGAGGAAAAACATTGAAAAATTAAAGAGGGGGTAATATATTTTTGTAATTTATTTATATACGTTTATAAAATATAGAATACATATAGACATAAAAATTTTGGCTATACTGAAGTCTAGTTAGAGTTATGGTGCCATTGCCCTCCTGAGCCCTGAGCTGGCAGGTGCTGGCCCGGCCCATCTGCTGTGCCACCAGTGCAATTGGTGCTTTGCAATGATTATTCCTCTCTCCAAATTACATTTCTGGCTTGATGGACCAGGGCTCTCAGCTGGGTGGAGGCAAAGCAGTGCTCTCAAAGCACTCACTCCTGCTGGAGTTCGTGCTTATCCCTTCCGGAAATCCTAGAGCACCCTGAGCATCACCTGAGACTGGAGCACGTTTCTGTGGCTGCTGAACCTGGAAGTCTTCGTGCTGTGGGTACATCATTTTTCCCAACAGCTTCATCCCGTGGCTGACGCAGGAGCACGTGTCCCTGCAGCTCCAAAGAGAACCTGTCCCTCCATCGAGCAGGGCCTTTCTGGGCTCTTGTCCAGTACTAAACATGGAAAATTCCAGCAGTCAATCCTGTCTACTATCAAGCTTTTCGGGATCTTTTAACTTGCAAAACGAAGATGAACAAAACTGGTGATTTTACAGTAGATTCTAGTTGGAAAGAAACAACTGGCCTGCCAGGTCCCTGAGGAAGGTACCTGGCTGCTCCTAGCAGGGCAGAACTGCCATCTCAGTGAGTTATACCCCACCAGGGATCACAGGAACACTGACCTCTGGCTTTTGAAAAAGCTAACTTCAATTCTAATCAGGATAATTTGCATTAATTTACATTTGAACAATAACAGGCTCTGTTCCCCGACTGCCACCTGCATCACACCTGGCCTCTTCAGCTGTGAAATACATGAATTTTTGAAGGAACTACTGTTTTTCTGAAGTGTTTCCTGAGGTCAAATTCTCACCTGTGGACTCCAGGGAGTTTTATCCATGAATCTTTTAATAATCGAACTGTAAAAGCTCCATTTAAATTTAAAACATACGTGCACCTTCACTTGGTAGCACTCCTCCTGCAGAAGAGCTGTAACAGCCCCCATGCTCCAAAAAGCAGAGGTGGGAGGTTTTCTGTACAGCCAGCAGAGCTTGGGCAACAACACAGGGACGAAACAAAAATGCCTGGCTACTATCTAAAGGAAAATGCTCCACAATTTGCTAAGTACTCTAGATCCACAGTTGTTAATCCGAATTCTGATTTTTCAAAGGTTACCAACACTTTCAAGCACCAGGGTAAGGAATACCAAGGTTCCATCCTCACTGCAGCAAAGCTCGGGGAGTAATACAGCTCGCACGAGGACTTTGGCAGTTTTCCTGCAAACACAGCCTGGAAATAAGTTGCTTTGCTTGCAATCCCAGGCCTTGTTTCCCTCTGTCCTGACTAATGACAATCTGTATCTGCTCAGCTGTACAGCCACACGCTGCCAGCCTGCTTTGAAAGGAAGGATAACAAGGCAGCATGATCCCATTAGCTCCGATTTTGTTTGTGCTTGTTCCATTTAATCACAACAGGTTTGTTGTGCCAGTGAGGTGTAAAGGACGTATTGTCACATAAAAGCACAACTCTGAAACGCCAGGTGGAGATGTGTTTTGAAATATAACTCTTAAGTCAGGCCCTTTGCTTAACTTTGTGCAGCAAAGAAAACAGATCAGTTTTACAAATACTTGCAAGTTTACCGGGAAAAACGTGGCTTGTTCAATGCAGTATGAACTACCGATACTGTAAATGCTTTGTGACAGCATCAGTGACCTTTGGATTTCCAGAAAAGGAAAAACCTTTAGTTGTTGCTTCAAAACTGCCTGGTTTTTTTCTCCAGTGGAAAATTCCAAAGCAGCATTACCCAGTGCCCTAGATCAGGACAGGTCTTCTGGTGTTTTACTTCCACTGAAGCATATAAAGTCCAACACTTCCATATGAAGTCTGTCCTGCAGCCACACGCTGCTCCCTTCCTTTTGCTGCCTCTGAGACAGCAAATTGGAACAAACCAGCAAGGCAGAGATGATACAAGTAGCTGTTGTTCCACTGCTGCTTCCTCTCCTCTCCCTGGGCCACCCGTCAGGCACAGCTCTCAAGCACACTGAAAAATGACAAATGGGACCCCAAAGGCTGTTGACAAAACTCATCTCCCCTTCTGTACTTCTCATTTAGATTTAGGTAGCACGAGTGGGTGGCATTTGACTGCTAAAGCATTGCTTTGTGCTTTGGCAAGTCTCTATACAGACTGTCTCAGAGGTTTGCCAGCAGAAACAATGCTGATATAATTTATATAAAAAATCATCAGGAAATCAAGCCATTTGGAAGGCACACTTCAACCTGAACTAGCAAGATCTGTTCAAGCACACAAATCAATATCAGAGCTTACATGCATCCCTGTTTTATGATGTTTACTTATTCCAGAGTTCACCAAGGCTCTGGAACCTGAGAATAATAATAAATCACATGCAGAGGACACTACCAGCCCAACAGCACACAGCACTGACGTGCATCCACATGCATCAGCTACTGTAGCTGCAGGCTCATAAATACTTTTTCATAGTGAAAATTCATCAAATTTCTCTCGATATTACGCGAACAGAAGAACTAGTTTACAGGATTTGGAGTGATGTGTGTTTCCATGAAAAACACCCCGCTTGTACCAAAGAAACTCCTGTACTAAGGAAATAATCCCAGAAACCAAATACAAGAACTGTAAAATACATCATGAAAGTAGAACCATCTGTATGGATTTTATGACATTCAGTCACTGTCAATATTAAAGGACATCTCACTGCTTCCTTTAAGTTGTTTTAGCTGGATGCTGGCAATGAGATTTGTCCCCATCTCCTTATCAATCCATTTAATATAAATATGGCTCACAAACCTCTATCATACCAGAGTTTGACTTGTGGTTATACACAGGAATACTACAACCAACTAATGAATTAGGTAAATCACACAAGAAAAAAATATTTACAACTTGTAAGCCTGTTTTTTAACTAAAACAATTGAAAGTAAACTTTTATTAAGTATTATGCCATTAGCTCCACAAAAATTAGCAGGAGCTGGTACTTTCAGTCACAAAAAGCTCCAGGATTATTTGTACCAATTTGATTAAAAATCGATCTAACTGTCCCTCAGGTGTGCTGGGCAAAGGGGTCAGTATTCTCCTACTGGGACTCTGACTGGTGCCAAGTGAACAGCTGATTTCTAGCAATGGAAGGAAAACTGCAAATCAAACCATTCCCCAGAGCTGCTTTTTAATTAAAGAAAAATACTAGAAAACTAACCATGCTCTGTCAAACAGGGTACAAAATCTTTATTCACCAATAAGTTAAGTGTTCTTATAAATAGATGTTCTAGTCTTTTGTACTCTGTGTTGAGCATAAGGCCAAGATTCCATTACTCCTCGGACTCCGATCCTTCCTCATCCTGGCTGATCTGGAAGTAGCGCAGCTCGTACGTCTCCTTGTCTGACGCCACGACACGGAGCCAGTCCCGCAGGTTGTTCTTCTTGAGGTACTTCTTTGTGAGGTATTTGAGGTACCTTGAAAACAGGAATTTCATGTTAGAACTTTCTCGCTGAACAACCCTTGCTGCTGTCCGCACTCCACCCAAGACACACTGATCACAACCCAGAAGCAGAAGATTATCCTATGTAGCAGGTAATAAAAGGTTTTCATTACAGGTACGTAAGAATTTATTATCTGTTGGTTTTTGACTAAACAGCAAAATGCTAGTAACTGAAAAACATTGGTAAGTGGTTTTAAACCTTCTTCTTGAGAACTGGTTCTAAACCTTGGTTCAGTGTAACAGATTCTGGTGCATCTGTAACTTCAAACGAAGGGGCAGGATGGAGGGAAGGATCTGTACCTCTGATCAGGGCACTCATCTGTTGTGTCCTAACGAAATCAGCACTTTAAAGCTTCATTTAACTTATGGGGGTCTTTGCAACAACACGTATCACACACACATTTTAATACAACCAATTAAATAATCAAGCAGCCACCCATGATCTGAATTCAGTCTGCCTGTTAAAAGGTCCATCTTCCCTTGATACTCTTCTAAGGACCTATTCAGAGTATTTGCATTAATATGCTTAGAGTGAGCTTAATTTGCAATCAAGCCTTTAGTTTTAAAAAGCAGTTTTTAAAATATCTAATATGATAAATCTGTTTTAATTACATATTTCACTAATATTTACAAGTGCTATGAAGGTTAGAGCTGACACCTCTCAAAGTATAAGTGCACTAACTGAAATCCCTTTTGCAGGCAGGAAATTAGTATTAATGGGCATTTTAGGGACATGATTTAGGGGTGGGCTTGGCAGTGTCAGCTTTATGGTTTGACTCGATGATCTTGAGGATCTTCTCCAACCTTAATGACTCTGTAATTTCATGTTCAACATAAAACAGTTTAAAACTTTCTATCACACAACAGAAGGAAACCCATGCCAACCTTTTGGAAAACTGCTTCTCGGATGTCACTGTGATCTTGTTCTTCAGACGTTCAATGTGAACAGTGTTGCCCAAGTTCCCAGTTTTTCCATTGACCTTAACCTTCTCCTTTAGGAACTGTTCCTGTTTCAACATCAAAGAAATAGAACACTAGGGAATGGCACCCTAGGTATGAACTAGGGAAGGGACCCTAGTCATGCAGCAACATTAAAAACCACTCTTTACTCATGTCCTGACAGAAGTATTTACAATGCAGAAAGATTTTAGAGCATGTGATTATAAAATATCACTTCCTTGATAAAAGAGAATTTTAAACAGTTCTGTTCATAGACAGGTATGAACTATGCTGTCTATAAAAAGACAACTGAAGCCAAATAACTTTTTTAAAGAGCTGATAATTTAAAGGACAGCTGCCAATCTTACTAATTAAGAATGCAGCTTTTCAGGTGTAACTCAGCTGCTGTAGTAAGGCTTTAATTATACTATTCGTCACAAATATGAGCAAAACCACGACTTACAAAATTCCCTGAATCAAAGATTCCATCTTCCACCGGATGGGTCAGGTCAAGGCAAAACTTCCAGGTGGACTTTTTAGACTTTCTGTCTTTTTGCTAAAACAAACACAAAGACAGGCACACACAAAAAAAAAAAAAACCGAACAACCAACATT
>VZRE01010082.1:317974-446855 GCA_013396775.1 Cephalopterus ornatus
GGCGCCGCCGCGCCTCGGCCGCCAGGGGGCGCCGCGCGCCACCGCCTCCTCCTCCCCACAGCCTTCGCGCCCCGCCGCCATCTTGGGCGGCTGAGGCGGCCTCCGCCCGTGAGGGGCTGCCCGCGTGCTCCGCGGGGTGTTTTTTACACGCGTTACAGGGGGAATGTGTGTCCCCCGAGCCTCGTGAGGCGTGATTGACTGCCCACACAGCGCTCCGTTGTCCGCCTCGTGTGTCCCCTCTCAGAGTAATCAGAAATCTTGGGTGGCTGAGGCAGCCGCCGCCTCCGAGGGGCTGCCCGCACATACCAAGGGGTGTTACACGAGTTACACGAATTACACGGGAAATGTGTGTCCCCAAAGCCTCGTGAGGCGTGGTTAACTGCCCATGTGACACTCGGTTGTCTGCCTATTTCACATGTGCCCTCTCAGAGTGATCAGAAGTTAGCGTTTTGGAAGCCAAACGGGCCTGAGACACGCAAGATCCATAGCGAGGGCTTGTGCTTGTTAATAGATGTGATATTCCATTAATAGTGGAATTGTTAGTACTGCAGTACTGTGTCCAGCTTTGGGGTTCCCGACATAGGGAAGATATGGGTCTGTTGCAGCAGATCGCCGGGAGTGCCATGAAGGTGATGTTCTTCTGGAAAGAAAGTCTGAGAGTTGGACTTGCTCAGCCTGGAGAAGAGAGGGCTCCAGGGAGACCTTGTTGCAGTATTCTAGTATATAAAGGAGGGTTATAAGAAAGAGAGAGAGAGAGAGAGAAACTTTTTACCAGGGCTTGTAGTGACAGGACAAGGGGCAATGGTTTTAAACTGAAAGAGGGTAGGTTTAGAAAAACTGTGCCCAGAAAAACTTTGAATGCCCCATCACTGGAAGTGTTCGAGGCCAGGGTGGGTGGGGTTTAGAGCAATCTGATCTAGTGAAAGATGTCTGTGCCCGTGGCAGGAAAATGCAGAAATTCCGTGGCAGCACTCTCAGCACCGGCCTCTGCCATCACCACCACAGGCTGCTGTGTGCTGTCCTACGTTTTCTGCCCCAAAATCCTGAATTTGTCATCTGTGTTCCAATGGGGCAGCTACACAAGTCACTTTTAACATCACATTTTTAAATGGTTCATCATGGGATATTTTATTTAATCTGTGTTAATCTGCGCGATCTGTTTGCCTGTGGTCCCACCCTTGGTTACACAGATCCCACTCCAAATTGTACAGTGTGTACCCAAGAAGAAAGGTTTGGCTCTCATTTACATGGGGCCACTTTATGATGCCCCCGTGGTGGCACAGGTCTCTGTGGATGCTGCCTCACCCAGCCTGCTCTGGAGACGATATCCTTTATCCTGGCCATTTTATTGCTGTCTCAGTTGATAAGGAGAGTCTGGGGCATCCTGTTAAGTGTTTTAAAATGTACAGTGTGTGTTTGTTTACCTGCTAGTGTGTGACAAATTGCACGTGCTCTAGGGGCATTTTTTCTTCTGATAAAATACATCGTGAGAGAATGACCAACTGCTCTGACCCAAACTCCAGCGGGCTGGGGCTAAGCACTACTGATAATTTCTTTTTCTCAAGTATCACTTGATAAATTTGGTTGATTTTCCACAATTAACAGATTCATTTTGAAGTAGTTGAGAGATCTTCTGGGCTAAATTAAGTCCTTTAACTAAAGTACAGCTGTAGATGATATTTATTTTTCAGACACAAAACAAATACTCCAAGACAGCCTTTATCTGAGATTCAATAAAAAACATTGGAAATCCAATCCATCATTCATTGCCTGTGGGCATCGTTCCTTTGTCTGGATCAACATTTATTTTCTAATGTGTGTTTCTTCATAATACTAATGTGATTATCCCCCTTTTCTATGCAACAACAGCATTTTGATTGAAAGCACATTTGAAAATAAAATACTGTGGCCTTTCACATTTAAAGGTATTTCCTTTCCAGTGTTGCCCAGCTGGATCATACACACCCCTTTTCTTTCCAGTAGGCTCAGGATGTTATCAAGCTTTGGTTCTCCTAACTGTGTTCTTTATATATAAGAAGTGAAGAGAGGTTAGAAAACTTTCGGAATGTTTTAAACTGAGTGAGTTGTGTCTGTCCTCAGTTATGTTCTGGAGAAGTGTCTGATGCACGTCCTTAAATCCCAGCCTCGAGAGTATGCATTTCAGCCAGAGCTGGGCTAAACATCCCTCCTTGTTTCCAGAAACATCCCACCTTGTTTTCAGCCGGCCTGCTGGGAGGCAAGAGGTGGTTACACCCACATGAGCCATGGGTTCAGGTCACACGATTAGAAATAACAGGTCAGGAGCAAAGCAGTGTAAACAGCCCTGTTCCAACCTGAGCCAGTGTCTGCTTCAGCTGCTGGGCTGACTTTGTTGGGCTCTCACCATGTCCTGACTGTTGGGTGTTGAGGATTCACAGCGGCTTCTGGGTGCAGCATCGAGCAGGAGGACACGAGAGGCTGGGAGTCGGTGACTCCCCTCTCCACAGGACAGTGCCGTGCTCAGCAGGCCCCCTGAGCTCCTCCAGTGTCTCTGGGGGACAGGAGCCGGCTCAAGGAGCCTCTGCAGCGACCTTGCCACAGGCACCCACCCTGCTCTGGGCACTGCTTTATTCCTGCTCCCTCTGCTGTGCCTGTGTCCGAATTACCCAGGGAATTATCCTGGGTCTGGGGATCAAAGACAAGCAGTGACAGTGCAGGGACACTGAGCTAGTGGGAACTACTGTAACTTCCCCACCGGGAAGAAGGGAAGCACAAAGTAATCCAGCTGTTCCCTCCTCCTGGGTCTGCAGCAGTGCTTGTGCAGTGATATCCCACCCACGACCTGAGGGGTCCTGATGCTTTCCACAGTCACAGAGCCACTTCCCGCTCCTGAACTGAATACAGGGAGGCAAAAACATGAGACACTACCCAAGTCTCAGGTCTACAGTTGTATCTACAGCCTGTAAAATTTAAGGACTGCTGATCCACAGCCAGGATTTATTGCCCCTTTGCTGGGGAGGAGATTCCTTCCTTTTCAGCACAGCTACTTAGGCTGTGCCTCTGGGTAAAATTTGTCAGTATTGCTTGAGAATTTAGTGAAACACTTGAGCACACTTAGCTACCTTAAATTAAATCTCATGCTTACACATTCTGCTGGATCCAGACCTGATGTCCTGCCTTGAAATTCCTCAGCTCTCATAGATCTCAGTGAAAGATAAGGACATTGAACACCTCAGAAAATTAATCGTACCTCAAAGACTTGGTACCTGCCTACATAGTACTTGGGCTAACTTCATCCTTATCAGCTGTTTGACTCTGGAGGTTGAGGGTAGTGCTTTTCAGCGATGAAAAACAAGTTGAAGTGAGGCAGAAAAATCTGTGATAAATTAGTGTGGAGAGTGTTAATGGGGCCAAATGTCCTGAGTTTATTGAATTAGGGAAGTCAAACTAATTTTAAAATTAAGCCTAGAGAGTGGGAGACCAGATATCGCTGGCACAACAGGAAAGTCTTAATGGCTGTCATCTCAGCACATTAGGAAAACACTGTCAAAGCTCTTGCTGACAAGATGCTTTCTCAGGGATTATTAATTATATTGCATTATTAGCCAGGCATGGTACGAGAACATATTTTGCACGTTAACTAAAATGCAACAACCATTTAGCTAATAAGTCTTTTAAATTTTCTTAATGATTAGCGACTTAGTAAAACTGTAACAGTGAGAGGTAAAAATAATGGTTCAACAAGCTGTATCTCAAGAACAAGTTTTAACTGGAACTTGCATGTAGCAAGGACAGATAAAGTGTACAGTTCTAATTACTGGCCTGATGGGACAAGACATAAGTAAATATATCGACTCAAATGACCCCTTCCTGTGTTGTCATACGATAAAAGTGCTCTTGTGATAGTTCTGCCCAGCTTGATCCTTCCACCGCAGCTATAGGGAGAACAGAGGGTCAGCAGTGCCAGGCTTTGCTCATCCTGTCCCAGGCTGGAAGGAGAAGACTCCCTTCCCTTCCACACAGCAACTGCTGCAAGGAAACCCTGAAACTCCATTTTCCTGAAGTGTTTCTGAACCCCCAGGCAGATCTTCCGGGAAGTTCAGGGATATAGCTGTGGGTAATGTTAATGTTGCAGGGCTTTGCTAAACTAATTTATGTGCTGCAGTACAGTAATTGAATAAGGCTTTCTATTCTCTTTCACCAGTGACACAGGAAAACAAGGACTGGCTGCTCAGTGTTGCTCAATAAATGGCCCCTCACAGCTGAGTTGCTGGCAGTCACTGATGCCCTGCAGGCATTAGGACAAAGCTTAGCAGAAGTTTATTAAAATAGTTTTGGGCTACCTGTATGATGATGGGGAACCCAGCCTGGCTGGGTCCTCCCTCAGAGCCCTCTCCCCAAGGGCTCCTCCCGACAGTCGTGCCTAGAGAGGCCCCAGCACCAAGTTTTAAGCTGCACCAGCACCATGAAGTCGAGGTGCTTCGCGGCAGGGTGAAGTGGGAATGGGGACAGCTGGGGCCAGGCACCAGCACACCTCCAGTGAGGGTTGATCCCAACACAAAGCCAGCTCTCACCAGCTCCAGGGCTGCCTCCAACCCCAGTCTCACCTCTGTACCATCCATTTAAGGGGGTTTGGCTGAGGGCTTGCAGAGCATTTACCTCCCATGGAGCAGATGTGTCCTGCCAGGAAAATAGGTCCTGTCTGGCACTGGATGTATGTCAGAGATGTACAGAGGGGAAAAAACCAACAGCATAGACCAACACACACCATAGATGTTGTTCACTGTCACTTTTATCTAACAGACATAGATAACATTACTGACAACAAGAACCCATCTCTTTTTTTACATTCAGACAATCCGTTATAATATTTAACTACCTGTAGTAAACCCCGTGGAGAGTTTCTGAGCCTGCTGTGGCAGCTGGTCTCACCTGGGGGGACCTGTGTGCAGCACATAGACAGAGGGTTCTGCCCAGATCTGTGCCCCAGCTCTGCTGCTCTCTTCTCCACTCCAGCTGGGCCCTGGTTCCCAGATCCCCGCATGCCCCATGTCAGACCTGGAATCCCCACTGCTGTAGCACATGACAGCACTGACCCAGTTCTCCTCTAGTTAAATCCCAGCAGTCACTCTGGGAAAGTCTTTGGTGCAATCTTACTGCTTCAGTGCACATACTGCGGCCAGACACTTCTCCCAAAGGACCTCATGGATGCACTTCCAGTCACTTGGAAGGGACCAGAATTTGCTTTAGAGTCTTAATACCAAGAGAGTAAAATCTACAAAGGCAAAACGTTCAGGCACATGGAAAGGAGCATGAACTTTCCCTAAAACCAAAGCCATAGCAGCAGCATGATCCTCCTTGGCCCATCTGTTCTGTGCTTTTCATTATGCTTGATCCTCTGTTACATTTTGGCCACTGCTTCGCCAGCAGCGTGGTGAGCTCACAGCAACCCAGCAATGCTGGTGTTTCATCTCTAAATAAATAATGGGTTTCTAACTTGAGAAAGTTGCTAGAAAGTAACCTGGTATCACAACAAAGAACATGCAAATCTTAAAAGTCAAGCAAACAAAGAGCAGGCTTTTACAGTGGTTCCAAGATATCCCCCCAAAAAAGGAAGAAAAATCCATGGAGTTTGATTCTGTCACATAAAAATGTCTCACAAAGAAGCAAAAGGAGCACAAACAAGGCTATGGAAACAGCATGACCTCCTGCTTGCACTTCTTGCTGCAGCACATCCAGCCTGCAAATCCTAAGTGGTGCAAAGTGCGGGTCTGATCCGTGGGCACCTTCCAGTTAACCCTCCAGTACCCATTCCCCCTTCGGGTCATTATTAATTGTTACAGTATGGGCAGCTCAAGCCCTTTACTCAGGCTGGAGCCTGTGGGTCTGAGCACTGTACAAAAGGAAGGGAAGGCAGGCACAGAGAATGGGGAGGGAGGTGACCTGACAGTAGTCACACCATGGGAGGGATGGCAGCAGGACTTGAGTGTCCTCACCCTGGGGTCAGGAGCACCCAGGCCCCTTGTGGGGTCAGTCTCGTGCTTGCCTTGTGCTGCAGCAGGGAGAAGGGAGGGAGGAGAGGCTTCCTAGTAGGAAAGAGGGCGCTAAATAGTCTGGCTGAATCATAAGGGAAAAAATGCCCATCAACCTAGCCACAGTTTCTAAGACTCTCCTAAAAAATGTTGTGATTGGAAATCCTTATGAGATCGGACAGCATTTCCATAATGCACAGACAGCAAAGCACGTGAGGTTCAGGTGGCATCCACCTTCTTCCTCTGCACAGGCAAGAGGAAGGGGGAGTTTGCCCCACTTGTTTTCCTTGGTACCTCACATGATCAGTGCTGTGTGCTGGGGGCACAGCTCCGCTAGCAGTTGGCTTCTCGAGGCACCAAGACACTCATGAGAAGAAAACAGCAAGCATGGGACAAAAAGGTGAAAACATGAGGCTGCAGCATCAGCCGACCCCTCTTTCCTTCACTCCAGCTGAGTGATGGCCCTGCTTGGCCATGGGGTAACATTACTGTCCTGTTGGGTTCTTACAGCGGGACATGGAGACACACAGGTAACATACTCCTCCTGTCCTTTCCATGGCTCTTCCTGCAGTACAGTTGTACCAAGTGTCTCAGACCAAAATGCCAGGTTAGCACCTGGGAGGTGTGAACCACGGCAGCCAGAAAGAATGTGGTGGATGGATCCTCCTGGTCTGCCAGCTGCAAGGTTTTTGTGAAATGAGACTTTTGCCTGAAGGAGGTGCCTGAAGGAGGTCCATGCCCAGTCCCTCCTTTCTGGGTGGGTGAGATGGCTATGCCTCCTCACTGGCTCTCAGGTCCTGCAGCTCAGTCATGGCTTTGGCTGAGAGCTTCTTGCGGCGGAACACAGCTGCGATCTCCTCAAAGGACTTTCCTTTCGTCTCCGGGACTTTGAAGTAGGCAAACAGAAAGAAGAGTAGGAGCAGGGCCGCAAAGATCGCAAACACGTACGGTCCACACAGATCCTGCAGTGGGGCAAAAGTGGGAACAGGGGACACCACCATCAGCACCACGGGGATGGCTTCACCTTCCTACCCCAGGAACTGAGATGCCCAGCAGGGCTTGGGGATGGAGATCTGGGAGGCACATCCCCAGCCCACTGGGTTGCTCTGGCAGCCAGCAGCAGGATTATGCCAGCCATTTATTTGTGTGGTTTGAGGGGTTTCTTACCGCTATGTACTGGAAGCACATTCCCACAATGAAGTTGCAGGCCCAGTTGCAGAAGCCGGCGATGGCGATGGCGGCGGGACGTGGGCCTTGGCTGAACAGCTCGGCCACGATAAACCAGGGGATGGGCCCAGGCCCGACTTCAAAGAAGATGACGAAGAGGAAGATCGCGACCATGCTGACATAGCTCATCCAGGCAAACTGGCTCTGCAAGAGGTTGGTGTTATAGTCCTAACACAACTCTAATTATCACCAATTACTTTAATTAAGCTTCTTTTTCAGAAATTTCTTTCCATTCAGACAAGTGGGGACTGGACATGAATAATTAAGGCTCTCAACTGTTGTGCCAGGTGCTGACTGGGCGTGTGTTGCCAGTGTTGCTGCTTGCAGGAGTTCACAGCCATCAGCTCAACCGTTCCTTTGAGCCCTCTCCTTGCCTGCAGCATGGCCAGGACAACAGAGAATGGTGCTGTCGTTAATAACCAGGGTGTTCAGTAAAGGAGGTCACCCCTTATTTGGTTTTATATCCCAACAGGGGCTTGCTCCAGTGCTTTGGACTGACTTTGATGGCGACTTCTCTTGTTTGCAAACCAGGGATTAAAAATGGAGAGAAATCCTTACCAGGAGCACAAGTCCAACTGTCATGGCCACGGCGCTTATTAACATGCCCATCAATCCAGCCAGGAAGAGGGACCTCCTGCCTGCCTTCTCCACCAGAAAGACCTGTAGAAACACATGCAGCAGCTCAGTTTCCATCACTGCTGCTCTCAGGATCAGGTCCATTAGCAATAACCAACCTGTTACCACTGCTACACTGCCCTCCTGCTCTTTTAGCTCTTGTGATAGGGATTTATGTGCTGGTTTCCGAGTGTCAGAAACTCTGCCAGTGGCTCTTAGGGAGCCAGACTGAGCAGTCACCTTGCCAAGGGCAAGGCAAAGCAGCATACACTCAGAGCTCATGAGTTTCCAAGCTCTCAGGACTTCTCACTGCTCCTACACATGTATTGCTGACTGTGGACTTTTCCTCTCTTTTTTTTTTTTTTCCCCCCAGGAAGAAAAAACTTACTAGCTCTGCATTAGTTTGAAATTGGCCTTCAAAATGTAGCATGATTCAGGTCACACTATTGCACCTTGCCTGTCCCAGGGCAGGGACAGTTATGTAGAAGCAGGATTTTTCCTCCAATTGCTCTCAGACTCCTTTTGTTTCCCTGGTATCCACAAGTCTTAGTTTTCTCCTTCTCAGCTCCTCTTGGTGGACTCCAGTCATCTCACACAGCTTTTGTAAGTCTGTAGCAGACACCTCACGCAGTGGGGAGTTGAAGGTACCTCCAGAGGACAGTGCAGCTGGCCTGGCCCAACTGTGCGTGAGCCTCTGAGGCCGCCTGGTCCTTCCCCTCTGCTCTGAAGGACACCTCTGGCCAGCAGCTCAACCTTTCCTGCCATTACAGCTGTGATTTATGCTTCCAGGAGACCGTCTCCTTTGCTGGAGGCGGTTCATCCTGCTGACTCGGGAAGTTGCAGAGAACGAGCCTTTGCGTTCCCTTCTCCCCCTGCCAAGGTCCACCCGCTGTCAGCACTTCTGCCTTTTGATCGGGGTCTGTCATTTATTGACAAAGGCAGGTAATTTTTAAGTTCTCACGGCCAAAAGAAGCAAAGAGCAAATGCCCCAGGCTGCGAGTACCAGAGCCTCAGAGTGGGAGTGGAACTGCAGGAGACTCTCCATGCTGGGGAAAGGTTCCTTCCAGCTGCACACCTCCAAGTCTCATTTCTCAATAAAGATCACATTTTCTCCTCACTGTGGGGCCTGTGATGCACTTCCTCTAAAGAAAGTTCGCCCCGAGATCTCCTATCTCATACATGTTGGAATAAGAATGGTTTTAGTTGGAAGGGACCTTAAAGACCATCTTGTTCCAGTCCCCCTGCCATGGGCAGGGTCACCTTCCACTATCCCAGGTTGCTCCAAGCCTTGTCCAACCTGGCCTCGAACACTTCAGGGATGAGGCCTCCACAGCTTCTCTGGGCAACCTGTGCCAGTGCCTCACCACCCTCACAGTCTATTTCTTTCTAATATCTAATCTAAACCTGCCCTCTGCCAGTTTAAAGTGATTCCCCCTTGTCTTAAATCTGTTGGAGCTGTGTATTTCTCCCTTGCAGCCAGTTCTGCTTTGTTGGAGGTAAAAGTCCTTTACTGCCTAAGTCTCTCGAGAGGTGTCGGGGAAATGGGTTTGGCATTTCCTGCTCTTATGTTAATGGCCACATTAAAAAACTAATTGCTTGCTGATAGGAATTGTGTTAGTCCTCTCAGGAGAGAGACAAACGAAGGGAAAGTCTGTGGAAACAAAATCATCCTTTTATTGCTGCAGAGCACTGCCTAGATAGGATGAGGATAGGTGCTGGATTACTGGATTACTGTGGAATAGCCTTTGGATATCACTCGTGCAGGTGCTATGTACATACACAAAACAGTTTGAAAGATAACAGGTAAAGGAGACTGTGAGCTGCTTGCTCGCCCATCACAGGCCCCAGACCTATTTTGGGGGAAATGCTGAATTACCAGAGCTTCCCTGAACACAGTGATTCCACTCATAAGGCATTTTAGCAGTGCTGATGTCAGGCTCTGTGTCAAGGCTTAAATTTTCAAATGAAACTTGCCCAGGGAATGATTTTTCCCTGTAAGGTGTTCAGGGTCAGCCCTGAAAAACTGCAAATCCCAGCCCCACTCCAGGATAAAATCATGTTTCAAAACCACACTGTAGCTTACGTGCCTTTGTAGTCGGCGTGGCAGAAGTATTTACTTACAGAGATAACAGTGAAGACTGTGTTCACCACTCCAACACCGATGGTTGCGTAAACTGGTTGGTCAACTCCAGCTCTCTCGAAAATGTTTGTAGAATAGTAAAAGATCTATCAAAATACATCAGGATGAAGGATTAGGCAACAGGGCTGGTGAAACTTTTTGTTCTCTTGAGGGAAGAGTTGTACTTGCTTGGCTGAGATGTGAAGTAATTTAATTATGATTAGTTTTTCAACTTTTAATAGCTTGTTATAGTAATTAAAGCTGAAAATTTCAAAGGAGCCTGAGGGAGTTAAAAATCCTGTTGAAATTCCCCTCCTGAGCTACTGCATTTGCACATTAAAACTGTTTTCTTCCATGTAGTCCACGTTTAATCTTGAAATCCAGATCACCAGCACTGAGCAGTGAAGAAAAATATCTTAATATGACTGAGTTTTACATGAATTTTAAAATATTCTCATTGCATTGGAACAACTCTCATTTCTTCCTTCTCTCCAAGAATAAGGTGATTCTTTTCTGGTGAAAGTTAAGGGCAGTAGGTAAATGGGTGCTGACCCCCAGCTGCACTCTGTGATACGTCATCCCAGTTCATCCCCACAAGGCTGGGCACCCCTGCATGCCACTCTGCCTTGGGATGCAGAAATGATCCCAGAGTTTTGAAAGCTGGTGGAACAGAGGCCTCAAGTTTCACCAGACCTTCAAAAATGTGATTTTTAGCAGATTTTGACAAGGAGGCTTTATGCTTCTGGGTGAAAAATGGTGATTCCTGGTATCCCCAAGAGGTGATGCAAAAAACTGTTTAGTTACAAATAGCTAGAAAATAGTGATCCTGTGGTTCCTGGGGTGAGCACATAGTCATTAAGGAGAGCAAACTGCTGATGAACTTGGGTAGGTGGAGGGCCATGGGAGAGCTCAGCATGGACCTGCCGTGCCAGCTGGGTTTGTGCTGAACTCCCTCACACCCTTCTCCCCTCCTGCCCTCCCTCAGCCAGCGTGGTAGTGAGATCCACCATCAGCACTGATGGTGGTGGCTGAGGAGCCCACTGCAGCCATGGGAAAGCCACCTTTCACTCCTGCACGGCTTGGATGCGGCCAGAGCTGCCTTTTCATGCTCATCGTGGATTTCTCTAAAGACAAACATTTTGGGGAGACTCACCGCATTGATTCCTGAGAACTGCTGGGATATTTGCACCATCAATGCCACAATGACAGCCTGCCTGTACTTGGAAGAGGTGAAAAGCTGTCTTATGGAGACTTTCTTTTCGCTAGCAGCTTCTTGCTTTTCTTTTTCCATCTCCGCAATCTCTTTCATCGGGTCACAGTTTCCTCTAAGCCTCTTCAAATCTTATGAAAAAAAAGAAAGATTGACATTTTATCTTCAGATAAGGCACAGAGTAAGGACAGGAATCTCTCTAGCTAAAACTCAGGGTAGGCCAACCACATGGACAGTCCTCTTGCTTTGAGGATTCTTATGGCACATCAAGGATCCAAGGTGTGTCTGCTTGGCCAGGGGCAGCAGCACATCAGTCCTGCAACAGCCCTGAGACACTATGCTAAAGCCTCATCTCTCAGCAGTGCTGCTTAGTCCCATGCAAACATCTCAAACCAAAGTTTTTGGTCCAGATCTGATTTGTACCTCAGCAGCTCAGAGGGTGGAATGGAGCAACCACGCAGTTACATGTGAGTCCTCAGCTGGGCTTTTCCTTCTGTGTTTAATACTATGTACAGTATAAAAACAATTATAGACAAGCCCAGAACGTGTCTTACTTCTTTTAGCTTCCTCCACCTTCCCCAGTTTGATGTAAAGGTATCGGGGGCTCTCGGGGCACAGCAAGAGCAGGAAGAACTGCAGCAGGGCAGCCACACCAGACAGACCAAGGAGCAGGGGCCACATCTCATCGTTGCCCAGGAGAAAGTCTAGTCCAAGGACCTGGAATAATTGAGGCATGTTTGAATAGATTGTTTTGCACCCTAAGAAAAGAAAGCGATTGTTCACTTTGGCATTTTGAAATGACAACCTGGAAGTAAACTAGAAGCAATTCTTTTTCTGGATGTGTTTGTTCTTGGTACATTTGTGTGCCCACCTATTGCATAGGTGGACCTCCTGCCATGGTAGGGAAAAGCTGGGACTTTGGGCTTCCTGCTTCTCTGATGAAGCCATATTTGAGAACCTGATTATCAGGGGTCTTGTGCTCAGGATCCAGCCTGATGCTGATGAGATGCTGAAAATAATTCCTCAGGGAGAGGAGAAATTGCAGAAGCATTTTTATTTCTTGAGACATCATCTTTGTTAAGACACCTCCGACTCAAGGCAGGAGTTTAACCCCATTAGAGCAGATTGTTTTGCACACTCCTTCAGTTTTGGGGTGGGATGGTGAGTGACACCCCAGGGTATCATTGGGGTCTCCCTAATCTCTGAACCACCCTCTCTGGACACGTGAGCTTTCCTTCTTACCTGGCTGATGAGGATCCCTGTGACAATGGCGAGCTGGTGCAGTGTCCCAAGTGCTCCCCGAAGGGCTGTGGGAGAGACCTCGCTGACGTACATGGGCACAAGTCCGGAGGAGAGCCCTGCATGGAGCACACATGGGTGTCACCTCCTCTAGACCACAGCTCGGAAACCAGCAGAAACCACTCCCCAAACGGGAAAGGAGGATGGAGCCTGTGTGCTGCATCCCACACCCCACCACACCCCTTGTGCCTGGTTGGGAACCACCTGCACCTTGGAAAGGTGCTGGGATATCCCCGGATTCAGAGCCCCAGGCTGGGAAGCCTTTATACTTAAACACACACATAAGAGCACAGAGCAGAGATCGTCCACTGGGAGGAGTTATTACAGGGCAAAGAGCTTGCTTAAAACTTGCCTTGAAACCTCAGAGCAGAGTATTGTATTTGCATACGAGTAACAGTGATAACAAGCTGTTATTTCTAAGCTAATTCTAATGTAATTCCATATTATTTGCTGACTGTTGTATCCTCTCCCTGTACAGTGCTCCGGTGCTCTCTGCCAGACAGCACTGCTGTCTAGGGAACCTGTTAACCAGCCTGGCTAATGATGTGCTGTTACAGCAGCCACCAGCAAGATCCAGCCTTGAGATAGAAAGGGGCTTGCTCCTTTCTAGCATATGTAAAACAAACCAGTTTTGTGACAGAGCCAACGCAAATACTTCTGGGAAAGATCCTGGATCACGAAGGACAGACAGAGGAAGAAGAAGGAAACTCCCACCTGTGAAACTCCTGAACTAAAAAAAGATTAAGAAATACAGGAAGCTCTGAACTGGAGCCCTGGAGCACCCAGCACGCTGCCTGCCTGACCCAGGCTGGACTCACCACAGTACAGCCCCGTGATTGCTCTCCCGGCGATGATGAGGATGTGAGACGGCCCAAATTTCGCCAGCCCCATGAGGAGGTTCCCAGCGATGGAGAGGACGTTGACCACCAGCATGGCTTTCACCCTGCAAGGCAGCAGCACCACAGCTCCTTCCGGCACCTCGCTCGGCCAAAGCGGCCGTCGCGACGTGCAAGAGGAGCTATTAAGTGTTATAATCAGCACTACAGAGGGAAAAATAATGATCGTAGGCACCGCAAAATATAGCACCCCGGTGCAATCAGAGTTAAAATTATATTATAAATTACATTTTACATCCTGTGCAAATGCTGTTCAGATGCCCTTCTCTCCCATTTGCCATAGAAAGAAAAGGGGGAATTCAGAAGTTAATCAAGGCTGCTCATCAGCTGCTGTCTGAAGCACTGAAGTTGCAATAAAACACCTGATTTGTAATTGAGGACTTTAATAAGCCCGACCTCCGTGATGCTTGGAAGAGTGTTTTGGAAGTTGGAGGTTTTGGGTTTTTTCCCTTTTTTTTACTAAATTGGGGAAAATAATAGAAATTGTATTTCTACAGGGAGGGAACAGAAAGCCTCAGGCTGTGGCACAGAGTCACAGCACACATAGAGTTCTCACCTGCCGAGCCGGTCGCCGATCCAGCCCACGGTGAAGGAGGAGACCATGCCACCGATAGCAAATACAGAGACGGAGAGGGACCAGTACATGGTGAGGATGTGTGGGGAGGTGGCCAGGTCCTCGCTGGTGTCAGCCAGGGGTGTCAGCGTGCCCTCAGTGCCAGCCTGGGGGTCTGTGCCTTCCTCCCCAGAGATGTTGGTGGCGTGTCCATCCAGGGGGATGACACCCAGCACGTGCCCGTAGTGTGCCTCTATCACCTGGGACAGGTAAAGAGGGAAAACCCCATCAGCTCAAGTCTATAACCACCCCAAACCTCTGTTTTGTTTTTTTTTTCTGCCCAGGAAAATCTTTTCATTGCAGGGTCTGCAGGGGTGAACTCTTGGGGTTCCCCCCCCGCTCCCCAACACCCAGGGACCAGCGGGGAGGGGCCGCAACAGCAAGCACAGAGCATCCCCCCCTCCCTGGGCTAAAGTGAGCATAGTGTCAGCACCAGCAGAGAGCTGCAGTCCCTCGGCCTGGGCACAGGGACTGTGTTGCAGTGGGGATGGCTCCACGACTGCAGAGTCCTTCTCCTTTCCCTGGGGAAGTGGCAGAAGTGGGGTCCTGGCCATGTTCTCACCCCACTGCCTTTGTGCTGTGGGAGAAAGCACCTGGGAAAGGGACAGGGCCCTCCTGAGGGCTTCTGCAAGGGACAGATGGGCCCTGAAGTCCTTGTCCCTTGGCTGTGCACAGCTTGCAGGGCTCGACTTACCTTCTGGGGGGCATTAATGACACCCAGGCTGTAGCCATACTGGAAGAAGCCCAACACTGCAGTGAAGACAGAGAGGACCAGTGTTCCTGTGAGGTGCTGGGGGAGGAAGCAGAGAACAGCCTCACCCTGCTGTCCTAACTCTGCCCAAACCTGGGGGGCTGCACCCCATCCCTGTCCTAGGGGACTCTGGTGCCCAGCTGGCTGGGACAGCGGCATCCAGGGATGCTGCTGCAACAGCACAGGTGGTTTGGCTGCAAAGGAGAAGGAAAGCCCATGGGAAAGGGCAAGATCGAGCCCCCCAGGGCAGAGTGACGTTGCCCCACAATAAGCACTCCAGCTCTCCCTGCTGCACTGCCCATCCTGGCCCTGGAGCTCGTAGGACCCCGAGCTCTGCCTGGTACAGCAGCATAGGCAGCAGCAGCATGCCCTGTCCCATCCCCATCCTCATCCTCACCCCTGGAGCACAACAGCTGGGGAAAAAAATCACCAGAACAGTGGTTTTCAGCAGTGCTGTTTCATGCATTGTTTCCTTCCATCACAGTTAAAGGTATCCAATGAGCCAACAGAGCTCTTAAAAATAAAAAACAACCCCCTGACCCCTTTGCCCCTGTGCTCAGTGCACAGACATTAATTAATTAAGGGAGGGGATTTTTTTTGGTTGGTTTTGGTCTTGGCATGGAATTTCTCAGTGCTGGTCTCCTGCAGAAATCCCAGTGCAAAAATACCAGTGAGCCATGGTTACCTTCTCCGTCTGCATTTTGCTTTTCTCTTCCATCCCGCAGCTCCTCCACTGTCCTCCCAGGAATGGTCCCTGTCCTGGGCTGTGGAGTGAGGTGAGGGCTTGGGCAGGGACGGAGGGATAGCCGGGCTGGGAGGGAGGCAGGAAAACTGGCTGATGCTCCGAGAGATGGGACTATATGAGCTCAGGAGTTAATGAGAAACCCAAGCCTTCCATGTGTTACTTGGCCACTGCTCGGCTCAGAGCAGCCACCACCAATCCCTGTCTGGGGACACGCACGAAACAACAGGAGAGCCACAAAGGCATAGAGTGGACCTGGGAAATTCAAATGATCCAGCTGCAGGGCTGGTTTGGGGCTGTCCCTCGGTTTAACAGCCGGGAATGTGACATGCCAGGGACTTGGGAACACGCTACAGCCTGTTTCGAGATGCTCAACACTCTCCTTGCCTTCCGTGCTGGTGTATGTGCCACATCACAAACCTCTTTCTGAGTTAGGGAGAAGAAACCTCTCCAGCATATGTTAGCAAAGCAGATAGAAAATGACTAAGTGTTTTATTTAGATAGCACTTAGCACCTGCTTTAAAATATATTTATGTGTGTGTGTATCACATACACAGCCAAACATATATAAACACAGATGCATGGAGGCCTCTCTGTGTATCCATACATAGGCACCTGCGTGCACAGAGCCCCTCAGCACCCAGCTGTAGTGCCAGTACACACCTGTGCGTGCAGCCTGAACGGTCAGAGGAGACATCGCTATATGCATGTGAAGATATAGCAAAATTACCCAGAATATTACAATAACAGAGGTTTTCATTAAAAAACCCTGCAACAGCGTGAACACTGCACCACCAGCTGATTGCTGCGCTGTCACATATCGCTGGTTCTGTGAACTATGGCCGATGCTGCAAATACTCCTGCTGCTGCCAAATATCTTTGGCTTGGTTTTCATGAACTTTGCACATCTGCACAAGCTGGTCTGAGCTGGCCTCGCTCCGGCTCAGGCTGTGCTGTCCTTGACATGGTCAGCGCGAGGAGCTGCAGGGCCGGGCGGACGGTGGCATCCGTAGGGACGTGCCAAAGTCTGAGTCAGACTGGAGGTGATTAATGCTGATAAAAGCCATTACCTTCCAGACCAGCCCCTGATGGGTCCGGCAGCCAAGTTACAGCAACTCATTGGATGATGCTCTCAGCCATCCAGGCTTCACACAGGCACAAAATGTACTTTCTACAGGGGAAGAGCAAGAGATAAAAAAACAAAGATGAGTGTAAGACCACTAATCTTTGCACTGGGCTCCTCCAGTAAAGTAAAACTTTAACTGGAGGAGAAAAGCTCATTGCATTAAGCAGGTGTTGATTCCAGCCGCAGCACCTGCATTCCCTTCTTGGGCTGGCGTAGCTGCGAGGGGAAGGACCTGAGGCTAGGCTTTTTAGTTTTCCCCAATATTTGTCCTTCCAGCTGAGATCTTTGTCCATGGTATTTGTTTGCTCGCTGTGTGTGGATACCGAGGCATTTACAAGCACCATTTCTTTGCACTGCAGTTAAATGCCTCCACAATGGGGCTGTCAGGATTTGACAATTAACAGGCTTTTTAACAAGCTTGAATCAGAATACAAAAGAGAGCCCTGACCCAAGATCCCAAATGGAAATCCTTGGGCACTGTGAAATCCCTGTCCAGGACTGATGTTCCTCTCCAGGATCCCCATATACCTATCTGGGATCCCCATCCCATCGCAGGTGCCTGGCCAAGAGAGGGTGTTACTTCCCCCCCCTACTCTTCCCAGCCTACCAGAGTTAGAGGGGTGAAAGACCATCCACATACTGAAATGAGAGAGTAGGGTGGCCTTTCCATGTCTTCCCTGCTGCTGCTTCCACAGCTGAATCCTGTAATTCCACTTCCCTAGGGGAGGGTGTGGAGCAGCTGAGGCAGCGGTGGGATGGTGTGGGTGAGCATCAGTCACCTCCCCAGGAGTGGCCTGGCAACTTCCATGGAAACTTTGGATGCCAAGGCTGGAAGCCCCACAGCCACGTGTATCCCTTGACCAGATCTGCTGGCAAAAGGCATGAAGTTATCCCGTGGTTCTCCCACCCCCTCTTACACTCCCTGCCAGGCTGGATGCTCTGAGCCAGTGCCACCTCTCCCTGTGAGCTGATGCCAGCTGGGCTGTGACACACTCTTCCCCAGCCTGGCCCTGGGCAATTCAAGCACATATTTAGCTCTCAGTGGCACCAGGACTCCAGACCCTGTGTTTTTCTGAACAGGGGGCTGGATGTGGATGTGCCGATTAGCTCGAGGCTCGTCCTGAGGCTCACGGGTGGAAAAGGGCTGTGTGTAAATCTGCCTCCCACAGTGGTCACTTTGCAAGGGGGCTGACTGATAGCTTAGAAAACAGAAGAACAACATTCCTACAGGATAGAGCACCAGGCGAGGTTCCCCCAGGATGAATGACCAGCCCAGCAAATCTCTTGCACGTCTGACAGCGGGTTGTGACCACACAAGCTCACAAGGTCACCTGTGACCACACAGGTTGGGCCTTGAGGGTGCAGAGAGCAGCACAGCATAGCTCAGAGCAACACCAACATGCCCCACAGCTGGTGAGCCTGACCAGGCAGTAGTTGAGTGATGGGCAAACAGCAGTGCCTGCATTATTGCTGATGCTTTACTTAAATAATAACATGTAAGTACTGTGTATAATGTTGGTTAGGCAGAATTGCCATCTTACTGCCTACTCTGTGTTGTGTCCAGTGTAACTGGTGTTGCTGATAATCTAATGCTCTGTGATAAAAGCAATGGGCTAAAGTTTATGGCTGGGCTTTGCTTTTGAGCAGCTGAACATGCTTGTCACCTCAGTGGAAGGAATTTAAAGACTGCAGGACAGTGAGGCTTTCTCTGTGGCCGGGGTAATCTGCACACCTATTTTACTGCCTCTGGGTCACTCAGAGGTAGCTCTGATGTTAAAAAAAAAAGTAAAAATATGCCATTAACTGAAACAAAACCAGAAAGAAGAAAAGGAAGATTGAGTCCATAAATCTCTGGCTCTCCAGGTAAGAGCAGACTGATGCAGCACATCAGCTGGCACAAAAAGATCATGATACACATTCGTTTTTCCTCTCTTTAAGCACAGCATCCAGGGCAGGCACTGGTGCTGGGGCCACTCACAGGATGGTGGCTTCAGGCTGATAAAAGACGTTTAGGAGAGAGAATTTGGTGCATTTACAGCACCGCTGTAAAGATACCAGAGTGGTGGCCTTGTACCCTCCCAGCAAAATCAGGTGGCATTAAAACAGGGGAGGTTAATGGGCCCTTCCCACCCCCCAGCTCTGGGTGGTGCACCAGCATCCAGAACAGAAAAACTGGGAAGCAAACCCAGCAAAACTGTTCTGCAGCAGGTCACGACAGCCTGGGTGGGAAGTGGGAAGCAGCAGCTCTGCCGGGAACACAGGGCAGGACACGGATACCACAGGGCAGCGATGGTTGCGATGGGCATCCTACACCCGGAACCACATCCTTACTGCTGAGAACACCTCTGCTGGATCTCTGGGGAGCTGTGCCCTGGTGGGTGGCTTATCCTGGACACAGGCAGGGTATGGCATGGAGGTGCACCCCACACCTTCGGGAACAGGCAGGTTCAGTCACTGCCGGCCAACACGATGCTCACACTGGCCCCAGTTACATAGCATCAAATTGCTGCCTGAGCAGGAAAGGACCTTACATGGGCTCGTGTCGAGACAAGGAACTGCAGCACAACTACTTCAACCATTTCCAGCAACCAGCTCTGGGGCCAGGGCCAGGGCCAGGGCCACCTTGAGCATCCCCCTTCTGTCACAAAGATGTCACAAAATACATACTATGAACCTCCAAACCATCTCTCAACAAGAAAAATCCCATTTGATTTGATAATATTTGAAAACATTTCATTGCCCACGAGTAGCTGCTACAGCCTTACCTTACCTCTGAGCATCCTTCAGCTGGGACTAGTACCCAGCATCTCCCTGTGGTGCTGGGGGGTCACCAGGGGCTGGCCTTGTGCCAGCTCTCGAGGCTTTTCTTCCATTTGCCAGGATTCATCTCTGAAGTTCATGCAAAATTTCACAGCAACTTTGTAAATAACTGAATCTGCAACAGGCTCAGGTGACTCCTGCATGCGCAGACATTACTGCTTTTTCCTCCTGCAGCACTCCTCAGCTAAACAAATAAATTTCCTTTCCTGGGTAAAAACTCCCAGAAACAGGGTTTCAAAAGGAGCCCCAGGTTTTATTGCTTTAAACACTAAGTAGTTTCTGAGAACAGCGATCAACCACAAGCGTATTTTACTTACAGCAAAAGACAAGAAAATCAAAGCTAGGAATATCCGAAGGAGAAAGCAGGTCATTTATAGTAATCATGGGTTGATTTTGTAGCAGAGCAGAAGTTTTCAGGTGGTAATGGTCTGTCAAAACATCACTTGGCCACTGCTGAGTGCTGGGCAGCAGCACAGGGCACATGTCCCATCTCCCTGCACTCATCCTGCTCCAGAATGCTGCTCTCCTGAGACTGTCCAGGCAAAGAGCATCTAGAACCCTGAAAATCCCCTTTACCTCCATGTCCTCCGACACCCCAGCTTTTATTTGCCCAAACATAAAAGGCATGGTTTAAACTTATCTCATTTTGTGTTTTATTGTGGTTGGCACCAGAAAAATGTTTGCTCTGTGGTATCTCCATACACACACACCGTAGACAACACTGTGGTAATACTGGTTTCTCATGATTTTTTTTGTTTCAAGTTATTCTGGGATTTTAAAAAATATATTCACAATCTATCTTATGTTTAAACACAATGACTTCCTTCGATTTCATCACTGTACCCAAAATCCTACAATAAAAAAATAATCATCCAAGGCTGTGTATTAGTTGCTTGAAGAGAGACCAAAAAAATCCCCCAAAACTAGTTGTCAGTTTGCAAAATAATAAAAGCTCTGGGCTTTATCTGATTTATAGTTTAACCACAATGAAAATATAAAGAGCTGGTGGCAATCAGTGTCTGTGATGGGACTTGCATGGGGTTTGAATACCAGTATTGTGGTCCTATGGCCATCCCTACACTCTGCAGGCTGCACTGGCTCAGCAGGAGGGTGCCTGAAGAAGGCACCCACGAAGCACATCTCACCTGTGCTCCCCTGGACTCCATATCCTGCTGCAAGTCCCGCTGCCAGCAATCCCTGCAATACGAAACTGTGATACCCTTCCCACAGGATGCTTCGGGTCAGGGTGGCCCATCCCATCCCCACCGCCCCGCATCGCCTCTCACCCTCGATAAAGATTCAAGTTTGACCAAGTCCTGTTGATTTAATCATTTTTTAATAAAGCCATCGTTACGGAGTACACCAAGATTGCCAGTTAAGCTCTCTATATGTCGCTGGAGGTAACAGCGCTGTGATTGACAGCGGAACAGAAAAAAAAAAACAAACGAAACCAAACCAAAAAACAAACCCCAACCGAAACGAGGTAGGTTAAAACCAGCAACACAGACCTTGTTATGCGACACCCCAACACCACAGGCGGCCATGCTTGCAGCTACTGAGAAAGAAAACCCCAGATACGCACCAAAAATGGAAATCAACTGAGCAGAGTTTATAAGGACACGATTCAACCTCAACTAAACACACACACACGGTTCGGCACAGATGTTGTCTTTCACTGTATGTTGGGTAACTCCTAGGGAGTGGAGGGGGTGGAAAACAAGTAGATTCAGACCCTTGGCCGAAGAAACCACACACATATATATTTTTTTTAAGCTCTTTACAAGCCCAATCCAGCAATGTGGGGGGACAGGCGGCTTGTTTCGTGGTCCCCACCCCTGTGCCGGCTGCTCCCGCACGCCAGCGCCCGGCTCTGGGCTCAGGGGCACGAGCGCCCACAGCTTGCGCCGGCTTCGGCATCGGGCTCTGGTGCCCACAGCATCCCGGGAGCCGTCAGCGGCCACAAATCCCACCTCGGGGGCGAGCACGGGGCTCCTCCGACCGCTCCGCCATCCTCTCCTCCTCCGATCCCCGGTCCTGGTGCCGGCAGCCAAGCCCCGGGGCGGGAGGGCGCCTCCGGAGCAACAAGAAATGGCACCTCTGTCCCTATCAAGACACACCATTATGTGAAGATCCATATAGAAATATGGATTGACAGACTTGACAAAAATGGTAGCTGATTTTTATTAGTCTAAGGCTAGTAGTTTAGCCATTTAAAATCCATTTCCCAAAAGAGGGGAAAAAAACCTATTACTTTTTCTCTTCTTTAAAAATCCGTTAAGCCGTTGCTGCCAAAAGCAACATGTAAATGTTGGTGAAGGCAAAAGATTTCTAAAATTACCCAGCTATATGGTTATGGCCTTCATCACAAAGATAAAAGGTACATTTATTGTGCTGTCTCTCACCAGATTTAATTGGTAACTTTACAACATACTATATATTTGATGCTAGCAGGCAGACAGAATTAAAAACAGACTTTTTGACACTGTTTTCTCTCCCCGTTCTTACAAAGTAGGGGACAAAGAAAAAGTAAAACTAAAAAATAAAATAAAACAAAATAAAGGAAAACTCATAACCCACTATAACACAGCGTAATCAGGAGACCTCGGGTGGTCCAAGCGTGAAAGTCCGTCCCTGGCCGCAGTCCCTGCCCCGGGGCTGGCGGTGCCGGGGGAGTGTGGGGAGGGGGGTTCCTCGGCGCCCTCCACACCTGTCTCTACAGTGTTAGTCCATGTGTTTAATGTCCTTTAAATTAGAAATAATGCCATGGCGGTGAGTGCCAAGTGCTCCTCTGTTACCAGTTCATCATGGAGTTTCTGTTGAGGGTCATGAAAAACACTTGGCTGCTTCCTCCAGATCTCACCGATGCAAAAAATACCTGTTTGCAAGGAAAAAATTGTTATCATTTCTGTTGTTATTATTATAAAAGTCTGTTGACTCAGTGAGTGAGGAGAGCAGGAGCTGCCCCACATAATTGGTTTCCTCTGCCTAAACCTCCCTCCCTGCTCTTTTTCTCCAGTTGACAGCACAAATTTTACACAGATCCATTGCCTGGTTCTCCGGTGTCCATGGAATTGAGGGGCTGGAGCTAACCCATGCAGACTGGGATCAAACTGAACCACCTATTAGTAAATGCAGTAAATAAACCTCCCTCTCTCTAACTACCAAAATAAGCAAAGTTTAGAACACCTTAAAAATACCAAGTTTATCCCATTTTACTGCCACAGCACCATTTATTATGCAAAATTAATAAAACCGGTCTGGACCTTGCTAAACATTCACCATTTGGGTCAACACCTGCCTCGGTCTGAAATGGTTTTCTTCGGAAAAGTTAGTCCTGGTATTTCAGCTGTTCCTGAAAGTAAAGCTCAGGAAAATGACTTCCCTTCAATATGTTCAAAGCACAGAAACATATCCAGACTCTGTATGGAGAACATGGTTTTTGGTGCTTCTGGCAGGATCCACCAACATCTGATCCCAAGGGAAGACTTAAAAAATAAGTTATAATTTGCAAATACTGAAGGAGACAATATTAAACCTCTGTTATTTTTAAATCTAAAAATTACTTAATCATGCCAGTTTAACCAGTTCTCCAGAAAGACAAACACCTGGTTTTAGTAGTTCAAACCCATCAGTGATCAGTTGGTTCCAGTATTTTAGAAAGACCAAGGTGGTTTTTTTCGGATTTCTTAGAATTAAATTACACTTTAATTAAACTTAAATTCAGCTTCTTGAGCAGCTTGACGTACTCAGCTGCAAGGTTAGGATACGTTTTCCTGCAGAATTCCAGTGTAATTCCATGCCACAGGCAGGGCAGTGCTCAAATAATGAGCAGCTGCTTCTGGCCTCAAACCTGATTTACTGCGTATTATTAAACCCTGCTCTGGGGACAGAGCAATTGGTTTCTTCACTGCTTTCGTGATCGTGTTCAGCATGAAAGATCTCCCTGCTGCATGGTCCTGATTCATCTCGGTGAAACCTTGTGAGATGAGGAAACACCACCAGCAGAAACAGACGCTGGCATTCAACCATCCCTTCCATGCAAAAATGCCTTTTCCTCCAGCAATTTCTCCTCATGCTGCCCTTGCAACACCCATAGCAAGGGTCATCTACATGACAGCCATGCAACCCTGGTGACCCTTCAGAGCAGTATTTATCAGTGCTGCCCACAGAAAAAGATGAGGCTCCAAGGAGAAAACAACTTAAGATGCATCGCAACGTTTCTGCATCAGAGTTCCAATCAGGGTCACATACACACCTTCACTGCTGCCATTTCTCAGCTTTTAGAGTTTACTTGGCAGCCTCAGTTTAATGTTCAGATGAAAGAACTGGGAGAAAGTCAAGCCAAGGGAATGCAGATCTCAGCTAGAGGAGGAAGAGATTTTGCAGGCCAAGGTCTCCATCCACTGGAGAAAATAAATGGGGAGTAGGTTTATGGGCACTGCTTATTAAACAGGACATTCAGATTAATTATTAACCTCAAGATAAATGGGACTTAAAGTCTAAAAGCACCCTGCAGCTTAAAGCATGGATACAAGCTTTGAAGTGGACTTACCTTATCATTTCTTTCACATAGAAACTTTAACCTTTGAGCTCGCTTGTGCATAAATACTCCATCCAAATGTCCTGTCTCCACTGACCGGATTTCAATAGCTTTCTCTCCCCAGCCCATTATTTGATTGGAATGAATGTAGGCTGTCAAAAGGAAGCGTTTGGCAGGTGTTACAACTTGTGTTGAGTTAAATATTACGCAATGGGCAGAAAAGCCCTCATCAGCTGTTACTTCAAAGCCTATGTGGATCAACGGCAGAGCTCTGACGGCTGGCCGGGTGCCCAGAGGGACAGCAGCCTTCTCAGGGCACTTTTCATCCAGAAATTGCTGAGCAATTTAAACAGAAGAAGCATTACTTCTTCTGATTTTGGGGAGAGAGGAGCTGGGCAGGCAGCGGTTTGCCTCCGTGGGCTGTGGAGCTGAGCAACAGCAGAGCCAGAAGAGCAACCCAAGTGCTCCCAGCTCCACATCCAACCCCTCTTCCACTCAACACAGTATCCCACCAGTGCAACACCTTGTATTATCTTATACTTATCTCATACTCAAGACAAACCAGAGATCAAATCTTCAGGGAGTCCCTTGCTTTTATTATGGAGGATCAAAGTGTAGAAATTAAGCAACTGCATCTCACAGCTGGCGGAGGGAAATCTCCTTTGATAAGCAAAAACCCAAATGACTCCATCTCAGCATTCTCAACTCCTCATCTTACTTGTCACTTGTATTTTAAGCAGGTGGAGAGGCAGGGTTGACCTACCCACGGAAGTAGGCATTTCTCCCCACTGGAGCACCACATCTTTAGTTATCCGTCCGTAGGTGTTCACATAGACACCTTCATCCTCGTAGCACACGAGCATCTCCATCCCGTCTGTTTTTGGCAGGATGACAATGGCGTGAGGAGTAATATTGCCCTGAATCTGTAGGCAAAATAAACCCTGAAAGTCAGAATTACACTGAATGGAGAAAATGGGGAGGGGGAAGGGAGCAGAGCCTTGGGGAGAAAAAAAGCCCAAACCAACTCGAGAACAAAGCCCTCCCTCCATTCACCAAACAGGCACTGGCTTTCAGAGATAAGCTTGAAGGGGAATAAGCTGTCATGTTTACCCTACCATCAGAGCTGTCTGACATGGCAAGGATAAACAGGTTCAGTAATTACAGACAGATCACAACATATACGCCCCCAAGACTGATGGCTGACACTTGGCTGGAACACAAATAAGTGACTGAGTCAGTGAATCCATCTCCTGTTCAAATCAAGGTAAATAAACCCAGAATTTTACAGGCAGCCCTAGGGAGGAAATACTCCTATTTTTTAGCAATCAGTCTCTCAAGGGCAGCTACAGTGACTTTCCACCCATGTCTGCCCTTCCATAGCTAATACAACACAAAACCATCCCAAACTACCCTGGTATCTCTCCCTATGCTCTTGCCAGATCTCACAGAGGAGGATCTGATGCTTGGATCAGATTCAGCAGTTCCTGGATTTCTTTAGTGACACAGTTTCTCCTACACCAGTCAATCCTGGGCCAACAGCATGGATACTGCTTAAATAAGCCAACAAGAAAATCCTACAGAGAGCTCCATTACTGCTCCATGCAGTGTACATATTCTCCTTTCTGTGGGACATGGCAACCTTAAACCTGACTGCTTGGGAAGGAGGACAGAAATAGCCTGTGCAAATAATGAACATGAAGTACGTGATAGCTCCAAGTCCTCTTTAAGTGAGTACCAATGAGGACAGCGCTGGAGGATGTCACACCCATCACTGGACACCATTTCTGAGCCACCAAGAGCCTCTCCAAACCTTGCTGGTGACCCACGTTACTCGTGCAGCAGCACTCCCTTGTGTACTCACGTGAGATGGTATATAGATATCATAGGAGTTCCCAGAATCCACATCAATCACATGGAAACCAGTGTGTGATCCAAAGATAACCTTGAGCCTCTGACCCTCTTCCACAGTGAGATCCACGAGCAACGGCTTGTGCTGGAGATCTGCAAAAGACTTTTATAATCCCTTCCGTGAGTACCAGAGAAAACCCACCAAACCCCACAGCAGCAGCCTGATGTGGTTTCCAAATCATATTTGTTTGACTGTGTCTCCTGCTAATAAATATGTGGTTATTTATATTCCTGCCTCTCTGTTCCTATGTCAGATGCCTCAGAGGGTATTACCCACTCACTCCAGCCATCCCAGCAGATGAGTGCTCACCCTTGCCAAGCACAGCTCCTTCCCACAGGAGCCCGGGGCTAGCACAAGGATTTGGTCTCTAAAGGAAAGCGAACGCTCAATTTTACATGTGTGTTCAGTCAGCAGAGATCTGTGACCACCAACTTCCCCTCTTGGCAGGGATCACCACTCTGGTTTGGGCTGCTGAAATGAGTCAGTTTAGCAAAGACCTACTTTTCTCTGCTCGATCTAACCTGTTGGATGCAGGCTGGGACCAGCTCCCAGCCACAGATCGATCCAGGGCAGAGTATCTCTCCATGACTTAGGTGCTTAGCAGGAGGGTGAAACACCTCCAGAGAGAGCAAAGGGCTCCTGTGCAAGGACCGCTTTCACTCCTGACGGGGAAAATCTGTGGGTGGTATTTCCCTCTCTCCCAAAAGATCCCTGCCTACAAGGCAAGGAAAGGATGTTCATCCCCCCAAGCTGCAGAAGGAGCACCAGGAGCACCAGCCAGCATCCTCAGATCCCACAGAGGCTGGATCCCAGGCCATTCTGATGCTGCTGAGCTCTCCATGTCACTGAGCCCATTTATTCTGGCTTTTGTTCAGAGAAAGCAAATGTGACCTAATACTGAATAAGCCCATTTGTGTTGGAAGGATGCAAAATAAGATTACTCAGCATGAACATGTCCACAAGGCATTGCCGCTTGTGACTTGTCTCTGCACAGAGTTTAGGATGAAAAGTGCTCTGAAGGACTAAGTACAAAATACCCGTTGGCAGGTTGTAGAGGAGAAAGGTCTCACTGAGGAAACCGAGGAAAAGGGAGAAAAAAAAGAGAGAGAAAGAGTGGGTCATTCTCCCAAACCTTCTGTCTTAAAACATAATCCACATTGCAGAAGAGGAGAGGCCCTTGCAAAATAAAAACGGAAAATCGTGCCAACCTATTTTTGTCCTGTATGTGAAAAACTAGTCAGAGGTTAAAAAAACCCCAAAATCAACTAAAAAATCCACAAAAAAACCCCACCAAAAACACCCATCAGAATCTCCAACTCAATTTTACTCATCTGCATTTGATCAGCTTTCTGCAAACCCCCCAAGTGAAGCCCGCCAGCATAAGCTAATATTAACACTTCACTGTTGGCCATAATCAGAACGTAACCAATCTCTTCAGCCAGCATGGATCCCGTCTCTCATGCCTGCCAGGCATCCTGAGGAGCTCAGCTACATAAGCAAGAAGCTTTGTTGCTCTGCAGCGTACAGAAATCTCATGTATTTACAATGACTGAGTGTATTCTGGTTAAAAGACAGACATACCTTAAATGCCATAAACTTGTGATATGGTTTTGGAGCCCAGGCATAGATCTCTACAGCGTTCTTTAAGGCAATCACCAAGAACTTGATCCTTTCATATTTCACTAAAATAAAAATAAAACTGATTTTAAAAACATTCACTTTCTTTCCAAAAAGACTGAACAACTCATCTCCAGGAACTGCTTCTCAGGCCATCTCTCTGTTAGACTTTCATTAAGTAAAGCGTCCACCTAATACAGATAGATGAATTCCAAATTTATCTGTGGCTATGGTCTACTCATACTTTTAAGATGAAATTGTCAGGTTAGACCTAAAACTAGAGAATAAAAATGTATCTCTTCAGACATTTATTTCCAGAAAGGCCACTCACCGACTTTGTAGTGGATGCATCCTTCCAGGTCCCCGACTGTGATCCAGCCCTGCTTCTTCTCCACCTCAGGGTCATTGTGTAAAATCCTGTTTCTCAGCCAGGACAGGTAATACACACGCAGCTTGTTTTTTTTCCCTGTTGGCAAAGGAAACGTCCCTGTCAGAGCAGAGCCCGTGTACAGGGGGAATCTTGAGGTTTCAGTGCTTATTTTCACTCACAAGATGATAAAATTCGAGTTTGTTTTGTGATGAAGTTGCAAACAGTAATTTAGCTGTTGCATTAGGTTTATCTTGGGAAGAAACAAGTGGAAAGCAAAGCCCAGATCTCTGTCTTCCAGACTGCAGGTGGACACTGGAAAAGCCAGGCTTTTGCTTCCCGCAGGCTGGAAATGTTCCTTTTTCTATAAATCAGTGTTCACAGTGAGATGGTGGGGCACAGCAGGGTGCTGACCCCAGCTCTCTTACAGCTCAAGGCTCATCCAACCACTCAGCTACCTGGTTTCTTTCCTTTTCTCTCCTTCATACAGCATTAATTCCACCCTGGATCTGAGACATGAGCTCCTTGGCCTGCAACAGGCACCACTGCTTGCCAACAAGCCCAGAGCTGGGCTCTGCAGTGCTGAGGGGCTGCCAAATTTCTGCACGTCTGCCTGCTCTTGGATGGCTGTGATCTGGCTGCAAACCTCCCTGTGGCTGCAGAGCCCCTGTTACAGGGACAGGACACAGCTCACACCGAGCCTGGTGGGACAGGACCCAAACCATAAACCAAGGGCTCTGTCTGCTCATGGGTTTCCACAAGTCCCCAGGACTCATTCTCAGCATCATCTCGGGGTTTGGTCCTACCCCCATTCATCTTCCAGCTGTACTAAACCCCTTATTCCTACAGCTGCATCCCCAAAACTACAGGGGAGCTGCAGACCAAGGTGAATGATGGAGCAGCGGGTCTGGAGTTCTGTCTGAATGGAGGGAGGAGGAATTTGTGGGGGAATGCAGAGTGAACCCAGGGGGTGTTAACAATGCGAAAGTAAACAGAAGGATGATATCAAGCAATTTTCCTAATGAACATTTATCTTGCTGCACTCCGTGAGCTTTGTGGGACAGGTATCAGCAGGAGAAGGCTCTGCCACCCATGTGCTCCATGGGGCTGCTCTGCAGGAAGGATGCTGGGTGCTCTCCTCGGAGACTGGACTACAGAGCTTTTGCTTTTTTTGCCAGAAAGTACCCCATAAGCCTGATATGATCACTCTGTAGCTCCTGGCTGAACAAGGGGACAGTGCCAAGCCCTCACAATGCTTGGGGCATCCCAAGCACAGCTCCAAGCTGGAGCCCTGAAGCCATGGATATTGTTTCCCTCAGCTAGAGCCAAACAGACTAAAAGCAGAGCTCTCTGCCCTTTCAAGCTGTGAATACCTGCCTGTATCCTGCACCTCCCCTTCCCTGCTGAAGGAGGATGGAGTGCTGCAGATAAAGTGGAGCCAGCAGGTGAAGGGAGCAAACTACTCTTGGAGGCAATTCTTCCAGATTTAACTCATTTGATTCTGGAATAAACGACCTCCAGCTCCCCTGGGAGCTTCCCTCAGATACTGGTGGGCAGGTTTTGTCTGAGCTGGGACTGCTCAGGGCTTAGGGCTGAGCAAGGGAGAGCATGAGAGGAGCACCTGATATTGTCACGAGGACGTTGAGGCCCTCGAGCACGTCCATCTGCTGGAATCGCCGTCTGTTGATGAGGTTGTAGACCTTCCCTTGCCCACTTCGGTCCAGCAGCATCAGGCCATTTTCCGTGCCCACTAGCAGATTCACACCTGAGGAAGAGAGGGCAGGCAATGGGCACCGGGAGCTACAGCTGCTCCCAAGGACGGCACCCCGAGCTCCTCTCTGCTGCCCCACGAGTGTGACCGACCCAGCTACGGCTGGGATCTTCCCAAGAACAGGAAAGGGTTACAACACAGGGACTCAGGAACATGAGCCTTGCCTGGGACCAAGAAGGGCCAACCAGAGGCAGGGGCTCGGCTCTGTGGTGACACATTCCCATTTCCCCACCAGCCACAGGCTCCGGGGAGCTCTGCCGAGGGCACAGCGTGCTCAGGGCTTACCCCACAAAGCAGCACAGAGTATCTCCGAGTTGAAGCGCTTCTTGTACTTCCGGATCTCCGGGGTATCGCTGTGGGGACGGATGTTGGTGGGGTTGACGTTCACCACCGAGATCTTACGGGCTTCGTTCAGCTTGGCCTGCTCCTGCCTGAGCAGCTCGCTGGTGAACAGGGCTTGCAAGGAGACACAAGAGGACAGGGGGAGTGATGGGTTAACTGTTCTGCCACCTCTTTTTTGGGGATAGAAAGACAATACTCGTTTTATTTTCTGATGGGGGAGTCATCACTATGTTACAAGATATTAGTCTGCCCAGGCAGATGGGAGGGGGAACTTCTGCTGCTTCCTGTTTTCTCTCAGACCTTTCTGGTGGCATTTAACTGGTGGGGGAGAAGTTGGATGGAAACTGGAGAAGGCAAGGATGCAGACATGAGCAATGTTTAGACAAGAGTGAGTGAAATGGGAAAGAGGTTCAGTGGGGTTATTCGGGCTCCCGACCTGGTTTCCACGAGACCCTCCTCTCTCAAACTGGCCTCATTGCCTCCTACCAGTAGCAGATGACTCCTCATCTTCATCTTCATCTTCATCAGTAGGTGAGGTCTGATACACTCTGGTGTCCACAAACGGGGTGAAAGAGGCTTTGGTGCTACTTCCCATACCGTACTGGAAAATAAACAGCAAATAAACAGAGAGCTCAGAGCACAGAAATAACAGTAATTGTGTGTGCGTGTGTACATGTAAGACTTTCTAATTAGCAAACACAGTGTCTGCCCCTAAGGTGCCCTTTTTGAGCCCTCTATAAACATCTCCTCCTACCCGTCTAACTAATCAGAGAAAACGTTAAATTGGATTTCTGAGTGTCTGTGAGCAACAGAAAATGAGAGGAGCAGGGCCTGGCTCTGCTCTCTCCTCACAGGCTGAAGCATAGCCATGAAACCGGTCAGGGAGAAGCCGCAGGGCCAGAGGCAAAAGCCACCACAGGCAAAAACCAATCCACAAGCACTGAACTGTTTAGGTTGGAACAGACCTTTAAGATCATCAAGTCCAGCTGATAACTTGTCTGGATGAACACACCTGCCTTAAAACCCGCTCTGGGATGTCAGGCAGGTGAGTGTTTGCTTTTCCTACAGTGCAGCCAAGGGTAGAGGGACCATGGGAAACCTTGGCACAGGGCAGCTGACACGGTTTTAAACTGTCCCCAGCATTTCAGGTGGGACTGCAGAAAGAGCCATTTCTAAGCTAAAAAATCTCAGCCTGAAGGTATTGCAGGGAATGTCAGAGCCTTTGCTGAGGGAATTTGGGGATGAACAAACTGCAACATCACGTTGGTTTCTTTTTAAAACCATTGCTTTGTTAAGGCAGAAAATGAGGCTAAGACCTTCTTCCTGGCAAAAGGAAATCCTTGCCTTGGGAGTCAAAATGACGTGATTTCCCCCTCTGTTGAGCAGCTTATCCTTCCTACTCCAGCATTTACCAAGGACATGCTTTATGGATGAGCTCCATTTAGAGCTGTAACAGCAGCAAACCCCAAGTCACTCTGCAGCAGCAGTACTGCTCACGTTTTTCTTCCCTGGGACATCGCCCCTTCATGAAGTAAATCTTCCTCAGCTTTCATGTCACCCAGTTACTGCGCATAGGCTGATGTGCCGCGGGGTCACCACTGCCCCGGCACATCCCTACCCCAACTGGGCTGGGCCTGTACCTGTCCTCCAGTGGGCCACAAAAAGATTTAGGGGCAAAACCCCATCAGGTGTAGGAGCACCCTGGGGACTTTCCCGAGCATTCTGGGAATAGCATCCCTGCCAAAACCACGCTGCACATCCTGCTTCCCTCCCAACTCTACCCCCCTGACAGTCTGGCTGTTTCCATAGAAACAGGATGGATTTCCAAACAGTACACAGTAATCAAGACCCATGGAAGGAGTCGACAGCCTGCGGCAGGGAAGGCTGCGGGCACAGATACCGCATTTACATACACAGTTCATCCACGTTTGTGTGCACATGTGGGATAGACTTGAGCTACTTCATGCTTCTCTCAAATCCAAGAAATACACAGTTTTTTTCCCCGTGCTGGATGTCTTTTCCAAAACCACTAACAATTCAAGGAGCAGAAAAATTCAGTATTTACAGGGATGCTTTCCAGCTGAGAGCCAAGTGCTTTCCGGCAAATGAATTATGAAGAAACCCCTCATCTCCATGCATTTTTCCTTGCTCAGATTCAGTCATTCTCCACAGAAGCTGACATTTTAATAACTTCCAAGCCTGCTATTTAAATATTAAGACTTCATCTTCCTCCAGGTCCTGTTCCACTGCCTATAAACCTCCGTGGTGGCTTACAAAGAGCAGCACGCTGCACGCTGAGGTTGAGCTCGCTCCCTTCTTTTTGCTCACAACACCATGAGTCACCCGGAAGCCCGTGAACTAAATCCCCAAGTTTCCACTCACACCCACTCCCAGCTCAGTCAACCCTAAAAATGCAGTTTTAGAAATGGAAAAGATCTTTTTGGTCGATACTCTATAAATGAATAAATTTAAACCAAATCCCAGCCTGCATTTCAGCAGTCCCAGGATGACCGTGGAAGCTGTTACTTTCAGTATCAACTGTCTCACTGCTGCTTTTAATACCAATGAGGAAGCAGAAAAAAAATCCGAGGTCAAGTCAGGCACCATCTGTTCTTACGTTTCATCAGTGCCCAATTCCAAGCAATTTTTATTTTTATACTGCTAGTAAAAGTACACCATGAGTACATAACTTCTATGAAAGAACACAGTATGGCAGAACTTTTGATGTGCAACCCACAAAATGAAATGAAAACATTAAATTCAATAGCTTATTTAGCACCAAATGGGTTGATATCTCATGGGAAAAGAGAACTGTGCCTCATTCCCACAGCTAGGGACAGTAAGCAGGGAACAACAATTCCCTTGGTCTGTTGTCACATCTTGTACTTTCTGAGAATTTTTACACCTTACACAACATTAATGTCCAATCATGTCCCTGTAAAACACCTACCAGGAAAAAATACTTAGCTATGACACGAAACACTCGATTTTAAATTGTGCAGATTTTTTTCTGGTCTGAAGAACTATCCAGAATTTTGTTGGCTTTGGTTTTTGCTGACCTTTTGAGTCATGTTAATTATCAGAGATTGCACAGGAGGAAGCTGGGCCCAGTTGAAGTTAATGGCATTACTGGCTCTCATAATTTCCTTTTATATCCAAGAGTAAAAAAAAAAAGAAATAATGGGGCTTTCGCATCAGTTGGCAGCACTTAAACCATCGCCACCAAAATTCCAGCTGGTGGGCTTGAGAGACCTAATATACATGTCTACCATCAGCCACAGACCCAGACAGCAACAACCCATCCGATTCCCTCATGCTTCCACTACACTCACCCATGTGGACCAGAAACGGAGAGAGAGGAGAGCCAAGAAAGCCAGGGAGGAAAGCAGGAAAGCCCCTTCGTGGGGCAGAGAGGTTAATACTTGTTTAATGCGATGCAAAGGAGAAAGAGGAGCCCCCCACCACCTACTTCAGGCACCGAGTCCATGTCCTGCGCATGCGTGGAGACTCGCCCCAGGGCCTCGGTCGGCGTGCCTGCCGGCGAGTGGCTTTGCTGCACCAGGTCAGGGAGATTGATGTGACCTGCAAAGCCATTGCTGGCTGCGTGGCCAGAACGCTTTTTTTCACCAGAGGTCTGCAGAGACACAAGGCATGAGGAAGAAAGAGAAAGGGAAGGGGGGGAGGGAAGAGAAAAAGAAGAGAAAAAAAACCAAACAAAACTAAGTCGTTGGCTGTCCCCAGGTTCCCAGAGCAAGCGCAGGAGAAGGACCCTCTGTGTTCCATCCCCATGCAGTCTGGCAAGCCGCAAATCAACCCCCCGCTCCAGGAGAAATAAAGACAGGATTAATCACAAAGTCAATACAGAGTAATTAGCCACGTTACAGCGAGAGAAGCCTAATCACTGTCGTCTGGAGACAAGGAACGTAGGGCAGATTCTGCACTTGCCACCATGGGCACAAACCCCATGGCCTGCTCTCCTCCCACATGGCCACTGGCCATCAGTGACAGCAGAATCTGAGCCCTTGACCAGCACAGCTATGGCAGCGAGTAGCCTGACTGCAAATGCCAACACAGCCCCATCCATGTTTCTGTAACCCAAACCAGCAGTGAACAGCGGCAGCAGTGGTGGAAGAGTGACACAACTGGCAGCTCACTCTGCACACAAGGTTCCTTGGGTTTCCCTGGGGTTCCTCTTCTGCTCCGTCCCCACCCTGTGCAAGACAGGTGCTGCTGGGAATTTTCTGCCTTCCTTACTTATTCTGCCATTTTGTCTCACCTACCTGGAGCACATCAATGAGATCGGAACAGGGATTTGCCTATTTACTGGGATTGGCTCACCAAGCTTCTGGCCAGTCCTCACAACATTTATCTTTTGATTGCTCATTACCAGCACCTTCAATCACACCCTGCCATCGCAACAAGGAGTGAAAAGCCCTCTGCCCAAAGCCCACTGACCTCAGGGAGTCCATCCTCTGATGGCTTTGTTGGGGAGAAAACAGTAAACACCCAGCACAAGGCTTCAGTTTGGGTTTCTTATCATGCTCTCTCCTCAGAAAGGGGTTTTCCAGCTGCTTGTCTTGCCCATGGCTTTTAAACCCTTCTGCATTCCTGGTTTTCTCATACAGCCTTGCTGGCACAGCACGTGTTTTACTGCTGTGATGCTGAGCACAAGCTCATTTCAGAAATGGGTCCCTGTTAGAGGGATTTGTTCTCCCGCTCAGCCACATCACCCTCCCTGATACAGGGATGTGCAGAGCCATGGGGATCCCTGCTCTGAACAGCTCCTCCCCAGCGAAGGATGAGGTGGGCTGTGCATTGCTGCTCACCCCCAAAACTGATGGAGAAAGGCAGCAAACATGCTGTGATTTCTTTGGCTAAATCCTTCCTTTTTCCAAAGTTGCATTCACCTTTTTCCTTCATATGTGAATATTTTATATAAATGGACCTAAGAACTAAAACGCTGCTCAAGTCTAGTTTGCATTTGATCCAAACATCCCTCCTTCACAATTGCTGACTCCAGACTCCCCTCCCTCCTTCTCCTCTCCCATCCACCTCCTTTACATATCAGTAGGAGAGTGACTCCCCTGTTCACTAACCACCAGGGCCTCCTGCCCTCTCACCAGGAGATCTGCTACCCCTCTGTGTTTCCAGCAGCATCACCAAAACATTCCAGGAACTGGGAAACTGAGGAACACTGAGGGAGATCTTCCCCAGCCAATAAAAGTGCCTCCTCTGCCTCATTCCCGCAGCACCATCCATCAGAACTGATCCCACCACAGCTTCATTTCCACAATGCTGGAGCAGAGGATGAGGCCTCACATCCCTGTGGGACGCCCAGTGTTCCCACGGCCAGCTCTGAGCAGGACCAGCCCCTGCCAAAAGCCTCCAAATGCTCTACAAACAATGCAGGGCTCTAACAGTCACATGGTGGCAAAGGGTGGGAAGAGGAGGGGAAACTCTGGGCCAGTTCCAAATGTGTAACTAAATGCTGTAAATGGAAGGTAACTTCTGTTGCCTGGAGCAATTGTGGGGTTACAGCAGAGCCATTTGCAGGAGCCTCCTCCCTGCCGTGCCCTGGCACTGCTATTCACTGCTGTTTGTAGTTCTGAGAAACATCTGCACTTGTCACATTTGCTCCGAGTGTAAACTGCATTAACGAGAGCGCTCACGAGCACATTTGACTCCATCATTTTGTGTTCCGGACACACAGCACTGTTAGTTGTTGTGCTTACATGGGCAAAACCTCCTGAAGATGCTCCATGGAACTATTTGTTTTACAACTTACCTCCCTCACCATTAAAGTCCCTTCCCTTGAAATATTGCTAAACGTATCTGCGTGGGAAGTCTCTAGCCCGTGGGTTGTCACCATTCCCAGGTTGTACGGCTCATTGCTCCCAGGAATTCCTGTTGGTCTGAGGACAGAATGGAAAAGCATTAATGGTAAGTATTCCCTTTGCTAAAATAAATGAAAAATCCTCTAATACAGTATTATTTTAGTAAGGGTAAGGCTCTGTATCTCTCAGGAAAAAAAATTAGATAATGTATCCACTTAAATCTACAGGGAAGTGATTGATGTTGTCAGAAATACAGGACAGGGGTCAGGTTGATAAACTACAGATACAGCACAGAGACCAAAGAGAAGAACCTTTCTCCTCCCAGGGTGTCCCAAGAGGAGCAATGATGAACAGGTACCAAGGAGTGGCAATCCTGCTCTTCCTTACATCATTTTTTCTACTTAAGAAAGTTCAAAAAAATAGAATTCAACCAGTGAAAAGGGAACAGTGCATCACAACATGTGATGGCAAAAGACAGCAGGGGAGAGGATGGGGTTTGGAGAAGGTGTGGGCAAGAGGACAAGTTGTGACCTGTAGCTCTCTGCAGTTTTCCAGGTGAAAATGTAGCCCTAACCCATGGTTTCACCTTGAGCTTATTTCTGTGCTCCTATCTCAAGAGAGAGGCTGGAATCTATTTTCACACACTACCATTAGCTTTTCACCACTGCCAAAGGATGAGAAAAAGCACAGTTATTCCAGTTATAAAATAAGGAAGCAGAGACAGAGGAGGTTATGGTAATCTTGAGACTGTTAAATGCATGGCTGTGGTCAGCCCTGAGGTCTCAGATTTCATCTGTTTTAATGTCATCCTGCGAGAAATCCCTGGACATGGGCAAGAGCTGGCTTGCACAGCTCAGAGAAGAGGGAGCTGAAGGGAGCCATCACAGTCTTCAGACGGAGAAATGGTATCTGCAGAGGTGGATGGAACAAACAGTCCCTCCTATGCACTGCGACACAAAGCGATGGATGGGATTATCCTACAGCAGGAGAGACCTGGATAGAGCCAGAATGAAGAGCAGCTAAGCGCTCAGGGAGGATGCCCAGGGAAGCTTAAAAATGGGTCATAAAAAAAAACACTTGGAAAGTGCAGGAGAACATGAGATGATCTCTCTCAGCCTGTTTCTAATGACAAACACTGAACACAGAAAAATAAAGCTTTGATAGAAAAATACCCAACTACATCGAGTCTGAACTTAAGGTCCCTTTTGTAAAATAAGGCTGTAACTCAGAGCATTTGCTTTCTTCCCCAGACACAGAACAGTGCAGCCTTGCCTGCAGATACCCCTGCATCTCAGATAGCCCTGCATCTCCACCTTCCCCTCTCTGAGGCACGTTCATTGACAGGACATTTTGGGACAAGTGGCGTTTGGCTGGCAGCAGGCTGGGATCATCCATCTCACCGCTGTGCCTGCCATCCCACACATCTGGCTGCAAGGCATTAAGTGAGACATTTTATCCACTGAAAAGTGCTGTGTCAAACCCAAGGTGTTTGGAGAAGGATGTCAGCATGGATCAACCACTCCTGATTAAACTCCTCATCCGAAAGCAGCTTGGGGCCCCTTCTCGCACGCATGGCTGCCCATCCGACTGCTTCAGATTCAGAGCCATCCCTCCATCTCCTGACTTGCTCCAACAAATTCCAAGAGCTCTGATTTTAATTCCTCTGGTGGAAGGAAGCTCCAACCCAGGAGCTTGGCACTCTGAATAACATGGACCCCAAGGAGACACAGTCTCGTTGCCACCTGGAGGGCTTCTGTGCTGCTCCATGCCCCACCACTATGAATCAGAGAATCAAAGAATTGTTTAGGTTGGAAAAGACCTCCAAATTCATTAAGTCCAACCATTATCCCAGCACCATCATGTCACTGCTAACCACGTCCCTAAAGCCAGGTATGCCTATAACGACTAATAATTCGTTTATCAGGAAAAATGGAAATGAACTGATTAAAATGCAATTAATCCCCTGAAGATTCCCACAGCTCCTCTGCAAATTCAAGGGGCAGGAGTCAGATCCTGCTGCCAGGCGGAGACCTCCAGAAACACTCCTGCAAAGCACCAGGAAGGAAGCCCAAGCATGATGACAGCTCACTGTGCATGTTGGAGCTGTGCTGCCCTCCTCCCTCCTCTAGAGAGACTCAGAGCACAAGTGGGACACAACAGTAAAGTCTGCTGACCTTTTCACTTCAATGTTGTAGCCCACCGTGTTTTGCTGCCAGCACAGTGACTGAGCCAAGGACAGAAATCAAAGACAAATACTCAGGCTATTATAATCCTGGCACTACCAGTTGGCAGTGGGCAGGCCACCATGTACTGCACTTCAGCATGGCTTGATTTGGGGCAAGACCAAGAGCAGGCAGAGCTTTAACAAGCCTGTCCCATGGGCAGGACCCATGGTGTGGATGAGGTCAGCTGCAACCACTCTGGCCAAAAACCTGCCTGGCTCATCAAAAGGAATAGGTCCATCAGCTTTGGAGCCAACGTTCACTGAATGTGCAGTGGAAAAAGTTCTTTTTTTTTTTTTTTTTACTTTCCATTAAGTATCTCTAATTTGGACCAGGAGAAAGACTCATCTGAGTACATTATCCCTTGTAACCTTGTTCCCAGTGCCAGCCACCAAATGTGGATGTGCTCTGGACATGTCCTATACCACAGTTACTGCTCCTCCAGGCCAAGACACACTGCAGTTTCATGGTTTGCCCCCCCTCAAAAGAAAGCACTTCTCACATAAGCCGTGGGATGTCACTGACAGGCACGGTCCCATCATGTGTCTCGTTTTCCCCGTCCTCCTCCTCCTCCTCGCTGCTCTCGGACTCCTCGCTGGAGGAGGAATAGTCTGTCACCTTCTTCAGGGGGCGGTTGGTTTCCTCGATGCGCAGCTCCCTCAACTCTTTGGCTAAGGCCGTCAGATCCTAAAGGGGATGGGGGCAAGGAAACAAGAAAGCGATGGCTGTTACATTCAGAGCGAGGAGAACGTCACATACATCTCTCCAAAAGCCAATGCTAACAGCACGAGCAACAAGAAATAGCTTTACAGAGTCGTTACAAACATGAGACAAACGTAAGACAATGTTTGTAGCATGTAGCATTTATTAAACAAAACAAAACTGATTTACGGTCACTGAAAAATCAATAGCCAACCTCTTCTTTTTCTCTTTGGAACGTGTATGTGCATATATATACACACACTTATATGTATATACACGACAAAATTATATTTGTTGGAAAAGGTGAAGTTCAGTCACCATCATAGTAAACTGGAAAACAACGTCACTTCAAAGATTGGCTCGGAGAATTTCTCCTGCAGGGTTTTCTCTTCTTTCAAACTTCTCAGAGAGACCCCGTAATGATATTTATTCTGTAATAAATGCATTTGGGAAGGAAGCAATGACAGCATCTCCCATGGAGTGGTGCAATCCCCACGTCAAGAGCTGCTTCCATGGTGAGTCCCCGCTGTCGGGCGGCTGCCGAGAGGCGGTGAGGAGCACGAGGAGAAGCGCCTAGCTCAGCCAGACTTTGGAGTCACAGCTCTGAGTCAGCCACACGATCAAAAAATAATAATAATAATAATTAAAAAAAAAAAAATCCCTCAGCCGGACCCATTAAGCACTTTAATGTGATATGTGGCAGCCTACAAGCTAAGGGAAAAAGAAAATAAAAAAGAAAGCCTCGAAACGAGAAAAAAGATAGGAGCAGTCCCAAAGCCTAGTCATAATTTTTCAGTTTACCATGACTTTGATGAGGTCTCAGACCCGACAGTCATATAAAATAGACACTGCTATTTCAAAACAAGGAACATGGCAGGCACCGTGTAGAAAAGAGACTTTTTGTTATCTTACATGCTTTTATAGCAATGCAGGGGGAAGCAGTAGGGCAGAAAAGCATGAGAGCTCGAATTAGAATGGGTTAGAGAACTCTGTTGCACAAGACATGCACATGACGAACAAAGCATCGCAATTGTCAGTCTTACCATTTCTCCCTATATTAGTGACCGAGGTAGGCATCAGTGCATTCGGTCAGAGATAAAGGATTAGGGAGAAAGAAACTCATTGAAAAAGACTAAATTCCACAGCAGTCTTATGGCCACACTCTCATTTACTGCATTTCCAGTTTACCGTTCCAGCAGGGCGACTACGGCAATATTAATTACGGTTGCAAAGAGAGCTCTTAAAAATCTATCCTGTCGACACGTGAAGAAAACGATGGAAAATCTCTAAGGCTGAGATGCAATACCAGTTTGGTTTTTAATTTGTGAAGTAGGAATGCTTTGCAAACAATCTGTACTTTGGTTCCTGATGACCCACACCTCCCGGCAGGCTCCCACCGGTGACAGCCGCACATTCTGCTCCCAGGTCTGCCCTGCCTGGCCTCTGATGGAGAGGAAACACTCCCACGGATATTGGAGAGCTTTGCATCACACCAGTAAGTACCAAAAGAAGCCTAGCTATTTTTTTTTTTTTTTTAAATTATCAGTTTCTGTTCCACAGCAGGTACCTGTGATGGGTTTGATATGCGTTGTTTAATGTGGAGAAGAGAAGGCTCTGCAGAGACCTTAGAGCATCTTCCAGTACCTAAAGGGGCTCTCAGAGATTTGGAGAGGGACTTTTGCAAGGGCCTGGAGTAACAGGACAAGAGGGAATGGCTTTAAAGTGTCAGAAAAGTAGGTTCGTATTAGATATTAGGAAAAAAATTCTTCCCTGTGAGGGTGCTGAGGCCCTCGCACAAGGTGCCCAGAGAAGCTGTGGCTGCTTCATCCCTGGAAGTGTCCAAGGCCAGGTTGGATGGGCTTGGAGCAACCTGGGATAGTGGAAGGTGTCCCTGTCCATGGCAGGGGGGTTGGAATGAGATGAGGTTTAAGGTCCCTTCCAACCCAAACTATTCTGTGATTCTATATCCTTCTCCAAATGCTCTCTGTACCTTTAAAGAAAGGCTCTTTATCAAGATTAAAGAGAGAATGTGGTATTTCAAGAGTTCATTTTCTATGCCAACATGTTTGGGATTGAAATACAGTCAAATCTGCAGTCACGACAACTAATTATTTTAATTAGAGCTGTAGCAGCTTCTATGGTATGATTGTTTCTTTTCCTAAATAAGAATCAGTGACAACTTCAGCAGCTTAACAATGCTTTCCATTTAGAGTATCAAACATGCTCTTTATTGAGCACTTGCCTTTGAATTGGATTAGAGCCTCTCACTTCACAGAGGACTTTAGGGCTGTGTAAGAGCACCTTAAAATTACAGCTGGACTTCTGCAGTGCAGGACTAGGACTGAACTCTTCCCTATCAAAGCGAAGGACTGTGAAAATTACCTCTTTTTTGCACCTTCCATTCCTAACGTGCCTCAGGGCACCCTATGAGCCTTCTTTGGTCATCGCTAGAAGATAGTCAAGTGTTTTAAAAATCAACTTAATTAGTTTTTAATAACTAATTTGGAAGTTATAACAGCAATAATACTCCCAGACAATATAATCAGATAACTCTTATTTCCTAGTTAAAGCTTTGCCTCGGGATGGTTAATCCTTTGATGATATCATTTTCTGCAAGTAATGAGCACTTTGTAGGATTAAATGGCTTCACCAAGTTGCTCTTGGACCAAAAACAATCTGACAACTAGAAAGAAAGTGCTCTGTAGTTCCATACGTGTTCCAAGTGTTATTACTGAGGGTGACATAATACATAAGTTAGTAGTGTCAGTGCTCTTTAATTACAAAGCCTTCTTTAGATTTAATATTTGCTGGAATCAAGTCAACTTGGTTTCTGAAATCACATCGCTCACTGAACTTGAATTTAGCACACACGCTGCCTCTATTTAGACACTGATTTATGTGCTTTTTACTTAACAAAGCACCTCATTAAACAAAATGTATTGCTCACATTTTATCCAAGAGAACAAGTTAACTAACCAGCACATCTTTCTGCTTTCATATCTTCTGTTTTTAGAGGGAAGAGGCTGCAGGAGAGGCTGCTGATACTGGTGCTTTCCATTACAGCTCTGCGGTTACCAGTATCAGTAGTGTGTGCATAGTGATGCATGTGTGAGGCAAGTTAAATGTTAGATCAGGAATGTTGGATCTTTTCCCATGAATATTTAAACATTCACCATCACCAGATACAGATACATTTAAAATATTGTCATATGTGAAAAAGGTAATTCAGGATTTCCATTTTTTTGAGAGGATGGATGAGAACAAGCATTGCCCATCAACATCCAAGATGGCTCTGCTGACTCTGGCTTTGCAGCCGATGCTGGTCCATGAAAATGAATTATTCCACTGCTCTGTTTTCCTTTATTTTCCAAGTGCCTTCATTCGAATTAGGCTTAAAACACACTTCAAATAGCACTTGGTGGCCCCACTGAAATCAGTGGGTGGCCATGGGCTGTGGCTGAGAGCAGAATGTGGTGAGGGGTGCCCAGACCACTTCCATGTGCACAGGAAACCTCCGCTCTCACTCCTTCTCTTTCCAACACACCAAACAACGGCAGCACCACACGTGGACGTTGGGGTGTCTCTGCCGTGGCCTCCATGCAAGTGGTGTGGCCAGAAGCTTCTGGGCAGCCCATGGCTGAGCAGAGCACACCAGCAGTGCCACTCCCCTCCCCATGGGCAGGCTCCCAACACCAGAATGCGACCTGTTCGCTCTCCCGTCTGACCCAAGATTGCATCACCATCTTTACCAACATCAGCACCAAGAAAACCCGGCTCGGTATTGAGCACTAACTAGTCAACCTTACATAGGCATGACCCACTGAGAAAAGATATCACTAACCTCATCTATAGCTTTCTTATAGCTCTGTGGGTAAAGGAAGAATAATCAGCATCAGAGGAAACAGATCGGGACAGGAAAAAGCCAGAGGAAGGGCAAGCAGGTTAGAAATAAAATTAGAATTGTTAGCTCAACGCTGTGGAGTGTAGAGAAAAAAAAACATCATCAACAAAACATTAATAAACATTAAAATAGAGAAGCAGTGGAAATTCATTTCATTATTAGGCCGACTCTGCAGTTTTAAGATACAAATGTCAACAGCATTAAACCAGGAGGAAACACTTCAGATGAGATTTTGCTCAGAGTAATACAAAGGGAGTGTACGGAGACCACTACCAGGTTGGGTTTTAAGCTGTGAAGGCTATCGGGGGGCTGGTGGTCCAGCCTTCCCGAGCAGAGCATCCCTCCGCCGGGCTGCTGCGGGGGACATGCAGCACGGAACACAACAATGTGCCATCGGCAACTGCCGCGCCCAAGCTAGCAAAGCCCTTAAGCATCTGCTTCACCTGAAAACACAGGCTTAAGTGCTTTCCCCTAGACTTGGGCTCCTGGTAAAAACTCATGCACTCTCTTAAGCATTCAGATCTCCCAGGGGCTCTCGCCGTACTGCTGCTTTCCAGTCTGCCTGCTGGAGAAGCACCAGTACCAGCCTCGTTTTTGGGGTCCCCGTGGTTATGCTACTGCACCGAAGGGAAACGTGGCCAAGCCGGCTGGCAGCATTCCCACGGGAAATAATTCGAGACTCACAGCGGGTCGGCTCGGTCGCGTCACGTCCCTGTTGTCTTCCTGCTTGACCTTGGCAGGCTCATGGGAGAGCACAGGGGACCCTTCAGGCTTGGCATTCCCTGGGTGAAAGGCAAGTGGAGAGAGCGGGAATTAAAATGCTGCCAAAAACCATCTCTGCATCCTGTCACCTGGGAGAGGTGGGCGCAGGGGCTTCATCATCGTTTTGCTTCTGCTGCTTTGGAAAATCCTCCTGCTCCTTTCTGCTCGACTGTCAGCTGCAATTCTCCATCAAAAGAGCAAGAGAAGCCATAATCCAGCCCAGCCTCCACAGACAGCCCTCTTGCAGAGTTACTTTTGTGCTAAAGAAACAAATTTACTTTGCAGAAGAGCACGGTATGTGATAAATTAAAAGATCTGAAGCATCTGACATCACTAGGACATTATTTGTCACAGGATTCCTCATTAGCAAAAACAAAACCAAACCCAAAATGACAAGTGGTGACAAACTCCTATTATTGACTACCTAGAAGAGTGATGGTTTCAACAACAGACATGTCATCTTATGGCCAAGTCATAAGGAATTCAAAGCATGGAGGGAGCATTTGTTTAAATGCTCTTCAGCTCTGGGGACTGGAACCACAGGGCTGTGCCAGAATGCAGATGTATGCAGTGTCTGTGCTTTGGCAGCTCCCCTGTGATTAAACAGGGGAATGGAATATCTTTAAGAGGGGCTCTAGGATGAGAGGAAACAATTTGGCTAGGTATATAAACCCCGTGTCAGCATGGCTGCCTGGGAAAACCACTGGAGAGAAAGCTTCTTCCAGGCTAAGTCACTCCTCTGCTCCGATCTCAGGCTTTGCACAAAGATGAAGCTCCGAAGAAATTATTATATACCCACTAAAAGTGAAACACACAGCCAAAGAAACCATGCCAGAAAAGGTGAGCTTGGGTTGATGGAGATAGGAAGCACATAGGTATATTTTTGTCTTTACCCTAAAGCATAACCCCCACCTCCTGTTGTACAGGTTACTCGGCACTGCGGTGCCAAGCCCAGGAGCAGCGCACTCTGCCATGGGCATCCCACATCAGCCTCCAGGCCAAAGGCATCTTCACTTGCACAGAGGCCAGTGGCTTAGAGAAATGACAGATCATTTGATTTTTTAAATTTTTTAAAAACCAAACATGAGGTCCCAGACCTCTTGCCCTTCCTGCATATCAGGAAGGCGCAGAGAGCACGCCTGGTGCTAAGGGATGTTTCCAAGCTCACCTCTGACTCTGTTGCGCTCGCTGGAGCCAGCCTGGGAGCCGGGCTGGGATCCACCCTGGGAGCTGGGCTGGGAGCTGGGAGTGCTGGAACTGGAGGAGCTGCCACTGCTGGTCCTCTGCAGAGGGCTCTCCACAATGGTCTCTGTTCTCCTCAGGTCTGGGTTGCTGCAGGAGGACAAAACAGCAGGGCACCATCAGCTGGTGTCACACACACCTCCAGGGCTCCAGACCCTTCCCACACTGACAGTGACAGCTGCAAAGGTGAGGAGATACCTCCTCAGCTGGAGAAGACAGGGCTGAGCTCAGCAATTTTGGGTGCACTACAGCCACGGCAAAAAAATTGCCTAGAGAAGCTTTCTACTCTTATTTCGTCAAATTTGGCAACAATTAAAAGATTCTTTACTCAGAACTCCCTTTTGCTCTGTGGATTTGCAATGCTGGAGTTACCCAATGAACCATTAATACTCATCATAAAAGCAGGAATTTGTAAAGTGCTGTTAGACAGAGAAAGATTTCAGTGAACAAGGATCTCCAGTTCGCAACAAGGCTGCAGATAATTTGTACCACTTATTCACACTTCCCAATTTTCATGGCTTCGCTCGAAACTTGCATCAGATATCCACTTTTCTTCCTTGATTTCTCTCACCCTTGTGAACATACATAAATCTAGAATAAAAAGCGCCCTTGATACACAAAGAGTGACTAATATCTCTCTGGGTATCGGATGCCTTTAGGAAATTAATTCTTACTTGGCATTGAAAAGACATCAGAAGAGATGTTCACACAGAGCTATGCAATTTGGTTATATCAATGTTTCCGTAAGTGATCTTATTTAAATTCCGGTTAAAAATGTATAGTAAATATCCCCTCATTTGTTACAATAGGGTGACAAATAAAAGAAAGAATAATTTTGTAATATTTACATTTATGCATGGGGAGAATTGAGAATCAATAACAGAGGTGGTTAAAAAGGAAAACTGGAGAAATGTTACATTACTCTGAGAGAAATGAAGTATGAAATGATTCCACTGAATACTTAAGTTTAATGGACATGGTAGCAACCTAGTAATTTTCAGTTTTCATCAAACTGAAGGCCTCCAGCTCATCCTGTACGGCTGCCATGACCTTAGCTAAATTAACTTATGAAATGTATTTGAAAACTTTGGCAACCAATGTCTTTACCTGAACTGACCAGGACTGGGATCATGAGGCTGCAAGGAACACTGGGCAACCTTAAACTCGCACCTCAGACTCCCATTATCCTTTTTCCTTCCAATACCATCACTTACAAGGACTACACAGTTCAATATCCCTCTGCATTTTAAACTGTCCTTCAAGCAACAGCTAATTAAAAGAACTACATTTTCAAGAATTCGAAATGTTTCAGCCTTCAAGCAAAGAAGAGCAACAAACCATGATATATTTTTTTCTCTAATTAAAAAAAAAAAAAAAAAAAAAACCAACAAAAAATACTCTTCCTCCTACTGCTGGCCCTGCCAGCGACTCGAGGCTGCTGCCTGTGAGTTTGCTGATGCAGGGACGGGGCACTGAGCTGGAAAGGAAGGCTTATGCTCAAACTAGTGACAGCAAATGCTACGAACATCCCAGCGTTCACTTTTTGACCTCACCCTGAGAGGACACGGCAGGAAGAAGCAGCCAAGGAGCTCCGTCATGCCAAGCTAATTGGAACTCGTATTTCCCCCGAGATCTGCCCGTCTGAGGCCTCGCTCCGCAAAGCAGAGACAAGCTCTCGCATGACTAAGCCATGTTTTTGCCATCCAGCTCGGAGCAGAGCCTGTCAGCTTCCCTGCTCGTTTCAACCATGCCCAGGGACAGCGGTGACATGGCAGAGATCAGACTGCAGCAGTGGTGCAGCTCCTTCCTGGGGTGCTCCGAGTGCACCCTGAACACCACAGTACCAGAGAGCTGGATCTGGTCAAGCTAAAGGCCCTAGTCCTAGGAAGCCAAAAGGAATTTAATCCTTGATCTACAACTAAAGAACATCTCAGCAAGCTGTGTGAGTGTCCATCCCGAAGCACAATTCTCAGTCATTATCTGTGAAAAGCTGCTCTGATGCATAGGAAATGTATGGAATGTACCTCTGAGACCTCCCCACTGGCTAATATGGACCCCTTATATGCAAGAGGTGACACTGGGAGAACCAGAACCTAATTCCACTAAAGGGAGTGTCCAAATTCCCATTTGACCCTGCAGCAGCAGGTGCAGCATCCACCTCCAAACCCTGATGTGCAGGAATGTATCAGCCCAGGGAACAAAACCTCCAGGGATCCCAGTGCTCACAGCATTTGGTGTTGGTACAATACACTAATGGATGCAAAAGTTCATCCCAGAGACGAGCAGCCCTGCAAATGCTGTGGTGTTCCAGTCAGCAAAAGCAGGGCTGCTGGGCAAGGCCAGGAGCAGTGTGGCAGTGGCACACTGGGATCACTGCTGCCTGTCCCCTCCATGTCCATACCTTGCCCGAATGGGCTGGGAGCCCAGCCGGGGCCCCAGGGCACTGCCGTTGCCCGGGGAGTTCTTCCTTGCCAGAGCAGGGGATATGGAAGTGGTTCGTTGAGGCACCTGGAACAGAACAGAGACATTTGCCATTCATGGTCTGGCCCACCACCTGAGAGATCAAGAGATCACCTTCCAGCACTGCCTTAAGGCTGATTTACAACTGATTTCCCACTGAGAGAAAGGCAGTATTTAAGGCAATTATAAAACACAAAGCTCTTGGCTTTTAGAAGGAATGGCTGGAGTGTGAGACAGCAGGGAGCTGCAAAGGTGCCGTCAGGGATGCTCCTGGCACAGGAGTTCCCAGCAGCACACAGAGCAGCCCAGCTACCCCCAAAGAGGGCACTTCTTCAAAAACGAATGTACACACACAGACACATACACACACACGGATTTATATAACTTAAATCTAACAAAACCCCAAAAACTAATTTTTAAGGTAAAATTCACCCTCAAGTGCAGTTCAGAAGCCACGGTGGATTTTTTAGCACCTCTAGTTCAGATATGACACAAGCCAGCAGACAGAAGGTGTTGACCAGCGGACAAACAAGAGGGTTGACAGTGGGAAGATCCAGACAGACCCACCTAATACTTGGATTTAACACTGTGACCTTTGTTGAGCTTCAGATGTCGCTGCCAAACCCTTGCTGTTGGCAGGATGGCTCACCACAAACACCCAAAGCCAACTGCAGCCTACAGGTGCTACGACAGGTAACCCTGGAGCTCTGCCCCATCCCGTGGGAGCACAGGCACCTCTACATGGCCACAGGCATGGTGGTCTCATTCCCCAGCAGTGTTTGTGTGGAGAGGCACAATACTCACCATGCAATACCTTGCACCAGGTAACACAGGCAAAGGGCTCAGTGGGATTAGCAAAAAAAGGATTAGACTTCTTTTTGAGAATAAACACACAGTTGTATCAGGTAAGATAAAAAGATTTAGTGAGTGAGCACACTTTATACTCTGCAGCATAGCCAGCTGCAGCTTGTCTCATTGCTAAGCAGTCTCCCCTCTGGGTAGGGTACTCTGCAGTCAGGACTTGGGGAGGTTTCACCTTCCTCTGAAGCATCCAGCCATAAGCACTGGCAGAAACAAGACCCTGGACCACAGAGACAGCCTCACAGGGCAGTCCTTTCGTTGCTTGCAAACACAGCAAACCCACTTTGGGCAGTTCAGTGTGAAGCCAGACTCCTCACAGGTATCACTAACAGCCCTAAACATGATCTCATGGGGACCCCTCCAGAACTCATGTTCCCTCAGCCCAGGGGGAAATACTCCATAGTGCTGGAGAACAGCTTTTCTTCCAGCAGCAGGTGCCGTGGTCTCAGTGTGTAGGGCATCACTGCAGTTGAGATGTCCTTCCCAAATAACTCATGGCGAAAGCCAACATTAAATTGGAAGGGTTTTTTCTTAATTAGGTTAAAAGCAGGCAGCGGCCCTCCTGTACTCCAGAGCAGCCAAGCACACAAACAGCTCCAGCAGCTGTTGGCTTGTTGTTCCCCTCAGCTGAGCACTGCTGTCTGCTCTCGTTTGGTGACGGCAAAACCAGGAACATTATTAACATCCATGACACAACCATAGATCCCTTGCATAGGGAGGCTTACCTGATAGCTGGGATTTTGCTCTTAAAAAGGCAAGTCACTTACTTTGTTAATACACAGAAAAATTGCCTCTCAATGAGGGACAAATACTGCCTCACTGTCACTAATCAATTTATAATCATTTCTTTTCTGTAAAAATCCTCCCAGGCTGAGCACTGATTCACTGTAAGGTGAACTTTAATGGCCAAGTTATAATTCTTCCAAAATGAAGGTGTATAAACAATACGATCGAAATACTGGTCCAGAAGAATCCTAATTAAAGAGGTACTGCCAGACACTGCCAAAATGTCAATGAATGTAAAAAGCTGCTGGAGCCCTTACAAGTCTTCCATCAAATATTGATTGCAACTGGAGGCATGGTACTGGACCAAAAAGGACCCATCTTATTGAGTATGACAAATTTTATGTTCCTGTAATTCTATTTCAACCGAAGGTTGTTTTTTATCCAAGGGAAGGGGGAGATTAATTTGTTTTGGCCACTGTCTGGGCTCGAGAACTTTCTTTGCTGGAGGGCAGTGCTATTTTGCAGCGCTCTGTGTGCACCCAAGAGCAGCTCCCAGTATCTTGTGCAAAACCTGCCTCAGGAAATGCAGCCCCCAGGCCGGCCGGCACCACAGAGCCACAGGGATGGGCTCAGTCCTGGCCACTCAGCTTTGCCGGAGGGACTCAGCTCTGGGATTGCCTCTTTGACGTGCTGAAAGTGAGGAGCGACAGTGTTACCTTTGGTGGAATGTCTTCCTCCTGCCGTAACCAAGAACTTCGGTCAAACTTTTCAATGCGAGGGGGCAGAGGAGGGTTTTCTGAGGTGGGGTCCGAGTTCTGCCTTGGCATCTCAGTGCGGTGAGAGGTCACCGTCAGAGCCTCCTGAAACCCAGCCAGTCCCTTTGCAGGCTGTTCATGCAGTGACTGAGACCCAGACAAGGAGCTTCCTTGGGATTTCACAGTGACCAGATGTGGAATCTAAGCACCAAGTCAAAACAGAACTATCAGTCAAAATAGGAAAACCAAAACCAAAAAAGAAAGGAATCAAAAAAAAATCTAGAAATTTGATTTAAAAAAAGATAATTTCGATTAGCATTTTGGATGCACTGAAAAGCCCCCTTGGTCTGAGATCAGCACTGCCTTGGTTTCAGGAACTTCTGACTTCAATCGCATCAACGCAAGATCTGTTAAAAATTACACTTGCACAGCTCAGCCTTTTAAAATCAGGGAATGTCATGCTCAGTCCTGCCCACCCCTGCGTGTGCAGGGACGCAGCTGGCACTGACAGCCCCCCTGCCATTCCGTGGGTGCCACCCTGGCAGAGGGACACGCTGCTCCCTCCTGCCAGCTCCCGCACACACCGTGCCCACCCCAGGCTCTGCCTGCCGCTGGCCAAAATTCCAGCTCCTACGCCTGCACCTCTACAGTTGTGCTAATGAGGTTTGTCATGGATTTTCCATGTTAAAAATGAAAAANAAAAGAAGGAAACGATAGTAAATAATAATTGATAAAAAAAAATCATCAGGAATTCTCAGGCATAGATGGCTTAAAAAAATATCTTTAGGCATGATTTTCTACAGGTCCCCTATCCCATGGATCAGCCCTATATGATACGAGTGAAAGGAATATTGGTATCAGTTGTGGGAAACCTGAGAAAATTACAAATTTATAATCTGTGAAATCAGAGCTTCTTCCCAGCTCCCCGTGAAGCTGCACTCCTTTGATACAGCGGGGTTGTATCTTTCATGTGACATTTCTACATACGTGTCTCTGTCGGTGTCTCACAGGTACGTGTGTATGCACACACACATTGACACGGGGCTCTGGGCTTCAAGCAACACTGTTATTGTTATTTTACTGCCAAACAAAAGTTTTTGTAGCTGTTGATGATAAGGGTTGTTAAAAAGGTCACTGAAAAATACTTGCTGAAATCAGAGAGATGACAGTGATGTGGTGTTTTGCCCACTTACCAAGGCATACAGACCACATATGCTGGGCAAAAGAGTTGTATATTCCAGGGTTTTGTGTTTAAAGCTGGCATTGTACTGGAGGTGCCCATTGTACTGGAGGAGCACACGTGGATGGCACTTAGTTGGCACGTTTTCCCACAGAAAGCCCAGCTGGACTTGGAGCAAAGGCTTTGTACTTCCCTCTGAAATCCCTGCTGGAGTCTGTGGGAGGCATTCCAGGGGCTGGACCAAAACCAGCACCAACATTCCTACAGCTTTTGGTGGCAGAGTACTTGCAGACCTCGTGGCTGGGGGAAACTTTTAGAATAATGATGCCCCTCCTCTGTGACAGGCATGGTGATCTATGCCCTCTCCAGATGTGTTTGTGACTGATGTCAACTCAATGGAAAACCAAAACAAAACCTTGAATCAAAGCGGCAAACAAAGCAAAACCTCTTTCTGATGATCCTCAGCATCAAAGCGTCCTGGGTCATTTGTACCAGGTGCTGTGGTTTTTAGTCCTTTACACAAACCAGACCCAAAGAGGATCAGAGCAACTGCTGCACTGAACCAGAGCAGCAGTTCCTCTCGGTCCTCCTGCTTGTTTCTAGCAGTAACCAGTCCGTGATGCTTCAAAGGAAGGTATAAACCAGTGTGATGTTGCTAACACATGGAGGTGACAGGAGGAATACTCATGGATGTAGATGCTGCTCTTACTCATGAATATGCTTAAGGCTGAGGAACCGGGGAGCGAGGCACTATTTCCCTTTAATCCGCTCTTTTTCTCGTTACCTTACCAGCACCCCCAGCATCCTGGCTCCAGGGAAGCGCCGTTACCTGCGGGTCCACGGGTCGGAGCAGGGGTGGGGTCCGGGCTGGCTGCACACCACTGATGCTGAAGGACTCTGACCGAGGAGGCAGGTTGGGGTCAGAAATCCTGTTGGCCACCTTATGGGGCATGGCCGGCGAGCTCTGGCGATTGAGCCGGGAGCGCTCCTCCACCTGTGGGGAGATGGGGAGGGTGGGTCAACACCCCACAAAGGGCCATTTCCAACGGAAAACCAAGGCATGCACAAACATGTACAGGAAGCTCTTCTCTCTTTAGGTGCATCACAACTAATGTTTGACCAAGGTAGTGATCGGTCAAAGGTTGGAGTCGATGGTCTTGGAAGTCTTTTCCAACCTAAACGATTCTGTGATCATGGAATCCAAGTTACCCCACAGACTGTGCAATAAATGCATTTAGAGGTGCCAGAAGGACTATTTGTACTGATGCGCTTAAATAATTTCTGAATATGAAGTGGAAAAATAAAGAAGCTAAAACGAAAGAATGAAGAAAAGGCAACATGCCTCAGAGAGGTGTTTCTAGAAGATGACTCCTGAGAAGCTCGTGCTTCTTCTCAAATGTATCTATAAGCAAGGAGACTCTTTTCCTTCGCTAATCACAGAAGAGCGATGAATGGTTTTGTTTGATCTGAATAAAATAATAAACATGGCAGCCAGAATACGGCTGGCTTTGATCTGGATTTAGTGAGTCTGGCACCTTGTCATGTATGGGAGGGGAAAAGCCTCTATTACTGAGAGAGAGATCAACCCAAAGCCCACTGCTTTCAGCTACCCTTGATGGGAACATGGTGGTTTCAGCTAACACAGCCTTATGTGCCATCCTGCAGTTAGACTGTGTATTGATATTCAGGCAGCATATGCTATGCAGAATTTTTGATACCTCACGATCTGCTGAATATTTTCATTTACGTATCATTAACGTGTTAAACACTCTTAGCATGTCTCGATTCCACCATGGACGATGCCACGCTAAAATGCAATCTTTAAAACAGTTTTGCTTGGAAGGAACCACAGCCCTTCTTTAAGTAAATAAATACTCATGAAACAAAAGAGCCACTATATGAATAAAAATGAATCTTTCTCAGAGACTGAGCAGGAGACAGAGTAAAATACGTAAGAAATTTGCGTTATGGACTTTTTAAGTTCATGATGGACCCCCTGGGCTTCTGTTGAGTCCTAAGAGATCACCACAACTTCTTCAGGCACTGCCCACCGACTAGCAGAGGCAGAGCTCGGGTCAGCAATGCCCACGGAATTGGGCACAAGGATGGGAAGGAGAGCAGAGTGGGAAGGAGAACTCCCTCTGAACAAGGGAACAGTGCTGGGTCCAGTACATCTCCTTATCAGCCAGGCCTTGGCATGAACAACGACAGGCAGAGACGGTGCCGCCGAGTCCTCCGGCTGTTTGCGGGCGCTCTCCAGCAAGCTGCCAACCCATAATGTGCAGCTAATTATGGAGGATGTCAGAGCTTGTGTGGAGGAGAAGGCAGTAGAGTGATGAAATAGGGAAGTCTGGGTACTGGGAAGGAGAAAGGTGCTTGGTTTCCCACTGCTGGCATCTCCTTGTTTGCAGCTTGTGGCACCAGCATGGCAGAAGATGCTCTTGAAACTCTACAGCTGTATTTTGTGGGGCCCTACTGACTCCACCATTAGAGGGGGAAAAAGCAGCAAAACTCTTCAGGAATTCATCACTGCTCCAGTCCAGGCCATTTCTAATTGAACTCCAGACTCCCCTCACACAGGAAACATCCTCAGCAGCATCTGTGCAGTTCCAGTGGAAGGCTGCTAATGTTTTAATACATCAGTTCAAAGTGAGAGGAGGATAAAAGCCATGGGGACTGAAGGAGGAGCTGACGTGGGTGTTGGCTGCTGCAGAGAACAGAACAGCTCGTGACGCACAGCCGAGCCCCGAGTTCCCGGGAAGCTCCGAGCTGTGGGAAAGCGCTGCAGGGGCCAGCCACCGTGTGCGAAATGCCTGGTTAAACCTGTCCCCTCCTTTCTGCGCAGTTACGTATCACATACACCTGCCCAAACCGATCTTTCAGCTGACCAAGTTTCACCTGGCTACCGGCAACACCCTGCTTGACAAATACTGGTCCGTAACAGAAGAGTCAGTAACAAAGGGAGGTGGTAATTCCAGGACTACTGCTCAGAGTGCTAATGCCACATCACTGGCTGGATCACCAGAGAGTCACAACATGCTCTCCAAAAAGGCCCGGCTAGTCCCTGATTAGAAGAAGAAGAGATGTGCCTTGGCAAACGGGGCAGGTCTGGGACAGCACTCAAGCTACAGCCCAAGTTAACTTCCAGTGGACAACCCTCCACTCACTAGAAGATGAGTAGAAGGGACAGCAGATGGGAATGTGCATCCATGTGTGTTGGTAGGACTACCTGATCAGACTGTTTTGTTCAGAATAAAGATAAATTCTTGACTGTGCTTGGGGAAGCTGTGAGAGATGCAGCACAACCTAGTTCCTCACCCAGAGCTCTGTTGTCACCAGTGGGCCAGTCCCCAACAAGGCAATGCAGGGACACAACCACAAGGTGAGTGGCCACAGCCTCACCTTTTCTGCTTTACCCTTTGTCTGCAGGGTCTTGGAGTCACGATGTAAAGACAAGTGAGGTGGGAAAATATGTGCATAAAGGAGAGGTGTGAAAAGCAAAGAGGGGCAAAGCATGAAGAGAGCTCAGCTGCGGTGATCATGCTCCTGAGAGAGAAGACTTCAGACCAGAAAGCATAAAAACAAGGACAGTATGGGATATAATGCAAAATCCTCAGGAAATAACCAAATAAGCTTTGCAGAGCCTCCAGAAATTGTAGGCTGAGCACCAGACTTGTCTTTTCATTGTTCCCAAAGGAAAACAAAGTCTCAATTAGCATGCATGGGTTAGATATGGAAATTGCAAAACTATAGCAAGAACGACTGATTAAGTACCAGCACAAGTCCGTCTGTATAGCCAGGAAGGGTGGGCATTCACTATGTGCAGCAAAGTACCTAAATTGCTAAAAGTGGAACTATGCAGTAGATAAAACAGGTGATGGAAGTGAGAGGAGTCATTCTGGGAAGTTCCCGAGGGTGCTGTGCCCAGGCAGTACATCAAACCACTGCTCCCAAGAGCAGAAAGATGCCACAGCTTCTTCTTTAAGCATTCAATTAGTAAGTGGATAGTGACACAGGTGAGGAATAGCTGGCTTGAACAGCTAAATGGTGGAAGCTGGAGATGTTCCCCAACAACAGGAAACCTTAAATTCCCTATGATTTCAGCAAAGGGTAAGAGGCCATGTTCTGCTACTCTCATTCACACTGTGCAGTTCCCAAGGTTCTGCTTCCACTGACGGCAACAAAGAGACGCCTCCTCCGTGGAATAGAAGAAATGGGCCTTTGTGTCCAAAAGGGAGAGATAAATCCAGCACTTTTCTCCTTCACCCCAGACAAAGAATAACATTCCTTTTTATATATCTTTGCTAAAGTTTTGAAGACACTGCCAGAGCTACTTTAGCAACATTCTAGAGGATTTACTCAAAACCAGAAAATGAAGGAGTTTACTCCCTTTTTCCTGCCTGCTACCTACCCTCACAGCACTTCTGCAGATGGTCAAGAGAGACCCAATTCTGGACAAAGAAACAGAGGTACCACCCAGGTAGAAGCCTCTCCTGTCAGAGGCAGCTCAGCACATCTGGAATGTCTCATCTGCAAATCCCTTTTTCCACTGGAAGAGCTGGAGAATGATGCTGCAGCTCCATGAAAATACATCATATGGTGCATTGCCACAAAAAGAGAATGAAGACTAAATTGGAAGGCAATGAAGGAGAGACGCAAGGGAGTATATAAAGTATATAAAGAGGTGAAAAGAATTTTTGACACCCACATCTATCACTGTGATGGTTTAGAAAGGCCAAGAACCGTTCGTATCATTGGCCTTTGCTTAGCAATGGACAGCTGGCTGAATTCCTTGAGCTTGCAGGTATTGTGGATGCAGCTGAGGACTGTCAAGAACAAAGACCAGGAGACAGCTACATGTTGGATGCACATCACATCTCTACCAGGACTAAAGAGTGCCAGACATCTGGCAGCAGAGCAGAGATCCTGCTTAGTAGGAAGAATAAGTGAGTTATTAAAAGATCTTTCTGCCCAGGAGTAGGGTTACAAATTTAAACCAACTAAACACAAAGAAGTTTAGAAAAATTAATAGCAAGAGCAGGCACCAGTCTTACTGGAGCCACCACAAAGACATTAAGGAGAAAGAGTTTGCACATGATCCTGAATCCTCACTGCAGACAATGTATGTCTTCATCTTTTCAAGACTATTCAGCCAGGCAATAATTAATATTCAAGATCTCACAACTGTTACAACAATTCTTTCTTTTTGCTTGAGAGAAAAAAAATCACAGAAGAGCAATCCCAAGAGATAAAGCCCTGAGCCTGGGAGGAACAGCTGTCCAATCCCTGACTATGTGGAATTAGGGCTTAGCAAGGCACTCCATGACAACCACCCCCTACATTCACCCCTGGCCCCCTGTGGATGGGCCAGGAAGGAAAATGAGCAGATGATCTTTAAAGTCCATTCCAACCCCTTAACACTGTTTGATTCTATGCCCACAAGCCCAATAGGGCTGAACCCCTCCACGAGGGATCCATCCTCCTCCTTGAACGCTCTCATGGAAAATCCTCCTTCCTCTCCTCGGCTTGCACAAACACAAATGCAGAGACACACACTCTGCACCAAACTGGGAGTATTTCCAGCACAGCTGATGGCATCTGCTGCATCCCAACCCTGTGGAACAGTCTGCAGTCAGTACTTGGGACCAAACCCCACGCCCAGCCATGTGGATGCAGTTGGGCCCCACCACGCCCCTCGCTCTCCCCTACCTCCTTGGCCCAGGCTGGCTTCTCGCTGGCATTTATCCCTTCTTTGTAATGGTACAGGGGCTTCTTCTCTGCTGGCCTCTGGTCCTGCCGCTGCTGCTGCTGCTGCTGCTGGAGGGACACCAGGTAGTCCCGCTCCTGCTGGAGCTGCCTCTGCAGCCTCTCCGCCTGCCGCTGCTCCTCCAGCTGCTTGCGCTTGTACTCCTACCCAGAGAAAACACAGTGACTAGGTGCCCGGCCAGCCTGCAGACTGCAGATTTATCTGTTTGGATGGAAGATGGGGCCTGAGTATCTAAAAGGCTCTTTTCTGGAAAATCTCATTGATTTGAAAGACTTTGGGGATTGAGCTGTAAAGCTTCTCCGAGGAGAGACTGCTGGGAGGACAGAGCCAACAAATTCAGAGTTGTGACCCCGGTATCCACACTTTGCAGCTGCTGAACTGCCCTGTCTGATGGGAATGGGGGGTGCCAGTGCTGCCTCCTCAGGGAAACTCTGTAAGATCCATGAGAGCTGACATTCAGTTAGGAGTTACCACTGACTTTGTCCAGATTTTTCTGGACAGGAAGAACAAAGGATCAATCCAGTGAGGTGTCAAACATCACCTGGTCAACATGGGGCTCTGAGTAACCTGCTCTTGTGGAAGGTGTCTCTGCCCATGGCAGGGGCATTGGAATGAGATGGGTCTTTAAGGCCCCTTCCAACCCAAACCATTCCATGATTCTGTGATCAGACACAACCAAACCAAAATCAACTCCTCTGTATGACCAATTCACTGATCCCAGGAAGGGCTGCACAGCAGAGCCAATTGTGTGATCTTTCTGAATCTCTATGGCTCTATGAGGTTTAAGGAGTAAAGCACTCTGAAAGGGCCTTTTTAGAAGACAAGGGCTCGAGTGAGGATTTTTCTTTTTGCTAAATAAAATTAATAGCAAGAGCAAAAAAGAATAATTCCTGCAGATTAAAAGAAAATGCAGTAACAGCTACTGGCATTAAAAAGGCTAACTCAAAACCAAATTAAATAAAGAGGACGTCTACAATGCAAACAGCACACAAGTGAATATACAGCATTCCTGCAAGGAAATTAAAACAAGAGCCTTCACTTGGAACATGAAGACCAGCACGGCAGGGTGGGTTTGATGGGTGCAGGCATGCGACAGCTCGAACGCACCCCAACATGCTGCAAACAGCCTTCAAAACTACACAGCAGCAACCAGGGCTGCTCCTCCCATGGAGGCACCGGGGCTGCTCCTCCCATGGAGGCACACACATGCCAACGCCGCAGAAGGGATGCAACAAGAGCCGTGCGCCGTGAGGGTCCCAGCCCGAAGCGGCGGCAGGGAATCAAGGCATGCTGGCAGCCACAGAGCGGGACAGGAGCCTCCAGGTAAGGTGGTGAGTGGTGTCCCCCATGTCTGGGCATGGCAGGAGGCACCTGGGGGACGTGGGTGCAGGCGGGCACATGCGGACATGACACGGGCAGGAAGCGGCAGCGTGGCCGGGGCCTCCCATTTACCAGAAGTAGCGCTTGCTCCTGCAACAACTGCTGCTGCAGGATCTCTAACTGTCTCTGCTCCTCCTCTAACTGTCGCCTGATGTACTCCTGGAGCCATGGACAGCAAGGATCAAAGGAAAAAGAGAGAGAAGGTAAAAGAGACAGTATTTCCCAAGAGGTAGGAGAATGAGGTGGGCACCCACATCCGCCCCTCCCGAGTGCCGGCACTGATCAATCAGCACAGGCACCCTCAGTCCCTGCCCAAAGAGCCCAGGGTGTCCACCACTCCACAAGGAGGAGTAAAGAATGGAAACCACTGGGAAATGGCAAACACGTTCCAGGAATACCAAAAAATCTGCCCCCAGGAACAAGAGGGTGGGAAAAACCTGTATCAAGTGTCTCCACACCTGCAGGCCAGCAAGTGGATCCACATGGAAACAAACAACAGCAGTGAAAGCAACACACGTGGTGTTAACAATTAAGCAATTTGCTCTCAAGTAGCAAAAAATGAGTGTTTACAAAAAAATCCCTGATTAGAGGAAGAGGAAGCCACGCTGAAGGCGATCACCCTGCTCCCACCAGGTTACCTGCTCGTGCTCTGCACGCCGCCGCTCCTCCTCCCGCCTCATCTGCTCCTCGTAGTGCCGGCGCTGCTCCCGCTCCTGCTGCTTCCGCAGCTCCTTCTCCCGCCTCTGTTGCTGTGGGGGCAGGAGGCACAGGTCAGCAACCCCCACTCCTCTCCCTAGGACCTCAAAGTCCTTTTTCTCATGATTTTTGGGGTGTCAGCTCTCCCAGAGACCCAGTGTGCTCCCACTCACCCAAGGAGATGCCTTGCCAGCAGGCAGGCCCATTTGGGTGGTAGAGGGGCTTCTTGATCCCACCTTCTTGATCCCACCCCGTCCTCATGCACACTGATGCCTGGCACTGGCTATGGAGAATCCCAAGCATCCTTCCAGCCAGCACCAGATCATGACTTCTTCTCCCACCTGCAGATGAAGCCACGAGGGCAGTGCATGGTCCCCACCAGTGAGTTAATCAGGCCTCAGACACTCAGGAGCTGCATGAGCCCATCACTTATGGGGAAGTCACATCTCAGCCCCAGTGAGGATGAGGGAGGGAGCCAGGGGAGTTACTGCCTGTCGAAAGGGGAACACATCCCTCTTAATGTTTGCTGAGATCTGAAACTAATAAAGAGGGCCCGAAATCCAAGGGTTTTCCTTTCTGAAACACAAAATGAGCAGCACGGGGGCTTCCCTTGCCATCTGCAGGCCACCCTTGCCTGCTGACCTTCCTGGGTCACATCCCTGCCTGCTCCACTCTGTAGCACCTTTGCTGACAGCAATCCAGGGAATTTTGTGCTAACGACAACTGACCCACAGCCTGCTGTGAATCATCCTGGGCAACACTTGCGGCCCCCACATCCCCTGCTTTTAACCCAGCCTAACTCCTGCAGCTACCCACACCACTCCAGGAGGGTTTTTTGGGATGCCCCAGGGAGCAGGGGCTCGCAGCAAACTGCTGCAGTGCTCAGCACAGCAGCCCCTCACCGCAGCCTCGCACCGCATCAGCATCGGCAGAGGGCACTCAAATGCCAGTACTGGCTACTGAGGCTCTGCAACCTGCCACGACTCCATCATCCCCTGCCACACGCTAGTGGGAGGCACCTGCTGGAGCAGAAATCTGGTCCTTTTTCCTCCCTTTTTTCCCTATTTTTCTTTTCCTGACACCGACATGCAGAGGCTGAGCAGACTGCAGTGGGAATGCTGGCACTGGAGAAGCTGGCAATGCCACTAAATCACGGGGAGGGCTGGAGCCAGCAGCTGAGGAGCTGGCTGAGCAATCCAGAGACCAAGATATATCCACTTGAAACTGCTGCTCTGCAGGAACCGGGACTGTGCAGATGGATTTGAAACCTATATCTATCTAAAGATACTTATATAGATATGTTCTATATAGACATCCATCCCTACTACAAATATCCGTCTACAGAGATATTATACATATTATACAGATCTCTAGAATACATCTCTAATACAGCAGATGTAATATATATATATTTATAATCGATACCTAATAGATAGATCTACTCTATTAGATACATATCCATTATAGCCATTATAATTGTACATATATTCTGTATTTTCTTCTGTATTCTATATCTCTCTGTCTCTGTAGAGACAGATATCTGTAGATATCTTTATAGATAGATACCCATAAAGATAGATCTGCCTATAGGTCTATCTATGGATACTGTAACAAACATTTAAAGACATCTCAACATTTCAATCTCAGGGGGAGCCACTGCCTCCTCACCCACGGGTAACATCCACAGCCACCCAGTGCCGGGACTCCAGTGATTTCCTTGGGCTTCAGCTCAGCTTTAGTGCCACCTATAGCCATATTTATCAGTTCTGTTCCACTCGCCTCGGGGAAGGAAAAATCTCATCCAACCTGAAATAACCTGCCAGCTCCAGACTCCGGCGTGTCCCACGCCAGGCACAGTCACTCGCACTGCCCACGTAAGCAGGGGATCCATGTGTTACTCTGAGCGTACGCCCGTCCTCGCCGAGTGCAGGGCAAACGTAGGGATGGTGGTAGTTTTTGGAACTCTATACTAGAAATTCCAGAGGATACGCCACCGGGCTATGGTCACTCGGCAGCAGGTACGGTAACACATGGGATTTCTTGGCTTCAGCAGCATTCCATGACCTCCTTAGGTGACGGTCACTGCTCCCATGACCTCTGCAGCACAGATCTTTAGACTAACAGGTTGAATAAATGTTATCCTGAGCTTCCATTGACAACTCTATTGCACTGTTTTTGGGGTGGGTTTTAATGGTTTAGATTTTTTAGTTAAACTATCACACAGCTGAAGAAAGCACATAATGCCTGTGTAGGCTGGGCTTGGCTGGCAGGAGGCAAGGCCCTGAATGCCACAGTTACTTCTTACATAAAAATCACCCAAGTGGTCTTTATTCCCAACCTGGCAGAAGAAAAAATCCAAACCCTTCCAAAGAAGGAGGCAAAAGCTTTTCTCACAGAGAGGGAACAGCACACCACAACCCTTCCAAGGCACCATGTGCCCAGTGGCCCCAGCAAGCTTGGCCCGCTTCTGGCCTCTCTCCTGCAAGGCAACATCTAACCACCAGTTTCTTCCACACCTAAAAGCCTATTTAACTCCGGGAGCTGGAAACTGAGCCCCACAGGTACAGTCTTCTTTCAAAGACAGGTTCCTCTGGATATTTTAAAGGACCTCTGCACCTGCCACAGCCAGGCTCCTTGGGTTGAGGCTGTGAGCGGGATGCAACACACACATTTATCGAGGACAGGAGCACAGCACTTCCCTCCAGCTCCACAGCGGATTTGTCAGGTCACATTATGAGCAAGTCATTTGTCACGGTCACATTACCAGCACCTTCAGCTAAACACGGCAGCCCAGCAGAGCGGGGCTGAATCGGCCGTGGCACAGCCGCTCCGCTGCCTTCCCAGCATGGCCCCACTTCAGCAGCTGGCAAACATCTGGAGAGGACCTGGCACTGCAGTGGGAAAAGCCTCCAGCAAGGGATGATGGGGACCCTGCTCTAAGTAGGGACTGAGCTCAGGGAGATGCAGCTGAAAACAACTGCAAGTAGAAACAGAGTAAAAAAAAGAGGGGGGGAAGATTCAAAGATCTCTCTTTCTTTGCCTCCTTTTCTCCCTGTTTTCTGCCCTCTCTCTCCCACTGCGGGTGCACACTTCCCACATTTCTCCAAGCCTGAAAATACTGTGTGTATTTACACTATCCAGATCCATTATTCATGCAAGGCAACAGCACCAATTAATTAGGACTGCATTTATATAACTCTGCAGGTAAAGCTATATGTAGCCACTTGTAAGCCAGAATGGGATCTTATTTGCGCTGCACTAGATATGACAGGTTTTAAATATTGATGAGAGAAGACACACGAAGGCAAAACCTCTGGTGGGAAGGCCCTTGGAGGCCTGGCATGAAACAAGGACTTCAAAGGAGCAAGCTCACTTTGCTAGATCAGACACATTCAGGGCTACGAGCGATCGCAGAGCTGCCGCCGCCCCGCAAACCCAGTGAGCTCTGAGAGGTGCCTACACTTGCAAGAAGAGGCTCCTGGAAACCTTGGCTGCTGCTCCCAAACATCAGCACGAGCCAGGAAAGAAGTGGAAGGGGAATTCCAAGTGACAAATGAAAACAAATATTCTAGGTGGTTGCGTTGCTGTGACAGGCTCATTTATCTGAGCCACCAGGGAAAGAGTGACTGTGGCTGGAATATCATCTTTCCTGACACACCAAGCACTGGAGCATGGAGAGGTGTTTTCCACTGGTAGAGAAACTGGGTCAGAACTTCCCACCACGGCAAATGGGGATCTGATAAGCTCTGAACCATTGCAGGAGCTTTTAGTCAGGATCATCATGAAAGGAAGCTCTGTGCAAAAAAAAGCTCATGCTTCAGAAACTATGAGCTCTACATGCTTCCTAACCAAAGAAAAACCAGAGAGATGCAAGACTTAGAACACACCTGTACTACAGCAGCTGCTGTAACACAGCTCTCCTTGGAAAAGGGTATGGGAATGCTGCTGGGACCACTGCAGTGCCCCATATATCTTATTACTGTGAGGGGGCTGTCATCTGAATGACAATGTTCCTACAAGCTGTAGGACACCTGCACATGCAGAAGAAAATAACAACCACCATTTTAGGTAATCTAAATTTATCTATGATTAATTGCTTGATTTTTTTGGCGTTGCTTCCTAAGAGCTACCAATAGATGGTCTTCTGCTGATTAATACACAGGAACTTTGGCAATTTTTTTATCCCTTGAATATCCAGCTCTCTAAGTGCACTAAATGAAACCTCACATGCAAAGAGCAAGATGCTTAGATATGTCTTGTACATTCCCTGTAAAGATCTGACCTTCATGTTATATGTAGAAAGGAAAAAAATCCACAACACGGCAGAAAAATGAGGTTATGTAAAGCCCTCCCTGACTCCATCTGCCCACTGCTGCCAAGGGGTCTGCACAGAGATTTGTCTTGCAGGATCCCTAAGTCTCCTGACCCCAAGATGTGTTATTCCTCCAGCTCGGCTGGAGTTTCAGTGGTTAAACCAGTGCATCAAGGCTCATTCTGTGCCAGCAACAAATGGAGGGCTCATTAGGGAGCTATATATATCTAATATAGGTATATACAGGGAAAAATTAAAATACATTCAAGACTTAAAACCTCTCTGCATTACACAAGCATTTTCCTTAGTGCTATTTGATCTATTGATATTTAATTCTCTAATTTGAGGGTTAATTCTGGTGCACATTTTGAATTCATGAGACCAACTTTCTGCACGAGGGAACCCAAAACTTCAATGGTATTCCCATAAAGGTCCCAGTTTCAAAGCCAGTTGGGCATTTTTACTTCCACCGCAACTAAAGACAGCTGCACATCTAAATCTCTTTGGCTGCCTGGAAGAAGATTCAGCCTCAGAGAAGGAAATTGGTGAGCTGTTGAAAAAGGAGGCCCAAGTGTCAGACAGATGCAAGGAGGCACACAAAGGATGGCGGCAGGTCTTGGGGGCAGCATCAAAAGACCACCAGAAGATTTCCTCACTTGACTTTTTAATATATGTGGCCAAGAGTCATTAATGAAAGTTAGTGCAAAGCCAGTGGAGGAAAAAGCAGAGAGGCCAAACTGCAGCAGCCTGACTGCTGCTGAAGCCTTCGGGTACCATTGGGATGGCTAAAAGTGCTGGAGGAGTGCTGCTCTCTGGAGCAAAACTGCAGTGACGTGGTCTGAGTGAGTGGGGCGCCTCAGGGCAGTGATATCACAGTCAGCACAGCTGTGACAGCTGCTGTTGGGTACCTCTGCCTGGCCATCAGATGCTTCCTGCCCAAAATACCGGGGAAGAACAAGGACAAAACTATATCCCTGCAGCAGCAATGAAACTTTGCTGACCCCTGCACCTACCAATTTCCTGGTTTTCCCACAGCAGCCCACAGCAGATACACAGAACCGTGCAGCTGGCAAAGCCACTGCTGGCCACGCTGGGGAGCAGCACCTCTGCCACAACCCACAGCATTTGCAACAGGAGGTCTGTACGTCTTTCAAGGACTCCTGCTTTAATCCTCACCAAAGCAACTCAGCTGTTTCTTCCTTGCCACACAAACACTGTCTAATAGAGAGCAGAGCTCGCTTTGTGTCTGGAGGTGCAGATGAAGCTAAACGTGGCCGGATGGACCTGAGAAGATGGGCACTCGAGAAGATGCTGGGGCTACCACAGATGCAAGCTGACCCCAGCATCTGCCCTAATCCTGGCTGAGCCCATGGGGTTGCTCACACCAGGGGGGGCAGAGGATGCCCTTTAATTACAGTCTGTCTGTCCCCACTTCCCTGACATGGCAGGAGCATGGAAACACCTCTTTGTCAGCTTTGGTCCAGCACATTTGGGGAGGGAGTTCCCTTTCAAATTAGGTCTGAAAGGTGTAAGGCAGCTGTTAGAGCCACCACAAACAGAGGCATTGGTTTTAAATCCTGGCTATGGCGGCATTAGCTTTTAATGAACTGGGGAAAGAACAGGGGGAACTGGCAAAGCCCAGAGGGGCTGCGCAAAGCCCGGCCCAGCAAGGCAGAGACTCCTTAGCTCAGGGCAGAGCTTGCCAGCTTAGCAAGGAGATTAGTCCTCCATTCAAAACCTGCCTGGGAAGCAGCAAAGAGAGAACAATTTTCTTCTATGTGAAGAGAACATATTAATACAGCAGCAAGCATTGTGTTCATTACAGGATTGCAGCTAATCTGGTGTTTGCTTTTATTCTGCTGTTGTTCTGCTCCTGTACCGCTTGCAGCAAGAGAGCTGGGACAAAGGCAGAGCCAGGCTTCCTTACAACAGTCCTCAGATAAACATCCATTGGGGCAGGGGATTTCAGGGTGCATCTATGTGCAGACCTTGTCCTCTCTCAAAGCAGCTCGCCAGCTTTGGGAAGGGAGCAAAGCCTGACCTACAAAGTATTGAACACGCTGTGCTCTGCGCTCTGACAGCAGGACAGACCTACATATTTACCAGACTGAAAAAATGCTGGGATTTGCCTGTGTTGATTTTTGCCCTGGAGGGGCTCAGAGGACCACCTCGAAGAGGGGCCATACCATCACCATCATCATCACCATCGGCTGCCTGAAATTCCTTCCTGTCTGTGCCCCTGGCCTGCAGGCATTACCCAGCACAGGGAGAGCCTGGTGACCGCAGTAACAGATCTCTGGCTCGTGCACATTAAGGGGGTGGCTGCTCTAGTAGTCCATTTACTGCAAATCCTTTCTTCAGACATACTGGTGACCTCTTTGGAAAGCTAATTTAATGACCCTTAACATATGAACCCTTCAATCAGTCTCCTGGAATGAGTTCAGTGTGAAGCAATGAGGGTCTTTGTGCAAAACCCCATCAAAAAACCCAGGAGATGGGGAAAAGCCTGGGGGTTTTTTTGTGAACTTCTGCAATCCAAGAACCAAGAGCTAAAGCAAAAGCAAGCACTCCCTACAGATCACATGGCCAGGCTGAGCAGGTCAGGGACACCCAAAGTCACACGGTCAAATCCTGCAGCTGGATTTTAAATGGGGTGGATAATTTTATGACCGATCGCATTTGTAGCTGGTATGTTAAGACAAGGGTAATGAAATCTTATCCTTCAGGGCACATATGGATCATTGCACAAGTCAGGCAGGCATCTGCCCCTCCCCTGCAAGAGAAATTGTAATTGGCAGGGACCGTAAGGACTGAACTTGAAATTAGGGATTAAATGGGACACAAATGGCGTATGGATCCGAGGAAAGGGCAAATTGAACTTTTCACCCTCTTCTCAGCTGTAACAGTCCACAGCAGCAAATAATGATAATGAACTTGACAGGTGCCTGGATCAGTATGAGTTTCTCCCATCTCGACTGAATACAACTGTCACACCAATAGTGGGTTAACTCTGCTCAATAGTTCCAGAGATCCCTTTAAGTTTGGCATTTCAATGGTTTATTTATATCAAACCAATTCTATTACCTTCACAAGAGCTGGCAGCACTTACTGTGGTGAAGAGAGTGGCTGGAGGCAAGTATGCCACAAGGATGAGCAGATGGATTTGACCAGTGTAACAAAAGATTGGAATTATTGACTAGGGAGATCAGGACATGACCTTCTCAAACCAGGCTGACAACAGTCACTTGGGACCTGCTACCAGAAACCCCAGTGTTCCAACCCAAGCCAGCCTTTGCCAGGCCATTGCTTGGCTCTGGCCAGTTACCTCCTCCAGTCTTCGCCTCTGCTCCTTCTGCTCCTCAATCCGCTTCTGCCGCTCTGCCAGCAACTGTCTCTTGTGCTCCTCGTTCTCCCGCTGCTGCTGCTCCAGCTGCTGCCGCCGCAGCGCCTCGGAACGCTCCTTGTTCGCCAGCTGCAGCCGCAGGAAATCCCGCCTCAGCGTCGACTCCCCGGGCAGGTTCAGGATGGAGCTGCATGGGACAGAGGCATCAGAGAAGATCCCCTCCCTGCATCCTTAAACCTCTTCCCAAGGGAAGTGATTTTCCAGTGTGGCCCCTCTCTCCTCAATCCCAACAGCATCCGAACACCCAGCAGAGCTTGGGCAGCAGCAGATGGAGGGATGGGGGGACTGCAAGTGTCAGGGCAGGGTGGCAGACACAGTGCTCTGCCCATGGCCCACCAGTCACTTTTTTGCTAAAGGTTTCCCTTACATTAAGTTCCTAACCAAAGCCTCTGGTGCTGCAGTGGCACACACTATATTTAGCTGTGCATAAAGCACACTTAGCATGAATCACTGCCAGCTATTAAAATACTACATTATCTCGGTGAAATAATGAAATAACCTGATACTAATTACAACAGCTCTGAAAAATGTCACCAAAGAAAGTTCCAGCCCCACGGTGCTTGCAGTGGCACTGGAGAGGTTTCATGGTGAAAAGTTACATGGCAATAGGGAGTTATACTTGGATGTAAGGAACCACATTTTAAAGTCTTCTGTAATTTCATCTCATGTTTTTCCACATCTGAATACCCACATTCCCATGACAGCATCCTGCTGTGATGCAGGTCCCACAGGCAATGGGGTACCCAGGCCATCTTCCCCAGCTTTTGGCTAAGGTGATCTGGAGCATCAGTTTATACCCATGCACCACCCAGCAGTGAGAATATCCTCTATTCTGCCAGGGAACAGGACTCAGTGCTCAAAGTGTCCTTTTTCCATTTCCAGTTCATATGAGCCCATAATTCAAGCTGATTTTATACAGAGCTAAAGGGACATAAGGGCAAATGAAATGCTGATTCTTACCTGGGCTCTCCAGAGTCATTTTCCTCCTCCTCCTCCTCACTTCCACTGTACTCATACTCTGTCTCATCTAGGAACAGAATAGCTCATCAGTGCCCTTTGCTGGACTCATTTGTTTTTCCAGTGGTTGAAAACCCCAGAGCTCTGAATGCAGAACAGACAACTCTCTTCTTCTTGCGTGGCTAAGAATAAGCAGCATTACTGCTCTTCATTTTCTGGTTTTATGGGGGGCTGCAAGGCCAGGGAAGCAGAGGTGGTCTCCCTGGGTGCTGGCACCTCACATGCCCATGCCAGCTGGGAAGAGGGCTGTGGTCCCGGCTGGCACACCACAGGCAGCACCAGCACAGCGGGAAACAGCCTTGAGAACCACAGCCCCTCAATGAAAAGATGGGGGTGTCCATGAAATTAGAATTTATTCCCATATGATAGCAAGTGAACCCCTTCCTCAGGAGGGTTCTGCAGAGGGAGATGCCCCACAAGCTACTGAAGCCACAGTCACTGGAGGGTGGGATTTAACCATGGCTCTGAAGGCACCAACTCCTCTTTCCCTAAACACATGCTCTTCCTATGCAAATCCACGTAATTTCCAAGCAATGAAGATATCTACATAAAAGCCCACTGCAGTGTTGTGCTACACACTGCAATTTCTGTTGGGATATCATCTTTATCGGATGAAGGGAATTATAGTATAAGAAAGGCCCACATTTATCCAATTACTCTCCATCTCTAGGGTCCAACCTTCATTTGCCAGACTAAACACATTTAATACTTCACTGGGATCCCATTTTATTGTTTTGATTGTAGTGAAATCTATTACAAGGGGCTGGAAGGTACGCATGAAAAATTAATTCCGCTACCAATAAGAAGAGAAATAGCGACGTATTAATTTTCTGGATTCTACAAATGAGCTTTCAAATTAAAATTCAGTTCACAAGCTGCTGAATACTTTAACAAGTTTCTTCTGCTATCTGATCTTTCTTGCAGAGGACTTTGATAGGGCCTGAAGAGTTCACTGAAAACACTCAGTTTAATAGGTTAGTCCTAGTCAGCGGAATTGCTTGGGGGCAAGGGTCTTATCTCAATGTTCATCTGCACAACTCTGCCATCGCTGGTGCAGCGTGGATGTCATGTAGATCAACAGACTGGGCATGAAATACATGAGCCAGGGAAAATTCAGTTTAGCAGCTTCACCCTCCCACACGCCGGGACGTATCTGTGTAAACGTATATTTTATACACACACTTTTATGAATCAAAGCTTAGATGTTCCACCTGGAAATTACCACCTGGACAACAAAAAAAACAACCCATACCATTTTTTAGTAGGAAAAAAAAGAATTTTTAAAAACACTCATTAGCTCTAATGACAGTCACCTGTCTGTTTTGTATGAACACCCATTGGTTTGTTATGAGTATTTATATTCATTTCAGTGACTGAGAGGAATCAAATCAAACACAACAATCTGACCTCAAAACTTGGGAAGCGTGGTCACGCAGGGGATCACACCACTGAACTCAACCAGACTGCAAAAAACCAGACATCTGAACGAGGGGAACTAAAACCACGAGCAACCCAGTCCTCTCTGCCTTCCTTCTTCTACCTACATCCTTTGCCCACATGGATGTGCCTTGGGATCCTGCAACAGAGATCCCCAAGCACATGGCAGAGGTCATGGATTGCCCAGACAGGGATGTGTAACCACATGGTAGGGGTCAAGGACTGACCAGGGTGCTGCTTCTCCACTAACCCTCCTCTCTTCTGCACTCACCTTTCTCGCCTCGCTTCTTTTTAGTCCTGTCGATGTGGTCCTTGAGCTGGATGCGGACCTGCCTCTCGTTGGGCTGGTCTCGGATGAAGGGGTGCTTCATCAGCTGCTCTGTGGTTGGTCTCTGGCTATGGTTCTTCACTAGGCAGCTCTCAATGAAGGACTGAAACTTCTTAGACCTGGTCAAGGACAGGAAAGGAAGGTACAGAAAAAAAACAGGTAAATATATCGATTCGCGTATTAGAAAGTGAAAAACCTGTGGGTATTTGAGAAGTTTTGGCTGCTACACACTTCTTGCTCAGATGCAATCCTTCCAAAAGGATTCCCATGATCACTCAGTGCTTAGCACTGTCTCAAAGCTGCATCATCACACACACCCTTTATCGCTTCATCCCCTCCTGCTCTTCCCATGCATGCTCCTATCTGTAAACTCCTGGTGCAATTAGGAGAGACCACTATTCTGCTGACTCTGCAGAAAGCTGGGAACCATCTTTCTATGGAATCACTAAAACCAGATGTGACCAATGGCAAGCAAGAAAAAAAGCAAGAGAGTGTTCCTCCTCCCTTCCCTCTGACCTGTGAAATTACAGGTAGAGATGAGACACAACACATACAAATATAAACATAATTCCTTAATAGATTGTTTTTCATATTTTATGGCCCCGGGCAGTGTTTCAAGAGATGAATCTTTCTGGAGATGAATGGGACAAGCTAAGTTGATTTTTTTTTTTTTTTTTTAGATTTAACCTCCCAACATTAAATGGCTTGTTAAAGCTCTGGCAACCTCTGGGCAATGCTGCTGCCTGCACCCCTTCCCTGCTCTCTCAGAAGCATCACTAATCCACCAGATCCGGGGGGCCACCATGGCCTGGACTCCCTGATCATGGATTCAAGTGAATGGGATGTCCTTTGGGCAGCATGGGTTGGGCAGAGGGGGGAACGTGGCTGTCAGTGGCAGAGCTGTGGCCTCCTCACAGCCTGCCTGCCCACAAAGATACATTCAATCTCAGCTAAAACAGTTTCAGCCAAATCTTTAATAAACAAATTTCTCTTAAATTCAAATGCTGTATATCAAAAGTTTTCCTGGAACTAATTTCACCACATTATAAACCCAAGAGAACAGGGATTTACAAGAAAGGAAGATGTTGACAGGCTACTATAGTCTATGTTGCTTTTGCAAATAAGAAAATGAATATAAATTAATGTCAGAAGCCAACAGACACTACAGAATTGCATTAGAAGTAAAACAATAAGCTTTCAGGGATTTTACTTTTAAGCTGCCAAGCTAGAAGTGATTTATCTTTTAAGTGCTAATCCATACAAATTGAGATGCAAAAATAAAATACACTACTGGATCCAATTAAATCCTCCCTCCAGCTTTATTAACAAGCAAATCTTCCTTCCCCACCTTGCCTCGAGAAACCCAGTGTCTCAGTGTATCCAGAAGGGACAATCCACGCGATGCTCAAAAAAAATCCGCTTCTAAAATATGATTCTCCCTTGTTGGTGTGAAGCTGGAGAGGCTCCAGTCCTGGATGTGTGGTCCAGAGCATGTGCAAATACGGTCAAGGTGAAGTAGATAAAAAGTTACCCTGCAGTAAGTGATGGGTTTGCCCATCTCTTGAGGATGGCAGTCCCAGTGCCCTGCAACACCCTAGGACACCTTTGCACCCTTGAGCTGGTTGAGCAGACACGGACAGGAACCAGCTCAGGCCTCCGGATTCCCCAAAATCTTCCTCTCTAAAAAAGGCAAGCCTGCTCAGCCACACAGTTTAGCCCTCACTGGAGCTGGAGCAGAAGGCAAGGGCCTCTTCCCTGGCTCTGATCCAGGAGGACACCATCACATGCCTCATCCACTCCCCAGGCCCAGGTCAGCCCACCTTCCTGAAACACTGCTCCTCCAGCTCCTGGGGTTTCTAAAGCTTAAATCAATGTTTGCAAAGTCTTTGCAGCTGCTTGGATGAAAAGTGGTCTCACAGTGCAAATATCACCTCATTAACAAAGAGGTTTTGTGTCTCTTACAAGGCAGGTCTAGGGAAGGTTTATGGGAATGAAATCACTAAGGTTCGAGTTCATTTTGCCTATGAAACACTGGAAGAATAAAATAAAGCTTTGTTGCTGGCTGGCTTTAATTGAGAAAGAAAATGATACACCAAAGACTTCAATTTCATAGGAACAGCACTATTTAAAAAGCCAGTTCAAGTATTTAGTGAGCAACAAAATTATTTTCCTCTCTGCAATTTCCAAGTCAGGGCAGGCTCCCATGCCAGCATTCCCTCTTGGCTTTCCCTGACTTACCCTCAAAGGTGCTGGAGTGCCTTTACTTTTTCCTTCAAGTAAGGAAAAAGATGGTTTGCCCACCTGATGTACTTTTATTTATGTGTTGCTGCATACAAAAGGAAGGATAAACTCAAGGTTCAAGTTGAACCTTTCCTAATTTTGCTTTCCTCTTGTGACCTGTGCTTGTGAAAACCAGCTCTCTGACTGCCAGGGATCCACCATGAAAGCCTGGTCAAACATCTCCACTCTTCTTGGGATGGACATGCAGAATTCCAGGATCCATCCTGGCAAGGCCCAAAACCTCCAGCTGAGAAATGAGCCAAGGACAGCAAATCTGCCCAGAGTCACATTAAAAATGCTGAAAAACTTTGCTTTTAAGGAATTGATGGAGCTTCATCTGGATCCTTTGGAGCTTCCCATTGCAATGAAAGTTTGGAAGATGGATACAGGTTTGAGCTGCCTGAGGTACATGTGTCCCAGCTCTGATGGAGACCAGGGATCCCTGCTTGCCCGTGGAGGAGTAGCAGAGGCCAGGTGAGCATCAGGCTTCCCCCTGAAGCTAGAGTTTCATTACACTATGACTTCCCAGGAGATCCTTCTCTCAAAGCACCCAGGATGTGCCATGGCATGGCGCAGCACTAGATTGACCAACTGACCCCGGGCAGACACCACAAGATGTGCAAACCTGAGGGAGCCGTCGGACATGCGCGGGGAAGGTGGTGCCAAGGAACATGCCACCTTGCACAGAGCACATCATGGTATGTCAGGGCAGGGACTAAAACACAACTTTCACCCTAGCTCCATTTTTACCTTTAGGAGAAATGTCCTGCTCAAAACCTGCTTTCATCAGCTCCCCTCTGCCTGGAGGCTGAGGGAACCTCTGCTGAATAAGCAGCACTTCGGTATGAAAAATAAACTCTAAAGTCTCACAATCCATTTTGTGCTGTAGCAGTGAGGATAATGAAGGAGCTGGTGATTTGGCAGAAAACAAGCATCTACACAATTTTCTCAGCTGACTAATGGTATCCTCAAAAGGTTGTGCAAGGAGAGCAAGAAACTTTGACACCCTCTCCAGAGCCAGCTGGGAGTGGTCCCTCTACTCCTGATACTGGAGCAGCTGATGATCAGGCTGACAAAATTAAGATGCCTCCTGCCAAGGCCTGGGTGAGTTTTTAGGGGCTGTTCCTAACACCTCAACAACCACGCACTGGATGCAGAGGACTCCAGGACCCTCTCATTTCTGTCTCAGCAACAAAATACCTGTGCTGTGGCACGAAGTGTTTTCCCAACCTACAGTGTGCTCTTCTCCTTTTTTTGTGTGTGTGTCTTTAATAAGATAATAAGCAAAATTTCAAGGATTAAGGCAAAACTTCCCTCCGGGAGCTCAGCCTATCTGGGAGCACAGGGCTGTCTCTCCAACTTCTGGCAAATCTTTCCTGACCAAACCACTGCTGAACTGGGGGCAGATAAACAGCACAAACCAAAGACAAGTGTTTTTAAGGACTCTACTTCCATCAATAGAGAACATACAGTAACAAAACAACATCTGCTGGGCTTCAGGAATATTTTTCCTGCGGGTTTCTATTGGCATGCCTTGCCTTTTTTTTTTTTTCCGAAACAGTGACGTATCTTTTCCTGCAAAATTTTAAAATAAAGCCCAAACTAAGTACAAATCTCCGCATTCCTGGGCTTTCAAGATAAACTATCCTTTTTTTGGCCTGGATACATGTTTCCACTTGAAAAGGGAACCTGACTGGAAAGAAACAGGAGCCAAGCAAAGTGTCATCAGACTTCAGGCTGCACAAACTGCCCTGGAAAGGCCGACACTGCCCTGTGAAATGGCAGTGTGAGAGTCTGGCTCTCTCTGCCTTCCAAGGATGCCCTCCATCCCATGGTGGATGCTTCAGCCCAAATTTACTCTCCATGGGAGATCAAGACCCAAACCTGCACTCACCAAAGTGATGTTAGAGACCATCACCCACCCCTGAAGCTGTACAAATGTAAACACAAACACCCAGCCTGGGCTGCAGAAACAAGCTGCTCCAGAAACGTTTCACAGTCGCTAAAGATTGAGAAAGAGACTCACCACTTCTTTGATTTCAACCTCGGGGCTGGGTTGCGGGGGATGAGGAAGAGGGCTCTCATGGGATGCATGTCACACAGAGCTGCAATTTGCAAGAAGAGGCATTAAACATGGACATCCAACTGGGGAGACCCGAGTTTCCTCTGAGGCTACAAGACCTGCACGGCAGGTGAGAGCTGACATCCCCATCCAAGTGGTGTGTGTGTCCCCAGCAGTGCCAGGCTCAGGGGCAGGGAACGGCTGGGGACACATGTGCTCCTGCAGCTCCGGGTCCTTGGCACCCACCCAGGTGCCAACAGCAAGGGGCCTGGAGCATGGGACAGCTGCACCACGTGCCATGGTCCTCTGCTCTATTTACCTGCACTTACCAGCGTGCAAGGACAGCCCCAGGGTAATGCTGAGAGCCACAGCAGTATGACCTGTGCAGGTGCCCCAGGTGAACCCAGCGCGTCACTGCCGGTGTCACCGCGGAGGTCGGCAAAACAGCAGCCCTGAGGAGCAGTGTTTTACCTGCTTCCAGTTCTCCACCCCTTCTTCATCTGTACTTTATTTGAGGAAACTGAGCCCCAGAATGCTCAAGTTAGTCACAGAGGGCCATGTGCTCACTGCCTGTCCTGTCCCCTAGGCCATGCTGCCCTGGCAGCTTGGTCCCCACGGGTGCTGTGAGCTCCATTGCAGTGAGCCTAGGTTGCTTGGGAAAGCCTTGGCATGCGTTTCTTGCACCGAACTGAGCACTGGCTGGTGCTCAGCAAACCCCAGCACATCACACCCCAGGGTCAATGAACAGAGGAATGACTCTACTTACGGGGAGCACCTTCTGCCATCTCGATGGCTGTTATCCCCAGAGACCACAAGTCGCTCTGTAAAAGAAAGGAGAGGGACATTTCTGACATAAGGGAGAACTGTCACAGCATCAGACACCAGGTGAGGGGGGAAGCAGGGCTCTTCCCAGCCCTGAGAGCTCAGCCCTGGGAACCAGGTCCTCTGCAAGCCCCCAGACTCACATCTCACACATTGTCTCATCCTCCTGCCCGTGTGTTGGAGCTTTAGAAGAGGCTCCCAACCCCGCTGTTTATGCCAAGATTTATTTCAAAACTTTCAAGTCATTTTTGGTGGGGGACATGGCCACTAGCACCATTTCCAGCAGCCATGGTGGGGGGAATGCCCAGGGACATGCTGGTGACCTGAAGGTCCCCTGGTGGGGGGCATTTTAATGAGCCCTGTGCACTAATGAATGAACCCTCAGTTCCTGGATGAGCTGGTCACAAACTGCACCCTGGATTCATGGCTGCAAGAAGCAGAAACCCTGGCTGCTGGCTCCCTGCTTGACACTGGGTGACATATATCCATGGACTTAATACAGAAAACAGGCTACCTGGAACTGATGCATGAAGTGTGCCGAGATACCTCAGGAGACTCACGTATCATGGACTGCTCATTAAATGGAAGCCTAAAAGCATCATTTTGTCAGTGGAAGGAGAAATGGACACTTTTATTTGCCCTGTTCCCAAGCCCTGCTCAGCCCACATGGTTGGTTGAGTCTCCTGAAGGATCAGAGCAGAGAGAATGTACCTATTTGGACAACTCTTGGATTTCATACCTGTAACACTTTTCCTTCCGTCTTCTCCCTCAGAAACAAGGACACCTGTGTCCCCAGCTCCCTGCCAGAGAGCCAGTGCCTTCACCCCACTAATGAGCTGTGGCTGCACCTCTGGTAACAAGCCCCAAAGGATGGATTGGGCCTCCTGGCAGTGGAGGAGGCAGAGACAGGATATGTCCAGTGAGAGAAAACGAGCACTTTCCCTAATGACACCGCCACAACTTGTTTTTTTGGCAGAAGGTGGCTAATTCATTATTCTGGACACCATATATAGGGCTGCTAAAGATTCACAACCCAGCACCTGCTGGAATGGGAACTGGACTCTGACCAATTCATCTCAAGGTGGAAGGGATGGACTCTGCCCTCCACCCTTCCTCCTGCACCTCCACCTCTCACATCATGCTCTCCCTTCGCTCTGCTCTCTGCCAAGTCCCTGCGGTCCCACTTCAGCTTTCTCCTCTCCAGTCCAAGAGCTGCCCTTTCCAAACTGCCTCAAGCCTTTAAACCTGCCATTTAGCGAGCAAATCCCAGAAAGGTTGTTTTTCCCAGTACAGAGTCCCAAAAGCTCAGCCAGAGCTAAAGAGAGCCTCTAGTAACCACAAGCACCTTTTCACATTCACCCTCCAGGAAAGACAACTTGGATTTTCAATTTCAAGGCACTTTTCCTCATTTTTGACTCAAGTTCTCCCTTAACAAATGCCGCCCTTGCTAGACATCTTTGTACCTGCTTAAAAATTCTCTCTCAAATCTTATTTCCAACATTACAGCCTCATCCATTCTTTGTTTCTGGTCAGCTGGGATTTCTGCTGCATACTTAATTATCACAGTCTTTCCACATGATTCAGCAAACACGACCCCTTCCCCCTGGGTTGCCACTGAACTCCTTCCAAATTCCTAATGTGTCTTTCCATATTGAGGTTCCCAGTATTATATGCAAGATGCCAAGTGATCTTAAAGCTGGAGCAATACAGAAAGGGATTATCAGCTCTCTAAGTCTCCCAGAGAAAGCAGAAAACTCAGCAGGAAGCACACATTTTATAATGATCTGGACTTCAGGGTTTTTTTGTGTGGTTTTTATTTTTGAGGCTGAAAAGCTTTTCAGTCCATCCAGCAAAGATATGATGTGCTAATATATTTGCATTGCCTTGACTTGGGAAGGGAAGTAGGCTTCTTTCTCTCCCTCCTTTTGATTCTAAGCTTATTGACAAGATATCTCTAAAGAAAAAAGAAAAACCGGCTGGGGAAAAAAACAACAAATAACCTCAACAATGTGGGGTTTCTATTTGTTCTTTTTAAAAGTGGTTTATTTATGTGAGGAGGTATTTACTGCCTCCCTCCATAGATTACACAGGCATCTCTTTCTGGCTAAGAAAACAGTGAGATCAGAGGCTTTTTGTCCAACAGATTAAGCCTGTGAGGATTCCTTTTTTCACCCTCTAAATCTCATCTTTTGTATTCTGTATTTTAAGCCAGTCACTAAACCAGAGAGCACCCAATTTGCATCTCTTTTAAAAGAAATAATTATCATTTACATCCTCCCCCCCTCAACTTCAAAGCGAGAGCATCAGGTGCAGGGATGTGATCGGGGTAGGGACTAATGTCCAGTGGCTCCCACATCCCCAGGAGCTCCGAGAGCACCCTGCAGTGAGCTTGTCGGCAGCAATCAGCCTTCTGTTCCACACCCCCAGCCACAGGAAAATGGTCAATGCCAACTTCAGAGACGCGAGCGCCCGGCTCCCTACGAGCATCTGATCCTGGGGGACAATGGAGGGATTCTGGTCCTGGAGCCTGTGCATCAGTCAACAGCATATTAAGTGCCCTAGTTATTCTGGCAAGAGGAAATTCCTCAGGGATTTCAGAGGGCAGAAAGCAGCCTATGGAGATATCAGTCCTTTTTTTAAAAAATAATAATAAAAAGCTGTGATTAACGAGAGTGTTGCACAGGCAGCTGGTGGTGGAGAAGTGGTGGGAGCAGCTAGGGCAGGCTGCAGCCCTGCCATGAAGCACTGCCATCAGCAGAGCTGAGGAAGTGCCTGTTGTAATTAGTTAATCAAAGAGTAATAAGCAATTGCAGATTAAACTATTTCTGTGTGCCCTTATCATTAATGATTTCTATAACCCTGAGTCTGAACTCAGCCTGGAAAGCTGCTCTCTGGAAAAACATCAGTTCAAAAGTTGACTGATGCACTTAAATGGCTGCAATAGCAAAGCATCACTTGGTTACTTTAAAATCATTCATCTCTCAAAAATATCTCTGAATGATCAGTAATTGCACACCAAATAGTCCCATGACAGTGGACTGTGGCACTGTTACACTGGAGTGCTCTGCTGTTAGAAAGCAGCCCACACCAGGGGGTCTCAAAGTCCTTTTTAAACATTATCTTGTAAAGTGACCTTTCAGCATGTGCATGAACAGAGGTACAGTGAGCTTTATATGTGTCTGAGCTTTCCCCCCAAAGTTCATGTGTCAGTGACCTGCCTTTTTCTCTGGACACTCTCAGTGGACCTTAGGAGGTTTGGAGCTAGAAATTCAAGTTCCGGACACTTCAAAAAACCAAAGGACAAAAAACCAAGGCATATTTCTACAGAAGCATGTCCAGAAATTTGTAGTAAGGCAGAAAAAGGATAAAATACATTAAGCTCTCCCTGCTTTTAACATCAGGCCTCGCTGGAGTTTGAATGGGCAGGTGGGACTCCTAACACTCCTGCGGACCTGCTGCATGGCACAGGGCTCTGTGCCACATAATAACTCAGCAGTGATGTTGTGCTGCCACTGATCCAAAAATAAACTTCAAACAGACTAGAGAGACATGTAAAAAGTAGGTCAGCCCCCTAAATGTCTGATTGTGTGGCAGCCTTCAGATCTCCCTGCGAATATCAGCCTGCAGGCCAGAAGATATGATTTTGCCCTTTCTAAACCTGACCTGACTTCTCTCCAGAGTAAATAGAGCAAATACAGCATGTTTGACTGGAGTGTTTAAACACACAGCACCGAAAAGCAGGGTAGCAGGTAGGAAGCCTCAGTCTGACACCTTTCTCAGCATGGGGAAAGACTTCCTCACAGTACATTTGGATACGTGAACAGCACAATAAACATTCACGTTGGACCTGAACTGGAATCTCAAAATCCCGCAGCCAGAAAGCAGGAGGAGACTGCGCCGCCTGTCAGTGTACTTTTTCAAAGCTGCAAGGATATACTAAGTTCCTGAGTGAGAAGGTGCTGGTTTAGGTACCTTGAAGTCGTAAGTGGCATCGGGATTTTCATCACAGGCGATGACCTCAGGGGCCATCCAGTAAGGCGTTCCAATGAAGGTGTTTCTCCTGCCCACCGTCCTGTCCAGCTGAGCGCTGACACCAAAATCCACTGTGGATCAGAGACACAAAGGGGCATTGTAAGGTCAGAGACAAACCTGAGCAACACTCTTCTTTACATTCTGTTGAATGTAAAACATTGTGTTCATTCAGAACAACTCTGCACGGCCAGGAAAGAAAGACGTGGCCAGAGACATTCCTGTTTGATGTCTGCTGGGATCAACAGAGGTCAGTCAAGGACAAACCTGATCATCTGATGTCCAGGTTTTGTATGAAACCCTGTGCCTTTTCCTCCTTGCCAGGAGGCAATGAAAAGAAATCACAGTTCCTCATACTGATGAGAAACAGGGTTAGCAACATGAATAAGCAGCAGCCTTTGTTCTATGCCTGCTCATTTGAATTAAAGCCTGCCAAATATCGGTGGAAGCCTCATTTTTCTACCTAAATTCTTGCTGGAAATGGCAGAAATGCAAAAGATTTAAGGAACTAAGGGCCAGGGACAAAGGCCCATAGGGAAATGTCAAGCAGAGAGCTGCAAAATGAAGCAAAAAATGATGAAATCAAACCAATGAGAGAATACTCTATGGTGCACTAAATACACTTTGCACAACACAATGGCTGGAGATTTGCCCCAGAGAATTTCCCCTTGGAGGGGAATCTTCACCAGCATAAAGCCAAACGAGCTGGTGGTACCATCTGTTAAGCTGGGATTTTATTCTGCTGTAAAGGGAGAGGAGAGGCATGGGAAAACAAGGCTTGCACCACACATTTATCAGTGTAAAGGATCTTCCATCACCATCTTAAATTAAAATGTGCAGAGGCAGCCTTAATAATATTGGTGCTGGACAACTGAGAATATGAGCCCATCATCTGCGCTGATCCACTGCCTTCTACATGATCTTCATAAATGCCCGCTCTTCTGCAGGGTGGCTAACATCAAATATGGAATTCAGAGGAGTCCTTGCAAATTAAGCTCTCTCCATCAGGTTAGTTTGGAAAAGGAGTCTGGATTATGTCACAGTAAACTGAATGGATTATGATCCCGCAGGGCGCTACTATGCAGCTGTAGCTGTAGAGGAACAGCCTTTGATAATGCTTGGTGATGCTCACAGGGCAATTTTCAACCTGGGGCATGAAAAAATGGTCTTGGTTGCTTAACTTGTATCTGTGGCAGAGCTGTCAGAACAGCAACACCATTGCAAGAGCATCTCTGCACACAGAACTCGGCCATCAACCACCAGCAGTTTATGGCACAGCACTTGGTCCAGCAGCCACGGTCATGTTATTGACGCCAACATAACAAAAAACACAGTACCCGTCCCCTTTCTTCAGGTCATGTATAAGTCAGCTTTGCTGCTTCCCTCCAGCCAGCCCACTTGCAGTTTCCAAGAGCTCTTACCCACTCTTACCTAGTTTCACTTCTGCATTTTCCGTCAGCAATACATTCTGTCCCTTGATGTCTCGATGAATTACTTTGTGCTGGTGTAGATGACTCAAGCCCTGGAGAATTCAGAGAAAGGTTAGAGGAATCCAAGTTCAAAGCATGTTATTTTCTGACATTCCTCCTCAACCAATTATGCTCCAAAAATAAAAGATCACAGTTGGAGTTAAGCACTCGAGAATGCTTTTGTTTATCACATGCTCCAAACACTGTCCTGTGTCCCATGCTGGGAGGACATGCCCGGCGAGGCTGACGGGCTGTACATCCCTCAGCGGGTGCTCCCCACTGCAGGGAACCACTGATCCTACAGGGATTAAAACCAACCTTTCAAGTTTCTGCAGGAACCCATATTAACCCAAATTCCTCCGTAGCTCTAGACATAATTTCCCCCATGTGCTCCCTTGCCTTAGGGAGCCGTTTCTGTGGTATAAATAATAGAATGGGTTTGTCTCCTTTCTGTATTTCCATCATGCAGAAACTGAAGGAAACAATTCCCTTGTTATATTGGTCCAATAAACTGTATTTCAATACACTGAGAATGCTTGTATTAAAAAAGCTACCATGCAAATACCAACATTATAACTTGCACATATCCCTAATAGAGATATAGCTCAAATTAAAAGCCTGTCTCAAAGGCTAAAGGTAAACTAGCTTTGCTGTTCTGCTGGTTTATTAGCTCATTAATTTCCTTCTGCAAACTACATCTTTATTTCATTCATTTATTATTTCAGTTTCAAAGTAACATCCACCTATATTGCCAGCTTAGGAAAAATATGGATTACTTCAAAAACTAATTTTGCATTAGGCTTACATTTCACATTAAACATTCATATTTGAGGAAGAAAAGAACCTCTGCTATCACTACTGGTAGTTATTAGTCATTTTACGCTCGTTACCTTGGGAAAGCACAGTGGAATAGATTATATCTGTATGGGAGTCCTTTTTTAGCCATGTTATACTTGGTTAGAGGCACCTTTGTGCATTACAGGTAAAGCAAAAATTCCAATGAATTTCAATAAATCCTTTAACAGCATGGGATTGAGCCTTCTGTTGGAATTACAACTGTCCATCAACATCTGAACCAAGAGTGAACCACCTTCTGCAGCAGGAAGGTGGGAGCCTTTCATCACCCAAACCCCTATGGAGGTCACCCACCAACAGCCCCAACACACGGCCAAAATCAAGCGATGACACTCAACGGTGGCCCCGGGACATGAGTCAGTGGCTGCGTCCTGACTCACTGCCAGGGACTATTTTAAGAAGCAGGCTCAAGGAGCTGATACATTTAAAATAAGCCCATATAACTGTGGCCTCCTGGCACTGAAAGCAGTGTCCATACAACAGCTGATTTGTTACAGTGCCAGCATCTTCTGCACATCATGTTGGTGTGGACAGTGGCATTCAGGATCAACAGAGAAGTGCTGTGTCACCTCTGGATACCCATGGCAGCCTAAGTGTCAGTCACATCCTTTCAGAGCAATCATTTTGCCTCATTTTCTTTCACAGAATCATTGAATTGTTTAGGTAGGAAAAGACCTTTAAGACCATCAAATTCAACTGTAACCCTGACACTGCCAAGCCCACCTCTAAACCATGCACCTAAGTGCCCATCCATACGTTTTAAATCTCTCCAGGGATGGGGATCCATCGCTTCCCCTGGGCAGCCTGTTGCAATGCTTGACAACCCTTTCAATGAAGACATTTTTCCTAAAACATCCCTGGTGCTACTTGAGGCCATTTCCTCTCATCCTATCACATGAATGGCTCTGGTTTCTTACACACGCCAAATATTTCTATTTTCTCTTGGAGAGACACTCAGTTTGCAGAGTAATGCGTTTTGATGTTGGGCAACCATTAAAATCCCACCGTTTGAACTCAGCTGTGCAAAATGCAGGCAAGTCTTTGCTGCAGCTGCCATCTCCCAGTACACAAAACTCTGGCGTGGCCCATTTTAAGACATTTCACTCAAACATTTATATTGTGGGTATAAAAGCTGCAGCATCCTCATTAAAGCCAGAGACATGTGGATTTAATAAAACATAGGATGCCTTTTAATAATGAAGGTTCTTCTTTCCAAAGACTTTATTAGTCCTCACCTGTTAACTAAAAATGTAATTCTAACGCAAATAAATCTTTGCCCTATTAATAACCAAAAGGAAATTATATTTTTGTGGAAGGAAAAGGAGGGTTAAAATTCAGGGAACTAACAGAGCTAAAGGGCATTAAACAGGGCTTATTTATTATGCATCATACACTCACATGAATCATTCATGCCTGCAGGCACCACAGAGGCTCCAGCACATGGCAGCGCAGCATCCGCGAAGCCCGTGGAGCCAAAGGCTTTCCGTGTCCCCTGAGCACCAAGTGCCACACTCCAACAACCCCCAGCATTCAGCTCCCTCCAGACACGTACCCGTAAAATCTCTCTGCAGATGTAGGCGATCCACTCCTCCTTCAAGGTGTTCCCCTTCGTGTTCTTGATGAGGTCGGTGACGGAGCCTGCGCCGCAGAACTCCATCACCAGCTGCCAAATGGAACAGAAGTGCAATCAATGCAATGACACCAACAGCATCCCCGGGCTGCCCGACCCCAGGGCAGGACCCCGATGCTGGCACCACTGCTGTGGGGCCACGGTGGTCCTACGCAGAGCCATCAGGACATCACCCGGGACCTATCAGCTTACAATCCATCTGGGTTATAAAAACTAAACAATAAAAGGCTGGAAGGCTTGAAAGGCTTGTTACTCTCCACAAGGTTGGGAGCAAGAAACAGGAATCTGTCCAGTGCTGAAAACCAGTGGAGGAGGTTGGAATCTCAAACCTCTACATATCCTACTTTATACTTCTGATCAATGTGTGTCAACAACAACAAAACTCTTCCTCTTGCAGGTAAGTTCTCTGAAATGCAAAAGCACCAAGACAGATGTTTGAAAGCTTCCTATAACCTTAGAACTCATGTGTACTTTTCAAATTATTTATTTTTTAACCAGAAGATCTTTGGTTCTGATCATCTTTTTGAGCAGGAAAGCTCCCCTGAAGGGAAGGTTGCCATGCAGCTTCAGGCTTCCTGGGAAAGAGCTAGTGTCTGACTGCTCATGTTGTTCAAACTAGACTGACCACCACCACTTGTACCACTTCCAGAGTGTCAGAATATAAAATACAGAAGCACAATGATCTAACTCAGACCAAACTTAACCTTGTCATTGAGCAACTGCGAAATAACTGTGTTACAAAAATAGCATGGGATGTGAGTCTGCCTCCCAGGGACATCACGGATCCCCAGGGCGTGCAGGAGCCGCCACCGTGCTCCAGAAAGTGAGCACAGCCTCTCTGTGCAACAAGCCTCCTGCAAGGCCTGTGCAAGTGTTTCTCTCAGATGTGAAACCATGTTTTCCAATTAGATCTACACCCTACTGAAAGATACTCCCTTGCAAGTGGTGCCTTGCCAGATTCTTCAATGTGCATGTTTAAAGTTTCTTATCACATGAAGCTTACACGGCATTTAACGTTCTCCAAGCAAGTGACATCACTTCATTAAAAGCACAGGCCAAGAGAAGAGAAAAAGAAGAAGGGTTACTCCTAACCAAATCGCACAAATGCAGTGATTTAAGACTATCATAAATTATAACGATTATAAAATCCAGACACAGTACCGCCATAAACTGTCAGGTTAAATAAAATACTCGAGCAGATTATACCTTCATTGGCTTTGACCGTGCTCCTATCTTTAGTTTTGATGTTAAATTTCTTTTCTTTCCCTGATCTGACAGCCCAAAAATGCTTGGTATATCCCTGTTATGTCAGGAAACTGGCTTCAAGAAATGCATGGGTGACTGGCCAAAGTCTGCTCCGTGCAAAGGCAAGGAACACTCCTACAAGCTCTTCCACCCCAGTGGGATCCCAGCCATCCAGATGGGTCACTGGGACACAGCCTAAGTCATGGGTTACTCACTGCTCACCAAATGGGAAATAATGGAACAACTGGTTTCAAAGCCATTTTTCCTCTCTTTCTTCCCTCTGGATGATTGACACATGTTTCTGATTAAAGGAACATATGGGATACCACAGCAGTAAGATTGGAAAGGAAAACTCTGGAGAGCTGAGCGAGCCACAAACGCTTCCCAATCCAAAATGCTCCCCTTTCCAGTCCTCTTCCATGGAAATTCATCCACAGGCTCTCACCAGGGTTTGGAGCAGGAAGAAGAGGCAGGTCATGCTATGAAGTTTATGGCAATCATCATACTTAAAAGAAGATGGAAGAAATCCCATTCAAAGTACACAGAGCACCCATTAATTTGGCAGACTATCTTTATGGAGCTGGCAGTTCGCTCAGTCCTCTACCCTGCCCTTGGTTTCAACAGAGCAAAGATTAACTTTGCATCAGGAGAGGAATAATACAGTCACCTGCTGAGGTATCCCAAATCCGTGACTGTGCAATCTCCTGGAGATTAAAGAAAAAAAACCTGAGAGAGAGGGAAAGAGAAACTCCCAGAAGGGGGTGTTTCCAACCGGGTTTTTTAAGAGCTGAATATTCCCATAACCTCTGTAGGAAAATATCCAGCACTGGCAGGTCTCTGTCAGCACCAGCAGGCTCCAGGCCCTAGGCAGGGGCCAGGGGGACTGAGCAGCGCTCATGAGCACTGCCTGAAAGTTCTGCCACGAGTTCTACAAGAAAATGAGCTGCAGAAAGCTGACAAGGCTGGCTGAGTATCCCTGTCCATGACGGAGAGGTGATGGACACCCGATGTGAACAACCCCCATTCCCAGGAGGTTTGGGTGGATTGGGAAGAACGCTGGCTGTTGCGGTGCTTACCCACACTGGGATCCCCTTATACTCTTATGGCTTCCTTTGCTCCTCAGGTGGGAGGATGCTACAGAATTCCAACAACAGCTCATACAATGGAGCATCCAATAGGAGGAACCACAGATGATGGCTAAGGAGTCACATCAACAGGAGAGACCTGACCCACAGCACCACGTGTCCTGCTGGGCGATGGTGCCCAGGAACGATAAATGCACACTGGAGTGGGTACAGGAGGATGATCAGGTCTTCTCAGGGGACGGATGGCTAAGGGATATGAACGTATACTGTCAACAATATGAACAGGTAAGCACCAGAGAAAGAGTCAGATACTGGGATAGCATCACTTCATCAACACTTTACAGGTACACTTAATCTGGAAACCAATACCCTTCCAGGAGAAAAAGGAAAGTGAACAGAAGTTCCATCCAGCTGATTTTAGGGCAGAGCTTCATATACTCAAGAAAGGCTTCAAATGGCACTTGGATACTAAGATTCTTTCTTGCCAGTCCCATGCCTCTAGGTGAGTACTTTGCCCTCACACACTTGCATCATTACCAGTCTTCTTAAGGGATGAAGTCATGATGGAGACTGAATTTTTATTAACCATAATTAAAATGATCATCAAGATGGGCTAAAGGTAAGATCATCTTCCAAAATTTAATTTGCAAGGCCATTTATTGAGAAAGTATTTTTAAATACAGTTCATTTAGCATTTACATAGCTCTTCATACCAGAGTGACAGGAAACTTCACAAGCAAGGCAAATTCAGAAGCTGCAGCTGTGTTCTGCTGTCTCATGACTTTTTTTGTTTAAAGAGCCTTTGCAGCTTTCAAATCAGCCACCACCTTCCCCAGTTCGGGAATGGCCAGTAAGACCTCTGCTCCTACCACTGCTGTGTGTTACCTGGAAGGGCTCAAACCTGAGTATCTCCAGCACAGTAACTCCAATCCAGCTGATGGTCAACTGCTCCAGCTTGTCCAGAGGAACACCTCAAAATTAATCAAACCCTTTATTCCACAAACCAAACCCTTCTGTGCTCCTATTCCTCAGCCCAGGCACAATTTGACTTCTTTGAAGTTAGAGAAAATAAGCAGCACCCAAATGCTCTCACACGTTTTCCTCAACAAATGCCTTGCCTGCCTGCACTTCCCTGCACATCGAGGCCAGCCAAGCCATCCGTGTCCCCCAGGGAGGCAGCAGGCAGCTGCTGCCACAGGCCTGAGCAGGCTGAAAGCTTTGGGTTAGGGATGGCGGCAAAAGGAGCTGGGCTCACAGTCTTGCAGTGTTTACAGCACTGACATTGCTTTGAAGAGGAGTGAGAATGAAATAGTGTTGGATTGCTTTGCCAGACAGCAGCAGAAAGCTGCTCTGGTAACCCTGGGCTCTCGGTCAGGGGCTGGAGGAGCAGCTCCAATTCCCCCTCACTCCCCTGGGACTCTAGGGCTTGCAGAGGCTAGAGAGAGATACAGCTCAACCAAAAAATGATCCCTCTCAAATGTTTCATGATCTAATGCAAAGTAAGCAACTGCCCAAAAATATTTTTCAGTGTATATAAGCCAATTAAGAAGAGCACTCCTCCTCGGAGCTGCACAGGTGCAACCCAGTGCTTTGACAGCTCGTGCTCCATTTCCAATGGAGCCTTGCTGCCCCTATTTTTTGCTCTTCAGATCCAGACTCTGTTCACACCACCCTGCCACAATTCAATGGGTCCCTTCAACTCCACACGGTGACAAAACACATTTCAACTATGCAGTGACAGCCCTGAGTGCTGCATGGCTGCAGCGGTGCACCCTGACTGAGGGGCTGTTCCCAGATCACCTTAATTCCTTTCTCCCCTACACTGCCCCAGATGATCTGCTGCAGAGGACACCCTGGAGGCAACACCACTGTGCTCGCCACGAACAGGTATCTGGCAACTTGCCTATTAGCAATTTTCCCCCTTGGTGACAGATGCGGCTGCGGGCGCAGGCAGGGTTGCCATGGCAGCCCATCCATCACAGCCAGCACCGCTGGGACCACGCCAGTGGGCCCTGCCCTGGGTGGGCTCTGCCCTGGCTGGGTTCTGCCCTGGGCTGCTGCCAGCCACTGCTCAGCCCCCATGCTCTGCACACCCCCCTCTCCCTGCTGCCCATGCCTGGCAAGGCATCTCCAACCATGGACTCAGTGCATCGTGGATGGCAAGAGCAGATGACAATTGTCCGGTTGAGTGGCACCTCCACGGCCTTGTGCATGTGCACAGGGTGTAAATGGATGGGGATCAAGCAGGGTGCCTGCAGTTTCCAGCTGTCCTCAGGGCAGGGGTCCTTCAGGACGGGGTCATCTCCCCCGTCCAGCTCACACTTCCTAATGAACGCCCCATCTCTCGCCACTCAACAAAACCCCACCTCAAAATATCTCAAAACTGCACAGCCTGGTATCCTACAGCTTAGATCTAAGATGAGCAAGGGGAATTTAATGAGTTTAACTCCAAGAAGCAGCAGTTAGCTGATTAACTGGGTCCTCACATCTCCTGGGAACTTCCCTGGTTTCTGCAGCCCACCCTCGCTGTTCCCTTTCTCCAGAGGCACTCCCAAGCAGGATCCCCTAGAGGGTGGTCCCCTAGCTAAAGGTGGGCACAGTCACCCTTGAAGGTCCACAGCACACCAGAAAGCAACATATTACCCAACATAGGAACAAACCTACCTCCTGTTTTTTCATTTCTTTTAAAACGTTCCATAAAGGTTGTCCCTATGACTTTTACTTCCTTTTTTTTCCCCCTAATACATCAGATTTGTGATGCATCTGCTAAAATACCCTTCACGCAGCTCTTTAATTCCAGGAAAACTGGATTCTTTAGTAACCTCCTCTTTCAGGGTGAGTGGCTGCTGTGGAAAGGAGCAGCAGCACCAACAGACCTGCCCAGCAGAAGCGATGACAATACTTCATGTTGGAAGCCTGCCACGTTTCTGAGAGATCCTAATCTCCCACTGAAAGAGTTCCCTATTTTTTATTTCCGTATCAGCCTCCTGGATGTCGATAAAAAGAATTACTTGGGCATTATCAGAAACCGTTTTATTTCAACAAAGAGCCAATGAAAAATAAACAAGCCTTTATCTGTGCAGCAGGACTGATAGAGTTTGAGGGAGTCCTAATTCAATCAGATCCCAAAACAACAGCTATTTAACACAGCAAGCACCAGCACACCTCTCCTCCACAGCTGGGGAGCTTTCCCTGGAATACCTCCACCAGACTCAGCACTGGGTATAGACTTAAAAAACCCTTCACACCGCAGTGCAAGAAAAGCAGCTTTTGCACAAATTTTTTTTACTAACCCATTGAGAGAGGCTACAAAATTAAGAGGAGAGGTTGGAGTCTGGAAGGGAATTTAGATTATCTAGCCTGCCTTTCCCAGGGGGCAAGAACAAACTGCACAGCTGGCTGATGAACATCTTCTCCCCCTGCACAACTGGGTGATCCGCTGTGGGAAACCCAGGTTCTCCTCCAGGCTTGGGGCACCTGAAGGTGATACAGCACATACAGCCTCCTCTGCTGTGTTATGATGGTGAGAATCGATGAAAGAATCACAGAATATCCTGAGCTGGAAGGGACCCACAAGGACCATCAAGTCCAACTCCTGGCCCTGCAGAGGAAAACCCCAAGAATCCCACCATTTCCCAGAGAGTATTGTCCAAATGCTCCTTGAACTCTGTCGGGCTTGGAGCTGTGACCACTTCCTGGGGAGCCTGTTCAGTGCCCAGCCACCCTCTGGCTGAAGAACCTTTTCCTAATATCCAACCTAAACCTCCCCTGACACAGCTTCAGGCCATTACTCTTAATGCCATACCTCTTGATCCAAGGAGTTGTCTACTGAGCTTTTCTTTTTGGAAGTTGGAGCTGTTCTGCATAGGCAAGTTAAAAAACATTATTTTGTTAACACTTGGGTATGCCAAGAGCCCTTCCTACTGGAGCTGGAGGAAAAAAACCAACAAAAAACAAACAAACCCTGTTCTCTGGTCAGAGCACACAAATCCCAGACCCAAGCAGTGTAAAAAAGGCACTGAGCAGAGCCCAGCTTTGGGGAGGGCTCCTCTCATTATTGAGGGCTTTGGCACACAGATGGTGGGTTTTTCCCCCCAGGCACTCCTGCAGCACAAAGTGAAATGTTATGGGCTGCTTTAGTTTTTTTTTTTCTTCTTTTTTTTTAAATTATTATACACCAGCTAAAGCCAAATGGAATTTCACAGGATGAAAAGGCATTTCTCAGCCTGACAGCTTTCTCCTTGCTGAGTCCTAGGCCAGCTGCAAGGAACGTGCTCCCACCAAAAATAACCTGAACACCCAAGCAAGAAAAGCCCCTGGAGTCTAAGTTCCTAAGTCTTCCTAATAATTCATTGTACCAGAAAGTCTTGGGGAACAAAATGGCACAGAAGTCCATCAATTCCATTTTTGTCCTGGGAGGAATGTCCTCTGAACCTCTCCAGTCCCCACCAGATGCTCTGGCACGTGCATGCAGGGGCTAACAGCTGAAGTCATTGAGTGTTTTGCTAAAATAAAGCCTATATTACACAGAAACTACAGGAAAGAGCATGCTTCTGCTCTTCAGCATCTCCATTGTCTCCCAGATGAACCATGGATATTGGTTACCCCTGAAAAATTATGCTCCAGCAATCTTGCTCAGGCACAGCAAAGCTCTGGAAACCACCCATGGGTAACACAGAACTGACTGGATTTACAAGACTGTGAGGCAATAAATGCTATCTAGACCACAGGACAACATCCAGGTCGTTGTATTTAGGATCAGTCCAACACAGCCTTATCTCCGACGCTGCCCCAAGGAAAGCAGGGTCCCAAACTGCTGCTCAGGTTGTCCACAGGCACCGCAGGCTGTTGCTCCTGAGACTGTGACCGGCACAGCCAAGCTCAGAACACAGCACAATTAACTTCAATTCATTTTTCACTCCTGGGAAGCCCCAATCTGCAGTGCCACTGCCCTGCCCTGCGAGCATCAGCTGCCAGCAAGGGGTGGGCTCCGATGCTCTGGCTCTCTCCGGAGATAGACGGTAGATTTAAACTCTATCCTCCATGGTCTGGGAATGCCGAATTAATAACTGAGAAGCCACTGACAAGGGACGCAGCGGGAGGAGGCAGCCAAGGATTTACGGAGACACAAAGCAGCTTTTGATGCCCTTCAGCAACACGAGGCGCCTTCACCGAAATGGCTGAACAGCCACAGACCTCCCGGCCCTCCCCTCAGCGTCCCCCTCCTCTTTATTCACCTGCACTGGCTCTGTGAAACACGAAGCACAAGAGGCAGCGCTGAGAGCTGGCAGGAATCACGTGCACCTAGCATTCCCCCCAACCTACGTCTTCCCAGCGACGCTCCTGGCTCCCCCTCCACTCGGTTTTTGTGATGCACATATTTTCATAGGATGGAATAATTTTCAACTGAATATTGTAACAAAGACAATGCTAATGACACCTCAGAATATAAAGGGTTTTATCAGCAGCCTGTGAAGGTTTTATGGCAAAATGGAGAAGCATTTTGCAGTGCAGCAAGAGCCATTTAAAAGCCATGGCTTCAAGAAAGATGGATGCAAAATAAGGCTTTTTGTGCAAGACAGGTGCTGTTAAGTGGACAACAGGGAGTAAATAATTTCTGTCAAATGCAAGTTTTTTAAAAGAAAAGAAAGCAACTTACCCAGAGCTGATCATCCATTCCTGGTGGGTTCTTTTTAATAAAAGCACCATAATAAGTAGCAATATTTCGGTGGTGAGAATACTTCTTGAGCATGTTAATTTCTTGTTTGATCTCTTCCTCTTCATCCTGGGATGAGGTGAAAAGAAAAGAAAAACAAAACCAGAGGCATTAAGAGACAGCATTTTACAGGTTCCCTGTTCTCTTTGTACGTGGGTGTACTTCCAAGCATCCCACTCCTGACTGACCTTTTTCAAGCTTCTTTGCACCATTTTCTATAGACACTTTCTGCAGCAGAGCCCTGAGAGCTGGACTGAAGACTAATGGATTGCTGCTTGAGCCAAAAGCCAAGGAGAAAACACATGCTTTGCCACATTCCCTGTCACATTTTTAAACCCGGAACTGGACAGATCTTCAGGAGGTGTGGAAATCAGTTTATTTCCTAAGAGTTCAGATCAGGTCATCTCCTCCAGAGCAGGATCCCAAGAGGATCTTCAGAACAGGGCAGCAGTTCTCTCTCATGGGTCAGTGACCCACTATCCCTGTGTGCTGCAGGAGTGAGAGCCCCAGGAAGTCCCAAACAGCTGGGTATCTGAAGGTGTAAGAACCCACCGAGGGGCTGGGCAAGCAAAGCAAGGTCTGGCTGGGAATCAAACCCTCACTTGGAGATGTGCTCTCCATCCAGAGGTGCACCAATGCCAGACTTTGACATCACAGCCAAATCTCGTGTTTTCAGCGGTTAAGACATTCCTCCATCTTTTTAAACTAATTTCTTTACAGTTCATATGATAATTAACATCAGTCTTGTGTTGCTCTGAGGCTCGACCATATCTGTGTTACCCCAGTGATGCATCAGCACACGCTCCCAGACCCATCAGAGCCCCAGGATGGTTTTGCAGAAACCACTGCACGGCAGAAGTGCTCCTGTGCTGTGCATCCCAACCCTCCAGCACATTGCTCCTGCACACCCTGGAAGCAGCACATGGCCTTTGGGGACACCAGGCATTGCTGGTGGTGCGATGGCAGGTGCTGCCTGTCCACAAACTCTGTCAGACTAACTCGGTCCTCGTGACATGCACCATTCCCATGGGCTCTCACAGCCCCTCTCCACCCTGTCTGCCAAGCCACAATAGCTGAAGCAGTGGAGGCAGAGGAGCCACGCCAATACTTGTTTGGATATCCCACCTCATGACCATCAAACGTGCCCTGGTTGTACTTTAAGCTGACTGAATTCCAGCCCGCTGCAGTTCCACAGGCAGCAGTTAGAACCTTGATGTCAATGACCTTTATTGTAAAGGACCAGAAGGGCTGTTCATTCTCTATTCTCCTTTATTCCTCTCGTGTCCCTCACCTGCTTCATCCCGACCTCCAGATTTCCAAATGGGCAAAGGCCAAGACACCCCAAGGAACAGTGCAGCTTCTCAATGAGCGATGCCCCCTGACCAGGTGCCACATAACTCAGACAGAAACACATCTTTCTTCCCAAAATACCACAGTGGCTACTCTCTTCTAAGAGGATTCAGGGAAGAGCAACGAGGATGAGGATGGAAGGAACAAAAGCAAAAAGTATCTAGCTGGAGACCGTATAAACAACCTCCAGTTTTATTTTCGGTAAGAACATGGAGGGTATAAGCACCAAAGAAGATGAGGAATGGCCCCAATGTTACACGGAAAACCTGGGGACTATTCTGGAAGACCTTTATCACCTCTCTTACTCAAGTAGTCAACACAGCTTAGCTTGTTTTCATTTGTCCAGGAAACCAAGGGATAGAACATGTAGTTTCTCAGGCCACAGAGGTGGTCATTTTTAATTGAAGCACCTTGCAACAACAACTACAAATCAGCAGCTGGATGCTCAGCAGTGCTGGGAGCACGGAGCAGCACTCAGCATAAAATCCCACCAGGTCTCTGAACATCACTAGCCAGCTCTTCAGTCATTCCCCACCTCATGCCCGGCTCTCTAGGAAAAATGGAGACAAGTCACAGGGGACACATGGTCTAAGGTTTTATCTCGAGTCCCTCTTTAAGTTGAAGAACTCAAAATGCGGCAAAAAAAACCCCTCCAGAGCATCAGAGCTGGGGATGGCAACTGAGGGCATGTCTGCATCTGCATGGCCATGTTTGGTGTCTCCAGCCCAACCTCCTGCTCCAAGCAGGGCCACTGCCAGCAATCACCACCAGCAAATCCAGCGAGGGAGGGAAGAAAATGGAATTATCATAGCAAGCTGCTGCACCTACTTCAACCCAAAAATGAACAAAACCCACAGGCCAGGCTTTTCTGCCGCGCTTTGCCTCCATCAATCGATTCGGTTACATCCACCGCTGGAAGTAGGTCACGCAGCAAACAGCAGGACCAGCCCCCGGAAAATTAATCCAAACTCTTAATTCAGAGATAGTGGCTGCCCAAACCAATGAAGTGCTGTAATTTGAGGGCCTCTATGCCGCAATCTTCCCTGGGAGATAATTAGCAAGAGCGGAAATGAGTTAAACAAAGCATCACTGTCAGGAGCCCTTAGGGGTTTAGTGCAAGGCATGTGGTCAGGATGAGACACTGGCTGGGAACTCACTGAACACAGAATCACAGAATGCTTTGGGTTGGAAGGAACCTTAAAGAACATCTAGTTCCAATCCCCCTGCCATGGACAGGAACACTCTCCACTCGATCAGGTTGCTCAGAGCTCCATCCAACCTGGTCTTTACTCTCCAAAAGCTGCAGATGACTATGGTTGGGATGGCCACACTAGTTCCGTTCTCCGTTGACTTCTGAAAGACACATTGTCATCAGGGACATCCTGGAAAAACAGGTGGGATGGAAGGTCTGGATCAAATGAAGCAACAGCAGCACTGAAATTGGTGTGTGTCAGGAGGAGGTGAAGGACTGAGTTTGGGTTTTCAGCAGCAGCCTTTGCACTGAGCCTGGCCCAGGTGCCAAACATGGCTGTAGGCACAGTGCAGGGACCAGCTTCAGAAATTACTCCAGAAGCAATTCTCCAGTGGCTGGAGAACATGGCTCTAGATCTGACTTCAGCAACAAAAGCTTTGAAGCACAGTCAGTCCCTTACCACAGCACAGGTTTCCACAGTCTTCCCTGTGGTCATTGCCTGTCCTGCCCAAGCCTGGTCTTGCTCTGAACTAGTTTCCTCTGGCTAAAAGCAGCCTAAGGGGAATATAATTAAATACCCAAAAACCACATCCCATGCTAAAATCTGATTTTACCTTGACATTCAAGGTAAATAAATCTGAACCTTGGACATTCAGATCTGAGGCCCAGCTTTGAAAGATAAAGTTTTAGGTCAGGGACGTGAACTTAAAGATGTGGATGAAATTACTACTGGGCAGGATCAAGATTCCAGGTACTTTTCTCCAACATCTTTGCTTGGAAGTGATGATATTTTAAAACCACCGAATTAAGTGTGTATTCAAATTTAAGCCCATGTTTGGCCTCAGAGTAATATTTTGATTTCTCAGCTTAAATTCATTCTAACATCAGACTTCATCCCATGGGAATCTCGCTGCTATTTTTGCCATGGGTTTATGTTTGGTGGGTCTGCCTATTCCCTGAGAGTCTGCTTCCCACGGGAACGAGATAAATGGCACTTGTAGATACTGCAAGTAAACAGGAACAAATCTCATTCACATTTACAGACTTGTTTCCACACATCATTTCACCTGTTAGCACCAAAAATAACCTGGATGAAGGTCCCACAGATATTAATACCACACCATAACATCTAAGGTATTTCAAAACATACTCTCAAGGCCAGCTGCCTGCTTTCACAGCGAGTCATTTCTGTACGTACTGAGTTCCCAAAAGCTAATTCAAAAATTAAGGTGGGTAGATTGTGATCCTAAATTTTGAAATGCGTTGTTCCGGTACAAAAAAAAAAAAAAAAAGACCAAACACAACAAAACATTTTCTTACTCCCAAGCCTGACACTGTTTCTGTAGGCAGGAACTTTGGGAGGTATAGTACTGCACTCAGAAAAAAATTATTCAAGGAAAAGCATCCTCATGTCATCCTAAGTGCATCTGTTTAGGTTTGTGGGGATCATGGCAACTCCACTCTTATTTTTCTTTTGTGGCCGCTAGGAAATGGCGAAACCATTCCTCCCTCTAAATTCTGTTATTCATTTAATAAATTGTAAATTCTTGCTTCTCTTAATCTGACACAAGTTTCAAAAGAGCCACGATTATGAGATCAGGGTGGTACATCTTGTTCCTCTTTATCAGTGGGATGCACAGGAATTATTTAACTTGCCTAATGAAGTTATTCATAACAATATTTGTACATAGTTTTGGTTAACAAAAGGCTCTTTAGTGAAAAACATAGATGCAGAGAAACTGAAATGTGTTTATGAATACACGATCCTGTTGCTACTTTTGTCAAGGGCATGTGTGATAGGAAGAGAGGGAATGGCTTCAAACTGACAAAGGACAGGGTTAGGTTGGATATAAGTAAGGAATTCTTCCCTGTGAGGATGGTGGTGCACTGGTGTAGGTTGCCCAGAGAAGCTGTGGCTGCTCCATCCCTGGAAGTGTTCAAGGCCAGGTTGGATGGGGCTCTGAGCAACTTGGTCTTGTAAAAGCTGTCCCTGCCCATGGCAAGGGTTTGGAACTGTGCGGTCTTTAAGGTCCCTATGATTTTCTTCAGATTTTATTACGGCATTTAAAAGAGCCACTGCTGGGAACTGGATGTTGTTGCATTTCAGCATAAACCTACCTAACCTCCAAAACTCTTGAGGATTTATTTTTTTCTCACATATTCATTAAAACCAAAACATCTTAGTGGCACATATCACATTAAGACAAAGGGGATTTACTTCCCAGGAACACCAGTCTTCCACCAACCCCCATATGTTATCCATCCCATTCCCCTTCCCCCCATATCTATAATTTAAGGATGCAGAAGGTGAGGATACATTACCCCGGTGACGTCCATAACCTTAATAGCAGCGAGCTGCCCTGTTTTAACATGACGACCCTGCAAAAGAAAAGGGAGAAGTTTATTTGGTTTTGCTCAGTGAGACTATTTTCCTTGCAGTGAACAATACCCTTAAACAATCTCCTTGTTCCTGGCAGCATCTGCACATTTTATTTTTTTCGCTTTTTGCTTTTCCAAGAGCATCTTCACAGCAGCCATGATGGGAGGGCAATTCCCTGCCCTTCCTCCTGCCATTGCAATTAATTAGTACACGGCCTTCAGTGCTGTATTTTCCTGGCAAACAAGTCCTTTAATGCTCAGCCATGCAAAAAAAACCCAGCTCAGGGCCTCTCCTGAGCACAGAGCATGACTCGGCTGGAAATGGGCTGCTGGAGCTGTGATGATGGGAATGTGCTGGCACTGCCTTCGGTCCACTCGTGTCCCAGCCCTGGCTCTCACGGATCTGGGGGCACACCAGGGACTCCGGGCCTGCAGGGCACCATACGCACTCTGACCAATAATTCATTTATTTTGGGAAAGTCCTGATTAACAGGCTAGGGAAGATTTTCAAAGCAGATTTGTTTCTAGGCTGTGGAAGTAACCCCATCCTCTGTGTTGGCACAGCCAGGGAATGTGATCTAAAGGAGATGCTTGAGAATCAGCACAGGAACCGAAGGCCCTGGACACATAGCAGGTCCCTTTTTTTACTGAAAAATTAGCAAATCACTGCTATGAATTGCTTGTTGCACAGTGCTCGACTACATTAATCCAAATGGAAAAATGCCTGGAAGCGATACGGAAAATATAAGAGCTCCAGCTATTGATGAGGTCTTAAAACTAACACAACTGCTATCGGGCAAGGCGATTCGCAGGCTTTCCTCCTCTCCCGACCAATGGATCACACAACATCATATCAAAACCGCTCATATCGAATCACACACACAACAACCCTTTGACGGCATGCGCTCTGATTCCAAAGCAGGAAGTCTGATGCTTCTCCTCCAGTAAAGCCAGCAAATGCTGATCCTGTCAGAAGAGCTGGGAGGCAAAGGGAAGCATCCCTATTTCCCAGTCACTCCTTACGATGGGAGCTGCCCAAGGCCCCATCATGTGAGATATGGTATGGAGGACACAGAGGGAGTGGCAGCTTCTGACCTACAGCTTTGATAACTAACACTCCAAGGACACAACAAGGAGCAGAGGCAGAGAGGGGTCAAACTACAGCACTGCAGAAAGAGAGAAAAATAGGAGCTTTTCCTAAATTGCAGGCTCCTCCTGCCCCCCCATCAGTGTGCGTGTTGATGAGCTGGGGTTTGTACTCAGGAGTACCAGCCCTCCTGCAGGCTGGAGGTGGTCTTCCACACCATCTCGCCTCCAGCAAGAGCCCCAAACTACCAGACACGGGAACCTCTCTCCGGTCCCTCAGGTTTCCAGGCACGGCGCTGGGAAGCAAACCCACACACCGGCTGCAGAGCAAGGCGGCATCATCCTCTCCAAATTTATGACTTCACCAGGCAGCCAATTCACCCACCAGGGCTCCTCGCTCATTTATTAGCAAAATTTATATGTCCTGAGCAACCGCATGTTCTAACAACGGAAAAAGAGCTTTATTTAAAATATGTGCAACATAAAAAGTAATAAAATCGAGCACAGCCCAGCAGCACCGGGCTGTGGATGAAGCATCCCCTGGATGTGGCCGTCGGGAAGGAGGGGCACATGGCCAGACACCATCTATTTAGACAGCTAAATGTGCAGAAACAAATCCTCCTCTTCCTAAATTCATCCTTGTTTGCTTGGCCAGGAAGACTCTTTGTGTTCCGACACTTTAATTAAAGCCAATGGAGCATGAGCAGGGAAAACGCTTGGATACAACCACGGCGTGACGCACCTGCCATGAAGTGGAGAGGGGGAAGCAACCTGGGACACTGCAACCTCATGTGTTTGGTAGTTATACCCACCCCCATCTGATGCATCACTACCTCATTTTGTATTTTAGGGAAATGCCCCAGCCTTGCTGTGGTGAAGTGCTGCTTCCTCCCTTGGCACTGGCCAAGGGGAAGCAGAGCCCTGCACGCCCACAGCATCCCTCTCCCAGGGATCTGCAACCACGTTGTGTGCCTCCCAAATATTTACAGATGATGGTAAGGACTTACTATCGAGTAAGCATTTACCAAAACAAAATAAACCACTTGGAAACATATGTTAATGTGACCCATGAGGGACATTTAGTCATGCAAAAATCAGGTGAAGTAGAACCAGTAAGTATTTAGCCTGGGATCCTCTAACAAAGGTTTGCTTTTTGTATAGTTTGTTCATGACAATGGATTACACAGTTTTCTCCTGGCAGATGAAGCCATCCAAGGAAACCACATCTCCTCACCATTCAACTATCCCTTTTAATTCAACATACCTATTCCTCACTTTTCAGACTTGTAGTGAAACCACCATAAGTGATTTACAAAGACCAGCTGATTTTCACCCTACTGCAGGTATTTTTGGATGTTCAACACAGATACAGACAGGCTGGAGAAAGACACTGAGAACTGGAAGTGTGAGATGTAATACAGGAGTTAAATCAGCATCTGACCTGCACCCATTAAAAGGTGCCATGGCAGCAATAAACCCTTCTGCCACTGTGAGCAATCAACCACCTTCTGCATCTTGGCCTCACAGACATAAATGCCCATGCCCAAAGGCTGGAATCAAGACCAGGAGTATTCGTGCCCCTGCAGCCTCTCCAAAGTATCCAGCTGGATCAGGCAGCGGAGCCATTTCTGCCAAAGCCATGGCAAGATGAAATTGTTCATTAATGAACTGCAACTGCTAAGTTGTCCACTGTGAATATGCACTGCTGTAAGGAGGCTACAAATGGGGATTGGGGTAGCAAGGCAAGAAAAATGCAAAAAAAACCCTGTTGTGATGCTTTTACCTCCCGCATTTTCTCTACCCATCAAAATTTGTTGGCTTTTTCCTTTAAATCATTGTCACAGCAGGGCCCTCCACTGTAAAACCACACAAGGACCAAGCCCTACTCCTGGGATCACTTCTATTCCTCCAACAACAAATACGTGGGTCAAGACAGGCAAGAAGTGTTGAAGTTCAACAGAAAATCTCTACTTTCTTAAAATTCCACCTTTTCGGTGCCCCATGCTCGGGAGCTAACCCTGGGGATGCTGGAGAGGGTGCAAAGCCTTCAGGAGGATGGGACTCTTCCTGAGTAAGAAAGTCACTTCTGAGTCTTCAGATCACACCACCACCAGTGTTTCTGGAGGAAACTGGAGCTCCTAAAGCGTTTTCACTCTCTCCAGATTTGCTGTCAAGGTTCACTTGGGTATAAACCCACATTTCAGCCTCAAGATTATTCAAGCGTGGTCTTGAAAGCTGCCACAATTTTTAATTAAACACCCATCTGAGCATAAATTCATGCTCCTAATTACTCTCAAAATGTTATATCAACTATCAGTAACTTGATAATGTCAAGTATTACGACTAATTTCTGCAAATGAAGCAGGCACCACGAGTTTTTTTCTTCAAAGGTTGTGGTCCTCACACTCCATAAAGTGTAATGGACCAGTACACGATGGGAACATTGGTAAAAGCTTTTAAACACCAATTGATGCATTCAGGCATAATATTTACTAAATAAATAAACCCTGGCCTCAATATCAGCCTTTGTACACAACAACTGCATGTCCTGGCCCAAAATTCAAGTCCACCTTTTAGGGACAGAAAGAGGATGATTGATTGTTGCTTTCAAAAATTTTGCTTCCACAAGCATGGATTTCACCTCTAAGCAAAAACTGCAATTTCTGTACCCAGAAATGTATCCCATCATATTTACTTAACTTCTGCTGTCGGCTCTTATTCACTCCACAAAATAAATGACCCACCACCTGCTGCAGCCAGTGGGACACAACCAGAATCGTCATTCTCTTGAGAAAGGCAGAGCTCCCATTTTTCCAGCTGGGCAGAGGAACATCTCTTACGCTTCCCAGCCTGGACATGCAGCATCCAATGCCCCATGCATACATAATCCCCACAGCAGGCATCTAATGGAGCAACCATGTTGTAGGTCTGATACTTTAAAGCAAAACACTTGTGACCCAGCCATTCTGCACTGCCCTTAGTCATGTTGAATGAAAATATTAGTGTGATTAAGGTGCTCTTGCAAGGCACTGTAGAAATTTCGACATGAATGGTCTTGCTGGGACCAGACCACAACACTGCTGAGGAATTATAACCTGAGGAACACTCTGTCTCATACAGAAATCTCAGTGAACTGAGACAAGTAACAAAAAGTCTCATAAAAATCCAAATATTACCACTTTGGCAGGAGAGAAGCCTTCCAGCTAAGTTTCTTCCATTACATTTTTGCTGCAGTTGAAATATTGAGCTGGTGCCAGCAACCTGACAACCACCTTTTTTACTGTAACTCCTGCCTCCAAACAGCACATCCTCAACACTACCACCTCCATCATATTCTTCCTACAACTCGAACGGCACAGGATACCAGAGCTTTTGCCAGGTTAGAAATCACCAGTTCGGTTTTCTATGTTGACAGGTATTTTTTGTTAAGTGCTAACTATGACAAACTCTTTGCCCAGCCCTATTTCTGCACATACACCATCAAGGTGTTCACTGGTGAGTCTCATCTCCTCCATGCTCCGTTTCTGCATCCAAGTCCTTCTGCAGCAAAGCTCTCCCGAGATGGGCCAGAATTTCAGACAGGTCCANTATTATTGTACAGCTTTGGTCTGCTCATTTCGGCATTTCAGTAGCTTTTCCCTTCTCCCTTTCCCTTGTGTTCTTAGAGGGGGTGGGGGGAGGAAAGGCTGCAAACTGTAAGGTTTGAGCATTCGGCAGAAAGATCCGATCCAAACCGTTACAGGTCCATGGTCCAGATCCTGCCAGTTCCTTGTTTTCCTGCAGTTTGAGACAATTCAGGGTCTCTATCCAAGATTTTTAGCATGAAGGCACTTCAGCACTACTGCACTGAAAGCTGCATCCAACTTTTCCTAAGAGAAGGAACTTTGCCTTCCAATGGGAGCTGTGAATCTGAACTGCCATCCTGCAGTACATTAGACCATTTTATAGCACCTGGTGTGATTTGTTCTCAGTTTTTACAGAGTACAGGCACATTTATGTACTTGGTTTCCCACTGAAAACAATCTTGAGGGTGCCAAAATCCCCTTTCCAACTAGTTTGAGGGGCTAAAATACTTACTGATATAAAATACTTACTGATATATACATAGTGATGCATATTCTAGTGTGAAAATTCAGCAGTTTCCAAAAGAAGAAGCTGTTTTATAAATTATGTACTCGAGCTTTGTACTTGGTTTACACATTTCTTCAAACATATCTGAAATAAATCCACGTCTCCGAGAAGGTAATTAAAACATCGGATACTCTGCATAGCAGTCCAGCATAAGAAAAAGTGAGTCATATAACAGGATGGGAAAAATGTTTATTTTAACAAAGAGTAACATATCTCTTTGATTAAAACAAGAGCCATCACGGGCCAAACCTTATTGCTGCTGCCTGCACTTAACCCCAGTGCTGGGAGTTCCAAGCCAGTGGGGACTCAGGACAGCTCTGCACACCGGGGATCAGGCCTTCATTCTGGCTGGGGATTCACCCCCTTCTCTCTCTGCCCTACTGCAGCCAAACCTCTGCCCTTTGCAGCCAGGTGAGGGTCCAGAGTTACCCCTCTGCCCACCTGAGCTCTCCTGCAGAACCCTGGTTGCTCACTTGAACACAGCTCTTTACCTCTGGCCAACCTGCTGACAGCCCTTGGGTTGCTTCTGGAGGGCAGACCACCTTCACTGAGCAGGACAGGCACAAATTTCACTCACAGCCAATCCTCCCCTTACATTTGTCACCTTTTCCAACGTTTTAAAAAGTTAAATCGTGGAAAACTTTCAAAAAAATTGGAAGAGAAACCAGACAAAGTGGATTTTTTTCTGTTTTGGTTCTCAGCTGGGCATTTTGATTAATACTTCAGTTTGGATTGAACAACCAGAACTTCCCCTTGGAGTAGCCTAAATCCTCTCCCACTACAGTTCTAATTGCACAGGCCCAAGCTAATGTTCTGTGCTAACTGAACAAAGCTAACCTCAAGACTGAAGTGTTTTCAGTCCTCTGTATCAATCGAGCTCTGAGCAGGGCCACGCAGCTTGGAGAGCTGCAATTCCATTACTGAAGCTCCACAATAGGTCTGATGTTAAGTAAAGAAGGCAGGATTATTAGATTAACAAGCTAAATTGTTAAATTAGCATATTATTCATCTCCAGAAATAACAGGCACTATAGCATATAGGTGAGCAAGGCTTTAATCTCATATTCCCTAATATGTAAGCAAAGCACATCCCTTATGCCAGTGCTTCTACTGATTCCATCCCCTATCCCTACTGTAGTTCAAAGGAGGCTGGAGACACCCACCTCCAGCTCAGGAAGGACTGAGGTTTCCCTCTTCTATGGATCAAACCACTGGTATAAGACATAACCTAAACCAGCATCAGAGATCCCAAAACCTTCCAGAAGTTTCTGTAGATGGTTCCTCTAGATGTGGCTTGCAACCCTGGTAATTCCCACCCAGACAAATCCACTGACTAGAAAGCACATGCCTCTCTCTTGAGGCCCTGACACCATTTAGCACCAGCACACCGGCCACAGAGGGTTGTGTGTCTGCTCCACACTCACAGCACGGACTGGGACAGATTTTGTCCACAAGTGTTTGACGATGTAGGTTTTGAAGAACTGCTCTTCATAGTCACAGCAAGCACTGCAGCAGAGCAGATTTTAAGATATTTCTGCATCGGCAGGGCTTTCCTAGAGCCAAATGTTGCTCTGGGAAAGGGGGGGGGTCAAAGCCTCACCAAGAGCTGGTCTGTGCTGGAAGGTGAGTGGGCCAAGCACCACAGCATGGACCAGAGAGAGATGGAGACCATCAACAGACAACAAATGCATCAAAAGCGGGTTTAAGGAGCACCCTACGGGAACCTGAAGCACGAAAGGACTAAGGAGAGAGATTCCTGACAAAGAGTAACGTATATGTGTGTGTATATATATATATAAAAAAAAGAAGGACAAGCAGTGCCTTAGGAAAATATTCTGAGTTGATCCCACACTGAAGGCAGTAGGATTCAGAGCACCAGTGGGATGGAGGAGGAATGGGATCCTGCCAGTTATCATTGGACCCCCTGCAGACTTCCCAGGCCCTCTGTGAGCTTTGCTCCTTGTCCCAGCACCCCCAGGTCCAACCTGGCAGTTCCTAGCATGGGGCAATCCACAGCCCATCCCCTGGAGCCCTGCAGACCTTGGGTGCTCCTTCCCCTCCCTCACAGCCTGCCCTCCCTTTGCCCCAGCTCCTTGGCTTCTCTGCAAGTGCACATTTTTGCAGCTAAAAGGAGGCAGCACAGCCTGTTCCCAACAACATCAGTTCATGACAGCCATGTTATTACCACCCTTTAACACCCCCACTGTGCTTCTGTTTCACGTCGCTGCCTATTCAACACTGCAGTATTCATAACTAAAATTAAACCCATGTTTAGGAGACCCATAAGGCACCCTTTCACACAGGCCACGTCTCTGGTAGCTGCACCAGGTTGTTCCTTCCAGTAGGGAGCACTGAGTCGTGCAGGGAAGTGCTGCCCACATGTGCCAGGACCACCCAGTCCTCTCAAGGGAGACACCTGGCTCCCAAGGGTGGCCCAAGGAAGGCCCAGGCCAGGATATCTCACTGGCTGACACCCCCAGAGCCCTGGTGCCTGACAGGTGGCAGGGGGCCACAAACCTGGCCAGGTCTTGACTGCAGCAGGGAGCTTTCACATCTGCAGAATGCCATGCAGATCCAGACTTCCATGTCCTTTTGCTGTATGCAACCCACAGCCAACCATTTCTGCATGTTGCCAGGGCTACTTCGGCTTTACCATGGCCAGAACCACATAGTTTTCAACTTTCAAATCCAAACTCCAGGATGAGCCCATCAGCTTCAGGGCACCAATTCCCGTCACAGGTGAAGGTGGCTCTGTGCAGATACAGGAATGGGCATTACAGGGCATTCCCTGAAATGACTGAGGATGCTCATGACCTGTGACCATATGCTTGGGATGCGAATGAGCCGCTGTGTCCAGGGCTCAGGGGCACCAGCACCGTCTCCACCATGCAACACGCTTTGGCAGCTGCTGCTATTTCTTCTGGACTCGTAGAAAAACCAATTCCCTTCAAAACAGATTGCTCCTAATGCGCTCCCTGCTGCAGGGCAGACAGGGCTTAATGCCTGCAAACGTGTGCTGCTGCCTCCCATGGCAATTTATCCCAAAACACTGAGGGACTCAGGTACCCCTCAGCCTCCTCAGGCTTTTGGTACCTCATTTATCCATGCCACACATTAAACAGTTGCATTTCAGCATGTGAAGTGCCACCTGCTCTTTAAGCCATGCCCCAAATCAGTAACTGTCTTGCAAACTGCAGCTGAGTTTAAAAAAAAAAATGGCCCTTACGGAAAAAACACTACACAGGCTGATGGAAATGTAGTTTCTGGAAACACCTCTTCAGTGCCATCTGCTTGACTTCGGCTCTAGTTTCATAGTAGCAAGATCCAATTTTGGAGGTGGCATGTAAAGTGCAAGGTGATTTTTCAACCAACAAACAGCGGGGAGAACCCCCTTCCACGAACCTGAGTGCTCAGCACCCTGTCCAGCAGCAGGGACGGACAGCACTGGTGGCAGGAGACAACCACGGGGGAGCCAGGTAACAGAGAGGCATCTGTTTCCTAAAGCTAGTTGAGGATTTTTAATTTCTTTTTTTTGTCCCTGTTTAAGGAAAACTTGAGTATGAAGGAGAGCCCATTATGTGTGGCGTTTTCCTGACCATTTAATCGAGGAAACTTAACTCTGTGGCTGTCAATGGTTTTTCACTGCGTTTCACTGACTTGCACAAAGGAGCCTGAATACAAAACCACTGACTTCTTCAGTGCACCAACCCCAATGCTCCAAATCCGTGAGAAATTTGGGCTGAACTTCTGAGTTCCTGGTGCTGAACTTGCACAGGACATACGTCCAGTTACCTTGAACCAGTTTCTAAGCAAGCCATCCTTACATCCTTTCACTGCCTCCCACTTTGAGCCTCTCCAGTCCTTCTCACACTTGGATCAGTACAGATCTAACCACCTTGATTTCTGCCCACGTGGCAAGGCTGACTGGCACCTGAGCCAGTTCATACATTCAGGCTTCACACATTCATCAATCCTAAGCACGACTCCAAGTCCCTGTCTCAGGGTGGTGGAAATAACAAGAGCAAGCTGATAAAGGTACTTACGTTTTATGGGGCTTAGGAGAAAATGCCACAGCTGCCAGAAGTTCTCACATATATCTCGTGGGTGACTGAAGTCGTAGCGTTAGGAAAGTAAGTGTAAGAATGACATAAGTAACCCCAGATGTTGTGCTGTGGAGGGCTGAGATGCTTCCCTAATCCCAGTGATTTTGTAACTCAAGATACTGCAAACCCTGTGTTGCACGTTTCTATCTATGTCAGCTTAAATATCAATTTTAGACCTCACATACTCAAAGGCAGATGGGTGCCACACTCTCTTTCATCCCGAGCTGCCTCCAGGGTTTTTGTCTGCCCTTAGCAGCCTTGACAACTTACTGTCCATCCTATCCTACTCCCAGTCACTTACTGTCAGGAGTCAATAAACATTTTGCAGTGCCTGTGTTCTACTGATTTAGAAGACGCAGCCATGCCCAGAGCAATACTATGTGATATACATACTAATTTAGCTGTACAGGGATACATCAAAGCTTCCATGTTGTCAGATGCTTTAAGCAAGTCAGGTATTGAGTAGCAAAATTTTAGAATCACTTATTGGAAAAGGGAGCCCGAGAAATGACGTGTAGACACCTTTATCCTTACATTTGCTTTACATATGTCACACATGCATGCACTGCTTTGTCCAGGATAAAGATGGGATTTTTGACTCTGCTGCAGAACAGCCCCACTGTGGCTCACTCTCTAAGTCAGCCTTGAGGGTTGGGATCAACATTGTCAATCAGCAGATTAAACTCCTTTGCTTTTATACTTTCTCCATTTCCAAGTCTCCTCTCTCAAGCAGGAATTTCTTACCCTTGCACTGGCAAGCCAAAGCTTTTCTGTAAAGCAATAAGGCAGCCAGGTCATTGTCTTTCCCTGCCTTCCCTAAAAACGGACCCAATGGCACCACTGGGTTGCCCTTGCTCAGTAGAGGACCCTCCTCCTGGGACACCCAGGGCTCCTCAAGAGTCCTCATTTCTCTGCAAAACAGAGAAACTGGGGTGTGAGGGCTCTTCTGGGAAAAGAAGGAGCCCTGAAAGACCCCACAAAAGACCCTCCCCCAGCTCCACATACGACCCCCATCCAGCCTCACAGCAGGCAGCACAGCCAAGAGGGGCTTTAGCCAGGGATTTGAAAGCAGTGAAGAGGAGGAGGACTTGGGATTAGCAGGGGACAGTTAAGCCGGTACCAGGGATTGCATGGGAACAGTACAGCTCAGGGACGAGTGGGAGGCAGCCAGAAAGGACCGAGCGTCCCTGCCACCTTCGGCACTTGAGGGCACGAGGGACGAGCCCAGCACTCGCACAGCATGTTGCTGTTTGGTAATTGGGGGCTGCAACCACTGCCTGACGTGGTTATCAATGCAGGAGGGCTACCCAGCCATTATGGGCCCTACTTACAGGGCAATAACGTGTGCAGACACAAGTCAATGCCATGCAGTTTGAAGGAACGGACTGAAGGCTATGGATTTTACTCACTGTTATTTGCAAAGTGAAACAAAGCAGACGAAAAAGCTCTCAAAGCAGCCCGAAAAGCTGCCTGCAGGCAGGGCGCCTGCCGGAACGTGGGCAGCTCATGGAGGCTGCCTGCAGCTTTGCAGGGAGAACACATATGGGCAGGGGGTGATGGCCTTTTATTCCACTGGATAAAGATCTTAGTGGAAATCTGAAAAGCTCGGCGTGAAACCTCATCCACAGCTAATCCACGCGGACTGTGCCATGCTGTAGGCACGTCAGGAAAGAACCAAGGCCAGGCACTGCATCAAATCATGCCACAAACCTCCAATCTCAGCTGTACTAAGAGAAAGACACAGTTTTAGAAGCATTCCTCTGGACCAGCTGCTTCCTGCTCCTACCTAAAAGGCAGCTCAGGCCACCCACAAGCCCCATCCCATACAGCCAGGACCACATGCCACCCCTCCCAGGCCACCACAGACTTTAACACTTTCCCAGCAGGATCAATGCTTGCTAAGCACTAAAAGTCACCAATATATTACAGGCAGACTCATACTAAAAAGATCTTGCATATTCAAGGTCTTTCCCAGCAGCAAGAGCTGGCTGTCAGACAAAACCCCAGTTTGGTTATGCTGCTTGGTATTCAAGGTCTGGTCACCTGTAACAGGGTGGGCAAAGGTGATACACAGAAGTCCCTGCAGGAGCAGGGAAACACCTCCCTGCATTTTTCCAGGGGAAATAAGAAACCCAACCTGTCAGTTTGCCCGTTCCTTCAAACCCCCACAGCCAGGTGTAGGTTTTGGTATACTGAACAGGAGGTATAAATTCTCCTAACATTACAAGCCTTGTTTAAGATAACATTGATTTTAAAGGACACTGTGGAGTGTACTTTCATACTCTCCAAGGAAGGAGGGGAAGCACAGCCAGTGATGTGTGGTGTGGGACAATTTCCCAGGATGTGGGGCCAAGGCCGAGCTGAGCAGCTGGAAGCTATTCCTGGATCCCCACCAAGTGCACTCGACCTTGGTGGAGAGATTGGGCTCTCTGCTGCTCAGCGTTATCCCCAGTAAAAGGGGTAAAATAATACTGCAGCTACACCCCCTCAAAATGATGCAATGGGTGATGCCATATTGCAAAAAGCCTCCAAAGCCTTCCTTAAGTGCAGAAACATGTTCGAGAATATAAGCAGTTGTTCCTCACACAGCCATACTCTGCACTAGAGCCCTGATTTGCACCTTCAAAACAAGAGCACTCCATAAATTCTTAATTATTTTTTTCTATAGCAGAGGGCTTTTGTCTTCCCAGAAGACTTACAAGCAAAAAAAAACAACCCAAAAACAAAAGCCAACACAATTTCTTTACCTTTTTAATTCAAATGCTTCTACACTGCATTTCCACAAGACTGCTTAAAAAGTGCACTAGAAATTGTAATTAAAAGCTGATCTGCTTTAGGAGAATGACTCAGGCTTCTGCAGCTTCAGCCCTGGCCTCAGCCAGCTCTGCCAGTGCAGCACTGACTGTTTCCAATCGGCACAGAGTGAGCTGCCAGCATTCATGAGAGATCCGGGGAAGGTTTGCTTAAATATGAAGAGTAAAAGATAAAATTCAGTTACTCTCACCTAATTTCTGAGCAGCACAGGAGGGGAAACAAGCAGTCCCTGAGAGCAAACGACCAAACCCCTCTCTAATGCCCATAAAAATAACATAAAGCCCATCGACAGATGCGTTTTTCTGAATAAATACCATCATAAATGTAACCTGTCCCTTTGCCTTCGGAGCAGAAAACTGATTTGTCAGATGGCCTGGTATTTCTCATTCCTCCCACTGCTGTAGCTACGCAGGACACACTGGCTGCAGAAATATCACCCTGGGATTTAGTTTCTAGTATTTCCACAGACATCACATTTCCCAGAGGGAGCTACAAGATGTGCCTGGCTCTTCTTTGCTATTGTTGTTTCAGTAATCATAGAATTGTTTAGGTTGGAAAAGACCTGTAAGATCAACGAGTGCAGCTGTAAAGCTAACACTGTCAAGACCAGCACTAAACCATGTCCCTAAGTGCCACATCTACACATCTTTTAAATCCCTCCAGGAGCGGTGACTCAACCACTTCCCCGGGCAGCCTGTTCCAGTGCTTGACAACTCTTCACAACTTCTTTCTGTGAAGAAATTTTTCCTAATATCCAATCTAAACCTCCCCTGCTGCAACTCGGGGCCATTTCCCGTTGTCCTAATGACGCAGGTGAAGGGCTGAGATGAGGCAGAGATGCTGTGTCCTGGTGCTCCTCACAGCGATGGCTTCTGCAAGCAAACCTCCGACGGGGACTCGCGGGCGGGCGAAGGCAGCTGGGAGGCTCCGAGAGGGTAATGAAATGCCAGGGCTGCATTTGCTCAGACAAGAGCAGCGCTGTGAGAAGCAGAGGATGTTTACAGCAAAGGCACTGGCAGGTCGTGAACTTAAACCTCTGGACATGTCTCTACATTGGGTCATTCTTCTCCCGTTGTCCTCGTGCAACCTGAGTCCTCTCCAGAGATGAAAGATGCTCCTTCCCTCACATCACAAAAGCAAATGAACGAAAACAGCTCCTCAGAGAAGCTTCTTTTGAATCACAAAGAGAAGTCTTGGCTGAATAGGAGGACACATATTAAACACGAAAAGGGCAGCACAGGCAAATGGGCAGAAGGAAGTTTCTGTCACAAGTACTGCAGAGCTGCACCCAGAGTCAGAGCCAAGGGCTGCTCCAGCACCAGACTGAAGAGAGAGAACCCATGTTCAGGGTACGATAGAGAAGATCCCTGCTCCCCTGAAGTCCATTTGCCATTCAGTCAGTCATACAAATATGGAAGATGAGACAGTGGATGACATAGACAACGAAACAAATGAGACGGACCATTTTTGTTCCCTGCCAATGTCCAACTTGTCTCTGTTCAGGTCATCATCCTCAAGAGGCAAGACACCAGGAGCAAGACTTCTCAATCAAGCATTTCCTGATGGAAATCAGGATAACAGCAAACAAGAAGCATGGGGGATGCAGGGATCAGCCACCCAACTGAGCACTGGGTGTTCACACCTCCTCCTCAGACAGACAGCTCTCAGGTCAGCACGGATTAATAAACACCACTGCAAAGTTTTGGGCCACTTTCTGGGGGGGTGATATGGCAGTTGTCTCACGTGCAGATGTTTTATGGTACCACCATCACTGTCCCTAAACAAAACACTTTCAAAGTCCCCCCAAGGTAGATGTAAGTGCTCCTCAACACTTGGCTTGGGACCCACCAGTCTGGCTTTTAAACCTCCTCCCTCCCCTTCCCATTATTTGGGGATTTAACAGTTGCCTAAGCCAGTTCTCACAAATGAAACATGGCAGACAAATCTTTTAACTGGGAAAAAGCACACCTAGGACGCACATGCAATGCCGTTAAAAACCCATCCTGGCTATTTAATTATAAGTGAATAATTGTGACTAACGCTCACAGCCGTGATGTGACCGAGGAGTGAAGTCACTGGCAATAGCAGCAGCACCAGCAATGGCACAGGAGATGACTGCAGAAGCCATAACTCATCCTTGCTGCCTACAAGCCATGAGCCTCCAGTGCTTTAAACAAAGAGGAAGATGAGTAATTTCAGACAAAAGAATGAGCCACCATCAAAACTTCTGACACACAAATATCTGAACTGGATTAGGTACCTGTGCTACAAGTCTCTTTCTTTTTTCTTTTCTTCTTTTTTAAGCTTTTCACATTTTGTTTCCTTCCTCTAGGTTTCCAAATTCCTACCCATCTCTGAAAGAGATGAGCTGAAGTATTCCCTGAAGGCTGCTGTTCCCAGTACCTTCCTGATCAAGAAGAACCAGAGATTTCAATAAATCTAGTCCCTATTCACCCCACACGCACCTCTAACAAATTTCTGTTACAATATCTTTCTTTGTCTCCTCGGGATCTCAAAGCATTCATGTGCTGGACCAGAAAGAAATGGGACTCAGCAAAAAAAACCTATCCTGATGATAAATGTAAATATAGAGGGGATAAACTGCCTTGGTGGAGATGTAGAGCCATCTGAGGAGATCAGTCACCACTAAGTTGACCTGAATGATGGCGCAGCCAGGCTGTCCCCTGACAGGGAATTGGGTTTCATGGTTGTGGAGGATAATTGTTAAGAAAAGACACTTCAGCAGCATTTGCAGACTGGGAAAAGCTCCTTACACCTGCTCAGGACATGCCATATGTAGTAGCCTCTTAACACGCTCTGAAATGATGGTCCTGTCCTTCCTGAAAGGGCTTATGCTGATGAAAAATAAATGAAAGTCATCCTTATAGTCCTGTCTTAAATGCTGATGGTCGAACAGTCTTTTAGAAGTGCTCGTAAAACCTGCCCAAACTATCAGTAACACACAATGTCGTGATTTAGTGTGACTGTGTTCCAGTTCTGTGAAAAAACAAGGCAGAAAGAAGTGAAAAACACCCGATGTGACAAAAGAAAAGCAGATCTTGGTCTCCCCTGAAATTCCTGGATGGCTTGAAATTCCCTTGAGGAAATTTCAAATAATTTCTCCTTCTGAAAGCTTAGTGAACAGGTCAAAAATATACCTGCCCATCCAAGCACAAGCACCCTGTTTTCCTGAATGATTTTATGCAAATCAGATCATCCAGCCCTTGCTCTTCTGCTCTGTGCCAAGAGCCACTTGAAATGCAAACACTTACTTAGAAACATAAGGGAAAATCTTCCGACACACAGCAAACCTGGTCCTGGGTGACAAGAGGTTGCCCATTTGGTAAATCACTATTATACAACCGACTGGATAAAGCAGATATCCAGGAGATGGGTTTCTCATGTGACACCAGGAAATGCTCCACCGTGCTGGGGCAAGTCCCAGGAGCGATGGGGTGGGAGGATGCCAACACCTCTCGCCCTGCAAATGCCATTGTTCTGAGGAAGGAAAACAGAAGTGAAACAAAGCCTAGCAGAGCAGGTGGCAGGAAGAGCAGTCATTTCTCTCCTCCTCCCTCAAACCCCTTATTTACAGTGAAGTAAAAACCCAAGTGTCCCTAAAAATACAAGTTCAGGCTTCCTGTGGTATCGTCTGACAGCAGTTTGTCTCCAGCTTTCCAAGCCCTATGAGCCCCTACTGCCTTCTCACTGCCTTCCTCCTCTCTCCCCTTTATTTTCAGTCTTTCCATTTTCCTCCCTTTCTCACATCCTGCTTTCCCCTGTTTCCTTTTTCATCACAGTCCTGGTAAGGATTGCGTGGCATCCACCCAACGGCAGGTATCCACCTGGTATCCATCCAAAAAGAAGGTTGGAGGACTGGGTCAAAGCCACTCACCCCCTGGTTTTGTCTCAAAAGGAGTGCAGGGACAGGACTGAGGAGAGGATTTCTCCTTCCCCCACCCATACTTCTCTGATTATGGCACTCGGACACAAAATAAATTAAAGCTAAAAGCACCTAAAAGCATGAAGAATAAAACAGGCTAATTCAGAAAAGCAACAGTACATCTACATTAGTTACTGAGAAATGAATAAATGGCAATTCCAAGGCTGCAAAATTACTCCATTCTGTAGAAGAATTTATATACTTTTAAGAAAGGGCAAAAAAGGTGGGCTGAGAACATTTTCCATTTATGCAATTACTTTTCTAGGACCTGGCTGTGCTGCCATACCAGCTATAAGCAAATCCCCCTCTTGCCATATAGGCAAATATAGATTCACATTTCTCTGGTAACTCACTTTTCACTGCAGTCCTAAGGTTGTTTTTTTCCACCCTTATGTTTTGTTTATTTAAAAAAAAAAAAAGTTAAAAAAAGATTAATTGCTGCCATGTCTTAGGCCAGATCATTATTCACACGTTGGTATCTGCCATGCATGGTCTCTATTTCCACACATTTTCTACACCAACAAACCTGACACAGCATTTCAGACTGAAGACTGATTTCCAGCAAGAATTCCCATCATTCCATGATTTTTGTAACCTATGGAGGAAGATCTCATGCCACCTTTCAACCTACTAACTCGTTTTCTCAGACTTGTTACAGGACAGAGCTCCCACTGTCATGTCTCGGGCACTCCTCTCCCGAAAGCTCTCACAGTGCTGCTGGGGATAAGGCTCCCAAATGTACCCTGGAATCCCACAGGATCCAGCATGGAGACAGTGAGGAGCTCAGGGGTGTCAGGTCACCTCTTCTAAGGTGGTAATGAGGGCAGTGAGCCTTCCAGGGGTGATTCCATGCTGTTCATTCCCACTGATGTCTGCGTCGTGGCATTCCCAAAGCAGCAGCTTTGCTTTCCAACAGGCTCAACCATCCCCTACCTGCCCCCAAACCAGTAACGCTTACCCCCACACTCAGGTACGTGATTTTCAAGGCACAGTCTGGTTTCCTGGGTACAGATCACATTTGGGAATAGCTGTTGCTTACACAAAAACCCCTCAGTGCTCACTTGCAAGCCCATTTTTCCCCTCACACCCCGTGCTACCACAGCACAAGTGCACCAAGTGCTGTGCCTTCCACGGCTGCCAAACCACACTTTGATACGCTGACCATACGCATTCTTTACCTTCCAAAGCAAAATCCTCACTGCTTGGCCTGGACTAAAAAGACACCATGCCTTCACCATTTTATCCCAGCTTCCTGAGGAACAAGCCAAACTGGAGATTTAGCTCACGTGGGTGCATGCACGCGTGTGCTTGCGAGCTTTCACGCTATTAGCTAACTTCAAAGGCATCAAAGATAATTATTTTCTACCAACTTCATGGAAGCAGGCAGCTGGGTGGCAAAGGACGCCGGACCCAGCCTTTCACAAGGTTTATCTCCAACAGCTTTTAATCCTGTCGGTCCCTTTCTCCAGTCAATTATAGCAGCCTCTGTGTTGCCAGAAAAGTAATGGCAGTGAGAGACTATAGGTATAAGCAGACATAATAGAATCCTAATTTAATTAGGGAAGTACTCAATCAACCAAGAGACATAAATACAAAGGAAACTAGGTTTATTAGTTCTGGTGCTTGAAGAAATGCCCATTTCATTCCTGATTACTGGGGGAGGGATAAAACAAATCAGTAATCTTAACAGCACAGTCCTGGTTTGCTCTTTCAGAAAAAGTTAATTACAAAGCCAACCAAAACTCAAGAGCTTCAAGAAACACAGTGCTCATGATGGGCAAGTAACTGAGCTCATATGGGGGGAGATGGGTTCTGGCTAAACTCTGGTTGCAAAATACAAACCACAGCTGGGCCAGCCTCGTGGGAAAAAGTTTGTGACCCCAGTTCTCGGGTGAAATTTAGATTGGTCCTTCTCAGCAACCCCAACAACTTGCTTTCCCCCCTGTAAGAGGAAATTCAGGATCACTGGGGATAACAACATCCACCAACATGCTTTGAGGGGGAGAAGGGGAAGGCACCAACCCCCCAGGGCAGCACTGAGCCCACTAGATCTGGAAAGCTCCATCTTTTGCCATTCCATCCTCATTTGGGGTCGGTGGGTTCAGAGCCTGCTTAGTGAAACAGCAAGTGTATGTAACATTTATGCTTTAATGCCTGAGAGCTTAATAGTGCAAAGTGACTAACGAGAGGCTGGGGAACTATTTAGAGATTAACTAATTGATTTCATGTTATGAAAGGGCAGGTTGTAATTTTAGGATTAGAAATCCGTATTTTGGATGTCAGTACCTTGCACTGAGAAAAGGGCCAGAAGCAGTGGCACGATGACGTCCTAATCCACCCGTTAGTAACCAAGAAGTCAAGCAGAGAATGAGCCATCTATGCCAAGAAACTCCAAAAAAATATAACAAATCCACTGCAAACACCACATTCTGTGACCTCTTGTAACTACAGGTGGGCTAACACACATCTCCGTGCGGACTCCCACTGCCTTCACTGTGATTATCCAGCTACAGCCACAAGATTTGAGCACCTACCCAGCAATGTGGCAGGGCCCACCCCACCATCAGATGGATCCAAGAGGAGTTGTCCACTGGCCAACCATCCCCATCTCTCCTGCAGCCTCCAGGGTACTGCTGACAGCACTGAAAAGTACTAAAAAAACCACAACGAGATGCCAGAAAGAGAAAAAACCCTATATACGGGAAGCCATGTGGTGGAGACTGTCTGAGCATCCCATTCTGGCACTAATTTAGTGAGACCAAGACCACACAACCACACTGCTCTTCTTCCACCCCTGCCTTGGTTTAAACCAGTGGTATTTAACCAGCCTCAAAGGACTGTGACCTTTCTGACATCCCAAGAAGTCCCAGCTTCACTGTGCCCTTTGGGTTTATCCATCCAGGATAAAGAAGCACCCGTCACTACAACACGGCAAAGTCCTCAGCACCCTTCATGTGTGCATCTCCACCAGCTCAACTCTCCAGTAAAAACCGGCGGTTCCTCCTCACTCCAGGAAAGCTGCAGGGGAGCAGTGGGTCACTCTCAAGACTTACCATGCATATTATGTATACACATATATTTATCTATGTACATATATATTTTACTGTGAGGATGGTAAGGTACTGGAATGGGTTTCCCAGAGAAGCTGTGGCTGCCCCGTCCCTGGAAGTGTTCAAGGCCAGGTTGGATAGAGCTCTGAGCAACCTGGTCTAGGGAAAGGTGTCCCTGCCCACAGAATGGGATTGGAATGAGATGATCTTTAAGGTCTCTTCCACCCTAAGTCATCCTGTGATTCTATGATATACACACACACATATAAATACATATATACAATATATGCAATGTGGTGAATCAGCACAACCCACCATATCTGGTTTCCTATTACTGCTCTTGGCTCATCAGGATAACCCCCAGAGGAGTCAGGGATGAAGTTTGATAAAGCTTAAATGACTACTTAAGCAGAAAAACAGTCCTCTTGCAGCTTGCAGTATCCAGGGCCCTGTCTGATGGTACATTAAACACAGTATTTATCTTGCCAGGCACTCAGTGTTTTATATTTTGAGATTTTTCAACTTCCAGTTAGAGGGAATTTTGCAGGTTCAAAAAAAAAAAAAAAATATTACTGTAAGGTGAACATAATTTACCATCACATTTTTCATTTAATTTGTTTCATTTTTCCTCTTGCCTTCCCATATTTATCCAGTTTTTCCTCTTTCTCCCCCCTGCCTGCAGTTTACATTACTTAAAATTTACAAAGTTTGAAATAAATAAAGCCAGACTGAAAATACAGAGTCAGTCTTGAATGCTGCAGAGGTTAAAAATAGGTTTTAAACCAGCTAATGTCAGCATCCAGCATGAAAAAAAAGGACACCCTGACAGCTCTAATTATTACATTCTCTTGTTTTGCACTTCTGAAGAGCAGCAATTAAATCTCTGCTTGGGCTTATAAGGAAAAAGTAAAGTGCTCTGCACCTGCAAAACGGATTCTGTTCCATCAGAGGATTTCAGCTCCCCAAAGCACATTATCCAGGGCAGCCTGCAGAACAAAACCCATCCTCCCCTTTGCAGCGACCGAGGCTTTTGCTGCCGGTTCACAGGGAAGAATACTAATAATGGCAATCCCTCCTCTTCTGCCTCTGCTGGATGGATTTATTTAAGAAAAAGCTCACCATTTCTGGACAAAACCGTCGCAGACTATGTATGTGTGCAATGCCTGAAACTGCCATATGGTGATAAGAGTAGTTTTATTCATAATCATTTTTACTGCAGTAGCCTCCGGGGACTTGAACTAGGTCACTTTCCCATCAAGGCTCACTACAAGCCGTTAAATAAGTGGTGCACACAGGGCCCTTTAAGCATCCTGTATAAACGAGTCATTCTGTTCATTAAAAAAAGGAAAAGGGAAACAAGCACCACAGTTTATGAAAACTATTTTCTGCGGCTCACAAATTCTTCGATGCTCAATAATCTGAGTTCAATGTTCGCAGCTGTTGCCTCAGCAGCATGGAGGGTCTCTTGTTTATTCCAGCTACCTGTCTTTGGGACATCTGCCGCTCTTAGAGAACTCTACTCTTGTTAAATCTGCCTGGGGTGAGCCAGGAGGTTGGAAATCTCCCTGACTCAGAGACAGAGGGGACTCACTGATAGCCATACCAGTTGCAGCAGCTTCATTTCTTTAGGACATTCAGCTAAAAAGCATATCATTGCTTTCATGTTCCATTCCAGGCTGGCACCGAGCAAAGATGGCTGAAAAAAAACCAAAAAACCCAAAACAACAGAAAAGAAATCGCCCCAACCCCCCCCCCAAAACTATATGACACCAAAGTCAAACCTCTCCATGGAAAACAAACGTTTCAATTTGCAGAAAAGTGTACTTTTATTTTCCTAATGCAAACCAGTTTTGAGCAAGAGCGTCTGGGCAGCCCCCTCTCACTGACGAAGGGAGGACTTGGTATGTGCAGGAAGGGCAGGCACCAGCTGGGACGCCAGGAGAAGAAAGGCACAGTGTTTCCATAAAGCCAGTGGAAAAAAAAAAAAAATATAGCTGGGAACATTTTTCTGGCAGAAAACGTTCACTCATGGAAGCGAAGCGCTGATAGCCAAGGAGAAAGCTGAGCTCACTGAGCCAGCTCTCCCGCTCCCAGGGACACCTGCAAGTTGTCTTCTGCAGGAGCAGCTGGATGGGGACATAAATAAGGCTGCCTGGGCTCCATCCCCAAACCCAACTGATCACTAACACTTTCCAATCAATCCCAGTGGATTTTGCATCAGCTATTGACCCAAGGATCTTGGATCTCCTCATGGAAGTAGACAAATCCCATCCATTCAGCGTGGAGACGGACCAGTCTCTCCCACCCTAACTGAATTGCCGCCCTGGGACACAGATTTAGATCCTGCCTGACATGGCCAGCAGTCTGCTTAAAATATTTTCATAGGTTTTCCAGCCTGAGGAAAGGACTGAGCACGCCCCAAAGCTCAGGCAGCTTCTCCAGCTCAGCTGGCTGTTCTAAAAACAGGCATTACCTCCTGGTTCAGCATGGCTACAGTGAACACTACTTCCAAGTGCTTTGCTGATTAAGTACACAAAAGGATTTAAATAAAAAACCTACATGTACTCCAGACATTTTTAATTTATTCCTAATTCTACAGGTCTTGAAAACTTTTAATACAACTTACCAGTCTGGGAAAAAAAAGAGTTATCCCTATTAAGCTCACTGTGCAATATATATCCCTCCTTGGCTCAGCTCTCTATTTTTGTCCTTATAATGGAGCAAAACAACATGATAACGTACTTGCAAGGTACTTCATCACAGTAATAATGTCACACGAGATAACTCAAGGGTGTGCTTCTGGTGTTTGTCTTTACCCTATAAGTCAGGAGTTTATCTGCTGGTCGCAAGGGCCAAGAATAAAAGAGCATATTTGAAGGTGCGCGTCATGGCCAGCCCTGCTCGCGGGACGCCTCGCATTCCTCCTGTCACACAAACTGCCCTGCAGTTGCTGCTGGGCTACAGCACGTGGTGGGACAGGCAGCAAACACCCACGGTTGGCATGTCCCCGCAGAGCTCCCACTGCTTGGTGGGACCTGGGACCACTCCAGAGCATCGACAGGTCTCAGAAAGCTGAAGAGCATCACTGAACAACTCATGAAGCAACCAAAGAGTTCAACTCATGAAACTCAGGAAGCACAGATGAAAGAAGCCCAACCCCACAAATGTAAGAGCCAGCAGCTCTGCCCTGTCCTTGCACCAGAGCTCTGGCTTTTCCGACTGCTTTTCTCATCCAGAGGGCTGTGTGCCTTCCAGCGTGCCATGAGCACAAACAGCCCCAGCGCAAATAGTACTGCCATGATTTGTACCTTAGACTTTCTTAATACTAGTAATAAAAATATAGTACTTAGCTTTTTCTGGGTGGAAAACACCTGCTTATTTTTTTAAGCCTGATCCTTATCCTGACAGATTTCCTCCAGTAGTCATGTAATACATTTCACACCTCACAGATGCATTACAAAAGCCTTACTGACCATGCGCAGTATCACTTATCAATTCCAGGTGAATTGATAAGTGTCGACACAGGGATGAAGTTAAAGTGAGTCCTGAAAGATGTTCTTTTTTTGGCAGGTCTTAGGAGCCAGATCAGCACATTCCCATCTCCTGCTTCGTCTAAAAATAATAAACGCTCCGAAGCAAGCAGTCGGGATGATCTGTGCCGAGCGCAGCCATGCGGCGTGCCTGGTCAGCTCTGCTGCTCCCCGCTCCAGCCCTGCCTGGGAAACACCAGTGACTTGAACCAGGGACAATGGCTGGCTAGAGCTGCCAGGAAAAGGTCATGGTGCTCAGCATGACATGGAGATCCTCCCTTGGCTTCTCAGTAATTGGCCACTGTCCAGAGGCAAAGGGAACATGCGCCACGTCCCACAGTACTGATGGTGCAGAGACTGGATGTTCACCTGGCCATGTGATTCACCCCCTCTCTGGGCCTGGTGGTGGGGGTGTCATCTGGCGACCCACCTCAGATGTGGAGGGACAATTGGAAAGCAGCAGCTAAGACAAGACTTTCTCTGCTCAGCCGGTTCCTCACACCTGCTGCTTGCACAGACAAAACCAGCACTCTCACTTTTTTCTTTTCCAAACATTCAAGTATACAGGTTGGAAGTGACCTCCATCTGGTCCAACCCCCTTGCAAGGCAGCAGGGCTGCAGCACAGAAAAGCTGGTGGACACAATATCAGCCACCACAGCGACCCTCCACCACCTCCAACAGGCTGACAGCACACCCCAGTAAGTAGCTGTACATTCAGACTTGCAGCAAATCCAAGAGCTACCAAATTTTAATGCTGTATTATTGGCAGTACTGTATCTGAATTCTAGGAGGCATTCTCCATGCTAGTAAACCTAATCTTCTACCTGCAACTTTCCAATTTGCTGCTGTGATATAGGTGCATCCTGCTCCTCTGAACAGCAAGTACAAGATTGCTCTCTCCTTCGATGAGATATAAGAGCACCCATCCCACTTATAGTCCCTGCTGCCCATCTATTTCTTGCAAATACACAACTGAACACACCCTGGGATTCTCCTATATCAGAGTGTGAGAACACAGCGGTTCACTAGAGTGATTTTTTCATTACAGTTGTTTGCTCCCTGACTCCTAAAGCCATTAGAGCAGATGCACAACACTTAAAAGAGAAAATGGTCTCAATCTTACAGGAGATTCTTATTTGAACCTTGATCCTGGGACCGATGCCATTCATTCCCAAGATATTGAGAAGAAAATAGATATTAAGGGATTAAGAAGGACAAGAAAACATCACAGGCAGGGCTTTGCTCTTTGCACAGGGAATGGGCACCAGCAACACGCAGGATACATCACCAGGTCCTTCTGTGATGGCCACTTGTCTATCAGAGAAATGACTCAATCGTCTCTTCACATCACTGCTGCCTTTTTGTTCTCAGAGCCCTCGTCTCTGGCTGTTCTCAAAGCAGGCAGGAAAAGCAGAGCTGACTGGGTAAAATGCTGTTTATTTAGGTGGCACAACTGAACCCTCACGCTACGCTGAGCTCAGCTGACCTGACACATCAAAGCCTCTGACTGCTTTCCAAGCGCTGACAGCAAGGACCCCACCACAGCAATGCTGACAGCACTTGTAGATGCACCACAACATGCAATACCGCGAACAAACCCACAGTTACAGATGAGAAGGGAAAGGAAACCACAAAAAGTGATGCTTACCAAAGAGGAGGATGGTTTTGGCACAACAGGGGCACTACAATGCTCTGATGGTATTCCCTGAGGTCACCATCAGTTCTGTCTGTCCCAAAAAGCAATCTGTTTGCCAGGAAAAGCAGGAGAACAGGATATGTAAGAGCCAAGGCTTTTTGGCTGACATCTTACCTGGCCATGGCTGAACTCACAGGTTGGGGTCAGAGCACAGGACCCACTGGGGTTTGCTGCTCATTGAGGAAAACGGATTACAGGTCCTGCTGCTCCTACAGCAAACCCATACCCACCACGTTTGCCCTCTCCAGAAAATAACATACCCTTGGACATTTGGGACATGAAGGAGCAACAGAATTCAGTCATTCCTCCCAACAGAGGGTATGTGTTTTAAGCAAAGAGCCAAGGAAGAAAAGGGGGGGATGAGGGGAGGGAAGCAAAGCAGTTGTCTCATAGAGTTTAGTCTTTAATTAAGAGGGCTGAGCAGAATGTTTCGAACACCACATGGGTATAATTTAGAGAGCAGTTTGTAAGATGAGTTTTCATCTTCAGCGTGGGCTTTCATGTATTAACAATAAATAGAATTTTCATATTATTTCCATGAACTCCAGCCTTCATAAAAATCCCAGCTTTTTTATAGTGGCACAGCCAAGGTTCGTATCAAACCGTCTGTACAAAAGTAATTCTGTGAAGATCACAGCTAAGTCCTGGGTATTCAGTCAGAAAAACAGTGTCTTTTAAAGCCATTCTGAAAAAGGACTCTAATTTCACTACAGTAAGGAGCTGTGACACAGGTATGGACACAGCAGGACCTGGCCTGATGACACACACTCTGGAGGGCACAGGGAGATCTCTGACCCCACTTCTTCCACTTCATTTGAAACCAGCACAAAGTTTTTCTATCCATATTTTAAAAGGTGTTTCCCAGATCTCCTCCAGCCAAACTCCCTGTGCTCCCAGTGCAGTCATCTCTCACTGGCTCATCCTCTCCCATGCTCTCCCTGAGGGGCCGCAGCGAGGCTGAACAACGTGGTCCCTAATAGTGTTACATACTGTAATTAGTGCAACACCAGTAACCCAGATCAAGGTGTTTTATCACAGCAACCCAACCTTTCCTTTACAGGATGCTTCCCTGAAGAGCACAAGGCTGTTCCTGTAACCAAGCGCATTCCCAAACAACAAACTGACATGCTTCTCAGGTTTTATAACCTGCTCCCATGGTGGGGCACACGCCATAAATTCACAGGAGCAAGAGCAGCCTCTGTTCCCTCCCAAGTACACTCGCTTGCTAGATCTGGTCCTTCCATTTGCACAGCCAAAAATGGGTCCACGACTGAGTCTTCTCCATGAGGGATGTCACCTCCCCCAAATGCTATGAGAATGCAGCCCTGTGAAGGCTGTGAAGCTCCTCTTGAGCTGCAGGCACATCCGCAGGGACTGGTGCCTTGGAGCCCTCCTGCAGCAGAGGACCCAGATCCCCCATGACCCCTCTCTAACCAGACCCTACATACTGCACTAAGGACCTCTCCCAGAGCTTCACAAGGCTGACAAGCCTATTCAGCAACTCTCTGGGGAGTCAGAAGAACTGACTAGAAAATGTGGTTTTGGCATCAATTACCCAAGAAATGTGAGTGAAGTGAGTAATGTCCCCATTGGGCTGATGGTATCAATGAGCCAGGAGAGGCACAGAAAGGTCAACAGCTCAGATCACACCAAAAACACGTAGCACCGCAAAAACATTCATCTCTTCAGTCCTAGTCCTGTGCTTTGACCACATACATCTGCCTCTTTTCAAACTGTAGCCCACTGGGCATTATCTGACTAATCCTAAACCTCAAAAGTTCCCTTTTCCACAAACAAAAGTTTCTCATTGCCACAGTTAAATGACTTAAACAGCAAAAAAAGTCACAAGGAGTCACTGTTGAAGGTCCTTTCAGAAAGATGCCCAGTTAATTACCAAACTACCACAGAGTCCAAAGTCATCCCAAATGCATCAACATGGCAAAAGATGAGTCATCTCAGGAAATGCCAGGAGCTCCTCTGTCACCAGCCACAAGGCAAGGCCAGTTTTTGCTCCAGACAGGAAGAAAAACACTGGATAATCTGAAATGGACCACATCAGTCACTGGACAGGAGGTAGCAGAACATCAGGATGGCCTGCAAAATCTGTTCCTATCCCTGAAAAAGAAGTGGACATGTTTTTCAATGTGCTGCTGTGCAGGAGAAGCGTCCTACTTCCTTCCTCATCAGGGCTCCAGGGAGCGCACAAAGAATGCTCCTCCAAGAGTAAATTATTTAGGGAGTCATCACAGCAAGTTATTTCCGCTCATTTCCGAGGAACAATACAGCTCAACCTGGAATTTAAACCGGCAGCAGTGAAATGGTGCCCAGTTGACTTCACCTCCAGAAAACAAGCAGAGGATGGACAGAGAACACCGTGAAACCACCACTAATAGAGGAGAATGCAGCATACACTTGACGTGGGTTAAACACAGACCTGCAGTCACAGGAACTGTGGCACTCCATAAAAACCTGCTCCATCTTCACATTCTGTGAAGGAATGAAGGAACACACTTTCCTCCTAGAAGACAGCTACTTTCTACTTTCACATGAATTACTCTAATCTTGTTGTGACAGTGCAGAGCAACCAGAGGATGCTGCGAGTTAAACGTCATCATTTGTCTGTAAGTTTTAAGAGGGAACGGGGCTGCCAAATCAGAACACCGCAAAGCAGGAATGTGACAGCTGTAACTAGGGCAATTTCAGTCAGGGAAAGATCTAAATAAAGAAAGAAGTGGGGGGGGGAAAAAAGAAAAAACAGAGAAACTATACATTACAAGAGGGAAGGGAAGCAAGAAATGGAGCTACTACTTAAGACAAATGTTGGCCATTTGCCTATTTAATGCTCTCTGCAAACCATTATCATGTTCCTCACGTACCTGATGCACAGTTGTTTAAGAGTAGCCTGGAAGAGATAGAAGAAAAGAAAGAACATTGAGGGCCCAAGCACAGCACCTGCTTGGTCAACTGCAGTCTTTTTAGAAGATGCAGAACCCCAGATAAGACTTGGCCAAAGCCCCAGCAGCACTGATGGAAGCACACATATACCTTCCCATGTTTATTGAGATGGTTTCAAGCCTCAAGCATGCGAACCCTGCACAGAAAAAGTCTGTGCTGCGACACAACAGCCAAGGCAGGCAACAGCCTGATACCCTGACCCTGATTCGCTCTGAATTCTAGGCGATAAGAAGACAACAGGAAAATCAGATCCACCTGAGCATTCTCCAAAACAAAGGTCAAGTGTCTCTGCTGCCACCAAACTCCCAATGGATTAGAAAATATTAAGCCAGAGGGTAAAAGAAAATTGAAACATCTCAGAATTGTCAGTAAATTTGGATGTGCAGCCGTTAGAAAAAGTTGTAATTCTTTTCAAGAAATACCTTCTCACGAAACACTCTGCAAATTAAAACTAGATTCAGAGTCCATCTAACTCCTTTATCCTTCAGTCTTTCTCAGCATTAAATCCAGAGTCCAGCTCAGGCAGTCAGTCACCTGGCCCTCATCCACCAGAGGAAACAGCTCCGTCACAGAGGCCCCTCTTCTTCAAGGTACCCAGCTGAGTGTCCAAGAGGGACTCTCTGCCGCTTCCTAAGAAGAATATTCAATAGACTGCATTTCTTATAAATCCTTTCCAGTTTAATGTTCCTCTCAAAGGCATCTACATTCAGGAGCTAAAGATGTGGAAAGATTCCATGCCCAGAATATTTTTTTCTTCCAAAAAAAAGGAATCCAGCTTTAAAGCCAGAGAGCTCTTGGTGTACATGGATGGTCTGGAAGCAGAGCTGATGCCTGGTGGCCAACAAGCCAATGCTGTGGAGTGTATTTTTAAAACCTGCGCTTCACAAGGTTTTGGCAACATTTCCTTTTCCGTCTTGACCTCATCACAATTATTTTTGCATTTCTGCTCAAGACTAGCTCATCACAACAGTCTCCATCAGGAACTCTGTTGTCCTGATCGGTCCATGATTTCGAGTCAAGATCTCTCATAACCAGCCACCACATAAGCACCATCATGCAGCAGAGCCTCCCTCCGGAGATGGCTTGGGCAGCAGAGCTGATGCCTCCAGCTGCATATCCTGATTCCAGAGAGACTCCACATTTACCTTCCAGTAGCATCCACACTGGCCTAATAAAGACACATATCGAAGACAATTCCTGTCTGACCTCCTCACGTCGGCTGCACACAACAATCCCAGCTGTAGGACAGACAGGGCCCATCAGGGTTGAGCAGGAACAGCAGCTGAACATGACCTTGAGCTGTCTCTGGACGCTGGGGCTGCACCCACGGGCACATTCCCAGTCACAGGCAGCAGCGAAGCCTCCAACCCACATTCCAGCGCCTCCCCATGACCCAGTTCCACACTGCAAAACTGGATTATGGCTCCCATTGATCCACTTGGTTTTCCGCTTCGATTTTGCTGGCGAAGCACTGAAAGAGGTCATCTCTCTCTGCCACTGCTGAGGCAGCTTCCTTCCTACCAAAGAGCAGAGCTTATCTCCTTGGAGCTCCTTGCTAGTAACCAAGAGCCAGACAGCAAAAATATCCTGGAACTGTTAAAAAAAGAAAGTGTGAAAAACAAGATGTGTTCCTGGATACACAGAGCACCTTCCCAATCTGTACTCACAGGGCTTAAAAAAGGGCTGTCAAGTACGTACTACAGACAGTATTTTATATTATCTTTACCGTGTAGTCCACAGCATTCATCATCAAGATGCTGCTGATGTGCTGAAGGACAGACATTTATTGTCAGCAGGGGATACCCATCACAGCTGAAGATTCTGTAATTACTGTTTCTTAAGAGAAAGTAGAAGATTTATTGTTCACATAATAGTCAATGAAGGTCTTTTCTGGTGTAGAATAGTGGTTTACTTACAGGCCTTCACCTGTGTGTCACATTGTATTATGCAAGATTAAATAATCTAATTTTTTCAGGCTGTGATTTTAGGTGATGTGGGGTCTGTCCAGCAGTAATTATGAGGACAGAAGCTACCTGTAGTCTCTGCTGTGCCTCCCAAAGCAGCTGGTAGAGGGGGTACCAGTGGAGACTCTCTCTTCCTCTCCAGATAGTTTCTGGCTGTATTTCCTTTAGTCATGAAACCACAGGTAGAGAAGATTTATATTCTGTCATTGGATAAAGGTCTTCAGCTGAGATCAAAGCAGTTAGCTATAATTGCAGAGAAAAGGTTGCAAAACAAATCCTAATTTATCAGTAGGGATTTTTCACCCCCTAAAGTACATACTATTTACAGCAGGCAGCAGAGATAGGAAGGCAGGAAAAAAAATCATCCATCATTAGAGAAGCTGCCCTCATTCACAGTTTTGCCATTAGCCACAACAGAAACCCTAAACACGAGACAAAATCTCAGTGCTGTGTGTTATGACATGTTTCCCTTAAAAAATGTTTTTTAAATAAACATTGCATGCACAAATCTCACCACTGCAACATTTCTGCCTTCTCTCCATCTTCTTTCTCACACCTTCTTGATAAAGCCAACACCAGATTCTTTAATTCGAGCAGAAGCTTTAAGAGAAATCAGTTCCAGACAGAAGTAGAATATGGCAAAGACCACGAGAGCCAATGACTCCAAACTGAAGACAGACAAAGACTAATGGGAAATAAAGAACATAATTTATAAGTGAGAGTGATTAATCACCAGCAGGGATTGATGAACAGTGGAACCACTGATGCTTGAAGGTTTGAAACCCAAATTAAAAGTTTGATCTGAATAAGTTGCCCAAGCTGCAGCTGTGCCACACTGACTGAATTAAAAGTGGAGTCCATCATCCGCCAGCTGGTAAGGTAGGTCCAGCCACCATGAAATCTGGGATTTCTCACCCAAGGACAGACTTGGAAGCTGAGGACCATCCCCTCTCTGTTCTCACACCGCCCTGCCGCCCAGCACCAGGGAGGAGATGCAGTGTAATCCATCTCCTGCAGACAGACACCACCCCACCATTTCAACCCTTCACCAAGTTTTAAGACTAATTTAAGTGTTGCACAAACTTTAGGGACCAGGCTGACTTTCCACTTGTGGACATACTATGGGAGTTTGATCATCACTTAAGCAGTTCTTCAGTGCAGGAGAATAAAAGAATAAATAAAGAGAGAAAAGAGAAAGCACATCCATCGTACACTCAACCACCAGAAACACACAAGGCAAAAGGGAGGCAATAAAGGACAGCATTCTCCCCTTTTACCTCAGCCTAGCATTAAAAAGACAAGATACATTCCCAACTATAAGCCTCTATGAATGAAAAACTGGCAGAGTCAATAAAATGTGAAGTAAACCTAATTCATTTTTACTATATGACCTACTTTCAGCAGGTTTTGATTCACCTGAACAGCTAGAGCTTCAAGGTGGTGATTCGGCAAGGTCTGTTCATTAAAGTCATTCTTTTCTTTATGGCTTTCAGCTTCAAGGAATAAGAAAACACATTTCTGTCAGAGGCATTTGCCAAAAAGGTCCCCTCGGCACAAACGCTACAGCAGCCGGGGAAAAAATGGATATGAATGTAAATGCTGCTTCAGAAGTGAACGATGATGGGAATGAAGAAAAACCTAATTGCTGGAGGTGATGCCTTCTCCACTACCCTCAAACACCCGCTGGGTCTCACTTAGAGCCCTGCAGGGCACGCAAGGATGCTCTGGGGGGGACCAGGGTGATGGTCCCTGCTCCCTGAGCATCCCCTTGTTGCAGCCATGACTCAGACCCTGCCCTAGGAAGGAACAACAGCATCGCTGCCTGTTTGCTCCAACAGGCCAGAATACAGCCCCGAGATGCAGGGCCAGGACTCCAGCAACACCACCCTGGCAGCAGCAAAACCCTTGGGGCTTCCCCACAGTGCTCTCTCCCACCCTTTTATACTTCGATAATTGAGACAGCCCTGACAGCTTAAAAATTACTTCTCCTCCTCCTCCCATCCCTAGAGGAAAAAAAAGGAATTTGAAATAATCTGCTGGCTCTTAGTTCTTCATCACATGCAACTAGTCCTGGAGCAGTAACTGGGACTGGATCTTAGATAAAATGCTGCAGAAAGTAATTTTCCATTTTGACTGGAGCACCCTCTCCCTCTATGCCTCATCCTCTCTCCCTGGCCACCCCTTCTGCCGAGGGAGGTGGTTTTCTTCTTTGTGGTACATCTATATCTGTCTGTCTCTGGCCCCATGCAGTCTTGTGGGAGAAATATATAATTTTATCTACTGACCATCAGAGGGCCAGTAATATAAAGGGGAGCACAATTAACCTGGATCAGGCTTGTAGGCACCAAACACTCCCACAAAACTCACACAAGCAGCCACATTTGATTCCAAAAGTGCTGTTCATATGCTTGGGCTGAGCATGTAAATAACCACATTAGGACCTAACGTGGATGAGATTGAGCCAGTCATTGTTAAATAACCACAGAGGTGATCTCTTCTCCTTACTGCAACACCAAGCAAGCTGGGTGCCTCACCTCCACACAGCCCAGATTTTATAAACCTGTGGGGAGCTCAAGTTAACCAAAAGAAGTTGTTTACTTTGTAAGCAGATACCTCATTCTGTGGAAAATATTATGTATTTTGACATTTCCCAGGCTAATTCTGACATCAGGATAGCTATTCCAGAATAGTATCCCTATTACCTGTGCTGCCTGGGGCAGCCAGGGATCCTGTGGGGCCGGGAAGGATGGATGAACATAAGGATCTCTCCACTGCACTTTTCACTGGCTGCTCAGTCCCAGCTTCAAGTACCTCCAACATTACATAAAATTAGCGAGAAACAGTACTTTGACAAAGGCTGTGAACACTGTACCAGGACAAGGCTCTGCAGGAGAGGTTGGAGTGAGCCACCCCTTGCCAAAGTCACTGCAGCAGAATTTAGTTACAGACCCTTCAGAAGAATCTGCCAAAATAACAGTAATTATAAAATAAATAGTTCATTTCTGTGCTCCTCTTGGGCCACTGGCTGACAGCTTTGCTCCAGCTGAAACCGACAGCACCATCACCTCAGCAGGCGCTGCCATGAGCTGCTCCCACAAAGGGCACTCCACATTCCTCCAGGAGCAGCCACACTACACCTCGGGCCAGGGCACAAAGGCAGGAAAAGGCATGTGGCTGAGAAAGTGGAGCCTTGGAAGACCTCTCATTAAATGTCTCCGTGTGGAGAGCTGACTGGAACAGCAGCAGCTCCCGCTACAGAGACACAGTAAAACCAAAGCAAACTCCCCAAAACCCTGCATGTTCCCCAGGCAGGTATTGTGTTATACACATTTTACAGTGAAGGGGAGAGGGGAAGGGATTTAATTTTTTCTACAATATTTTGGCTCAGAAGAGTTTCCTTCCCTCGTCACCAAAGCAAAGGATCTGTGAGAAAATGTCCTTCCTCCAAAAAGGGGGAAAACAATTTCTGGCTTGAGCTTAGAGAATGAAGCAATAAACCCTCTAAAGCTCAACTGAATAAAATGCCATGAGAGTTTTTAAGCGGAGCTGAGCCTGACCTTAAGCCTGGCCTGGCTAACCCTAGCCTTCTCATGAGGGAGATTAAATAAAAATAAAAAATCATGCCCTGTGCCTCGGTGTTCTGATGGACACAAACACCCTCCTGGCATCAGCCCTGGCTTGCCATCAGTCAGTACATTAGAGACTTAACTTACTTCTGTTCACCTTGAAGCAAAACATGCAGCTATACAAATGAGTATTTTCCATATTTTGAATGTAATTGGAGGATTATTAAAAAATAAGTTGCTCTCAGCCTCCTAGGAGACATGAAAAGGTCACGGAGCAGGCTGCAGAATATTTTCCCAGCCTTCCTCAGAAATATTTAAACTTACATGATTTCTCTATTTTAAGGCCTTCTCCGAGACTTTCCCCAAAAGTTCCAGAAATAATAAAATAAAATGAAAGCGCTTCACAAAAAGAGGACACTTAAGGACACCAAGTGTGGGCAGGAAAATAGATTTCGGTACTTCTATGAACTCTGGCAGCAGAGACACGGGCAGATGGAAGCAGCAGCGAGGGAGCTCAGCTCAGCGCATCATGCACCCAGCGGGAGGGTGCCCAGGAGTGCCACCCAGCAGCGGGCACCTCGCTCCAGCGCCACAATTCCCGTTCCTCGATGTCGCTGGAGCAGAGGGCAGAGCCCGTGCGGGGGCAGGGGCTGGTCCGGGCAGAGCCGCAGTGCCCGCGCCGCGGGTGGGAGACACCGGGCTGGAAACCAGAGCGGGCAGGGGTGAGGGCATGGGGAAAGCAGGGCAGCCCTCCGGCCTCGCTGCCTCCCTGGCTCCCGGGAAGCTGCCAAGGCTGTCAGCGGAGATGCTGCAGTATACTGCGTTCGCTTGGCTCCGCACGCGTCGGGAGCAGAGCTGCCGGTGAGTCACAGCTCTGCACCACTCGGCCCCGCTCCCCTCCCCTTCCAACTGGCTTGAGTATTATATGTATTATTATTATTATTCCTCTCTCCTTTCTTTGTCGTCCCC